>CP125974.1:84628409-85011299 GCA_030063025.1 Avena longiglumis
CTTGTGAGTTTTTGGTCATATCTCTCAAACATGTAAGTTTCTTCTGAGGCATGCAAATCGCTGGAACCCAAAAACTATGGGCAATAACTCATGAAAATGACCCTAAAACACGAAAGCTTGTGAAGTTTTTGGTCATAAGTCTTAAACATGTATCAGGTCTTAAGGTTGCTGCAAATCGCTCTAGAACCATAAAACTGTGGGCAATAGCTCATGAAAACAGTCATAAAACGCGAACACTGCGAGTTTTGGGTCATCATTCCAACGTGTATCAGTTCTTAAGATTGTTGTAAATCACCCTGGCACCACTAAACAGTGGGCAATAGCTCATGAAAATGGCCATAAAACACGAAAACTACGACTTTTTAGTCATATATCTCAAACATGTAATGGGTCTTATAGGCCTTGCAAATCTAACTAGAACCCAAAAACTGTGAGCAAAAACTCATGAAAATGACTATAAACACGAAAACGACGAGTTTTTGGTCATAACTCTCAAACATGTATCGGGTCTTAAGGTTGTTATAAATCGCCCTGGAAACCGAAAACTATAGGCAATAGCTCATGAAAAAAGTCATAAAATGCAAAAACTGCGATTTTTGGGTCATATCATTCCAACGTGTCTCAGGTCTTAAGGTAGTTATAAATCGCCGTGGAACCCCTAAATAGTGGGCAATAGCTCATGAAAATGGCCATAAAACACGAAAACTATGACTTTTTAGGCATATATCTCAAACATGTAACGGGTCTTACAGCCATTGCAAATCCAACTGGAACCCAAAAACTATGGGCAATAACTCATAAAAATGGCCGTAAACACGAAAGCAGCGAGTTTTGGTCATATCTCTCAAACATGTATCGGGTGTTAAGGCGTGTAAATCCCCTAGAACCCCAAAACTATGGGCAATAGCTCATGAAAAAGATAAAAACGAAACGACGAGTTTCTAGTCATATCTTTCAAACATGTAAGGTCTCTTACGAGGCCTGTAAATCCGCCTGGTCCCCAAAAACTATGGGCAATAGCTCATGAAAATGGCCATAAAACACGAAAACGACGATTTTTTGGTCATAACTCTGAAACATGTACCGTGTCTTAATGTTAGTGTAAATTGCCCTAGAACCATAAAACTATAAGCAATAGCTCATGAAAATGGCCATAAAACACGAAAACTACGAGTTTTTAGTCATATCATTCCAACGTATCGGTCTTAAGGTCATTGTAAACCTCCCTAGAACCCCTAAACAGTGGGCAATAGCTCATGAAAATGGCCATAAAACACGAAAACTACGAGTTTTTAGTCATATATATCAAACATGTATATGGTCTTATAGGCCTTGGAAATCGAACTGTAACCCAAAAACTATGGGCAATAACTCATGAAAATGACCATAAAACACGAAAACGACGAGTTTCTGGTCATATCTCTCAAACATGTAAGGGTTCTTACGAGGCATGCAAATCCGTCTGGAACCCAAAAACTTTGGGCAATAACTCATGAAAATGATAATAAAACAAGAAAACGACGAGTTTTTTCTCATAACTCTCAAACATGTATCGTGTCTGAAGGTTGTTGTAAATCACCCTAGAACCATAAAACTGTGGGAAATAGCTCATGAAAACAGAAATAAAACACGAAAACTGCGAGTTTTGGGTATTATATCTCAAACATGACATGGGTCTTACAGGCCTTCAAATTCAACTAGAACCCAAAAACTCTGGGTAATAGCTCATGAAAACTGCCATAAAACTCGAAACGACGAGTTTTTGGTCATATCTCTCAAACATGTATCGGTTTATTATGAGGCATGCAAATCCGCCTAGAACCCAAAAACTATGGGCAATAACTCATGAAAATGACCCTAAAACACGAAAACGACGAGTTTTTGGTCATAAGACATGTATCAGGTCTTAAGGTTGCTGCAAATCGCTCTAGAACCATAAAACTGTGGGCAATAGCTCATGAAAACAGTCATAAAATGCGAACACTGCGAGTTTTGGGTCATATCATTCCAACGTGTATCAGTTCTTAAGATTGTTATAAATCGCCCTGGCACCCCTAAACAGTGGGAAATAGCTCATGAAAATGGCTATAAAACACGAAAACTACGACTTTTTAGTCATATATCTCAAACATGTAATGGGTCTTATAGGCCTTGCAAATCTAACTAGAACCCAAAAACTGTGAGGAAGAACTCATGAAAATGACCATAAACACGAAAACGACGAGTTTTTGGTCATAACTCTCAAACATGTATCGGGTCTTAAGTTTGTTATAAATCGCCCTGGAACCCCAAAACTATAGGAAATATCTCATGAAAATGCTCGTAAAACACGAAAACAACGATTTTCAAGTCATATCTCTCAAATATGCAAGGGTTCTTACAAAACTATGGGTAATAAGTCATGAAAATGACAATAAAACACGAAAATGACGAATTTTTGGTCATAACTCTTAAACATGTATCGTGTGTTAAGGTTGCTGTAAATCGCCCTAGAACCATAACACTGTGGGAAATAGCTCATGAAAATGGCCGTAAACACGAAAACGGCGAGTTTTTGGTCGTATCTCTCAAACATGTATCGGTTTCTTACGAGGCATGCAAATACGCCTGGAACCGAAAAACTGTGGGCAATAACTCATGAAAATGACCAGAAAACATGAAAACGACGAGTTTCTGGTCATATCTCTCAAACATGTAAGGGTTCTTAAGGTTCTTTGTGAATCGACCTAGAACCATAAAACTGTGGGCAATAGCTCATGAAAAAAGTCATAAAACGCAAACACTGCGATTTTTGGGTCATATCATTCCAACGTGTCTCAGGTCTTAAGGTCGTTATAAATCGCCCTGGAACCCCTAAATAGTGGGAAATAGCTCATGAAAATGGCCATAAAACACGAAAACTACGACTTTTTAGGCATATATCTCAAACATGTAACGGGTCTTACAGCCATTGCAAATCCAACTGGAACCCAAAAAATATGGGCAATAACTCATAAAAATGGCCGTAAACACGAAAACGACGATTTTTTGGTCATAACTCTGAAACATGTATCGGGTGTTAAGGCGTTGTAAATCCCCCTGGAACCCCAAAACTATGGGCAATAACTCCTGAAAACGACCATAAAACGCGAGAACGACGAGTTTCTAGTCATATCTTTCAAACATGTAAGGTCTCTTACGAGGCATGCAAATCCGCCTGGAACCCAAAAACTATGGGCCATAACTCATAAAAATGACCATAAAACACGAAAACGACGATTTTTTGGTCATAACTCTGAAACATGTACCGTGTCTTAATGTTAGTGTAAATTGCCCTAGAACCATAAAACTATAAGCAATAGCTCATGAAAACAGGTATAAAACACGAAAACTACGAGTGTTGGGTCATATCATTCCAACGTGTATCAGGTCTTAAGGTCGTTGTAAATCGCCCTAGAACCCCTAAACAGTGGGCAATAGCTCATGAAAATGGCCATAAAACACGAAAACTACGAGTTTTTAGTCATATATATCAAACATGTATATGGTCTTATAGGCCTTGGAAATCGAACTGTAACCCAAAAACTGTGGGCAATAACTCATGAAAATGACCATAAAACACGAAAACGACGAGTTTCTGGTCATATCTCTCAAACATGTAAGGATTCTTACGAGGCATGCAAATCCGTCTGGAACCCAAAACTGTGGGCAATAACTCATGAAAATGATAATAAAACAAGAAAACGACGAGTTTTTTGTCATAACTCTCAAACATGTATCGTTTCTTAAGGTTGTTGTAAATCGCCCTAGAACCATAAAACTATGGGAAATAGCTCATGAAAACAGCAATAAAACACGAAAACTGCGAGTTTTGGGTCATATATCTCAAACATGAAATGGGCCTTACAGGCCTTCAAATCCAACTAGAACCCAAAAACTCTGGGTAATAGCTCATGAAAATGCCATAAAACGAGCAGCGAGTTTTTGGTCATATCTCTCAAACATGTATCGGTTTCTTACGAGGCATGCAAATCCGCTGGAACCCAAAACTATGGGCAATAACTCATGAAAATGACCCTAAACACGAAAAGCGAGTTTTTGGTCATAAGTCTTAAACATGTATCAGGTCTTAAGGTTCTGCAAATCGCTCTAGAACCATAAAACTGGGCAATAGCTCATGAAAAAGTCATAAAAACGAAACATCGAGTTTTGGGTCATCATTCAACGTGTATCGTTCTTAAGATTGTTGTAAATCGCCTAGCACCACTAAACAAAGGCAATAGCTCATGAAAATGGCCATAAAACACGAAAACTACGACTTTTTAGTCATATATCTCAAACATGTAATGGGTCTTATAGGCCTTGCAAATCTAACTAGAACCCAAAAACTGTGAGCAAAAACTCATGAAAATGACTATAAACACGAAAACGACGAGTTTTTGGTCATAACTCTCAAACATGTATCGGGTCTTAAGGTTGTTATAAATCGCCCTGGAAACCGAAAACTATAGGCAATAGCTCATGAAAATGGTCGTAAAACACGAAAACAACGATTTTCAAGTCATATCTCTCAAATATGCAAGGGTTCTTACAAGGCATGCAAATCCGCCTAGAACCCAAAAACTGTGGGTAATAACTCATGAAAATGACAATAAAACACGAAAATGACGAATTTTTGGTCATAACTCTTAAACATGTATCGTGTGTTAAGGTTGCTGTAAATCGCCCTAGAACCATAACACTGTGGGAAATAGCTCATGAAAATGGCCGTAAACACAAAAACGGCGAGTTTTTGGTCGTATCTCTCAAACATGTATCGGTTTCTTACGAGGCATGCAAATCCGCCTGGAACCGAAAAACTGTGGGCAATACCTCATGAAAATGACCATAAAACACGAAAACAACGATTTTTTGGTCATAACTCTTAAACACGTATCGGGTCTTAAGGTTGCTGTGAATCGACCTTGAACCATAAAACTGTGGGCAATAGCTCATGAAAAAGTCATAAAACGCAAACACTGCGATTTTTGGGTCATATCATTCCAACGTGTCTCAGGTCTTAAGGTAGTTATAAATCGCGTGGAACCCTAAATAGTGGGCAATAGCTCATGAAAATGGCCATAAAACACGAAACTACGACTTTTAGGCATATATCTCAAACATGTAACGGGTCTTACAGCCATTGCAAATCCAACTGGAACCCAAAACTATGGGCAATAACTCATAAAATGGCCGTAAACACGAAAACGAGTTTTGGTCATATCTCTCAAACATGTATCGGGTGTTAAGGCGTTGTAAATCCTCGAACCCCAAAACTATGGGCAATAGCTCTGAAAAAGACCATAAAACGCGAGAACGAGTTTCTAGTCATATCTTTCAAACATGTAAGGTCTCTTACGAGGCATGCAAATCCTCCTGGAACCCAAAAACTATGGGCCATAACTCATAAAAATGACCATAAAACACGAAAACGACGATTTTTTGGTCATAACTCTGAAACATGTACCGTGTCTTAATGTTAGTGTAAATTGCCCTAGAACCATAAAAATATAAGCTATAGCTCATGAAAACAGGTATAAAACACGAAAACTACGAGTGTTGGGTCATATCATTCCAACGTGTATCAGGTCTTAAGGTCGTTGTAAATCGCCCTAGAACCCCTAAACAGTGGGCAATAGCTCATGAAAATGGCCATAAAACACAAAAACTACGACTTTTTAGTCATATATGTTAAACATGTATCGGGTCTTATAGGCCTTGCAAATCGAACTATAACCCAAAAACTGTGGGCAATAACTCATGAAAATGACCATAAAACACAAAAACGACGAGTTTCTGGTCTTATCTCTCAAACATGTAAGGATTCTTACGAGGCATGCAAATCCGTCTGGAACCCAAAACTGTGGGCAATAACTCATGAAAATGATAATAAAACAAGAAAACGACGAGTTTTTTGTCATAACTCTCAAACATGTATCGTTTCTTAAGGTTGTTGTAAATCGCCCTAGAACCATAAAACTATGGGAAATAGCTCATGAAAACAGCAATAAAACACGAAAACTGCGAGTTTTGGGTCATATATCTCAAACATGAAATGGGCCTTAAAGGCCTTCAAATCCAACTAGAACCCAAAAACTCTGGGTAATAGCTCATGAAAACTGCAATAAAACGAAGCAGCGAGTTTTGGTCATATCTCTCAAACATGTATCGGTTTCTTCTGAGGCATGCAAATCACTGGAACCCAAAAACTATGGGCAATAACTCATGAAAATGACCTAAAACACGAAACGACGAGTTTTGGTCATAAGTCTTAAACATGTATCAGGTCTTAAGGTTGCCGCAAATCGCTCTAGAACCATAAAAATGTGGGCAATAGCTCATGAAAAAAGTCATAAAACGTGAACACTTCGAGTTTTGGGTCATATCATTCCAACGTGTATCAGGTCTTAAGGTCGTTGTAAATCGCCCTAGAACCCCTAAACAGTGGGCAATAGCTCATGAAAATTGCCATAAAACACGAAAACTACGAGTTTTTAGTCATATATCTCAAACATGTATTAGGTCTTACAGGCCTTGCAAATCCAACTAGAACCTAAAAACCGTGGGCAATAACACATGAAAATGACCATAAAACACGAAAGCGACGAGTTTCTGGTCATATCTCTCAAACATGTACCGGGTCTTAAGGTTGTTATAAATCGCCCTGGAACCCCAAAACTATAGGCAATAGCTCATGAAAATGGTCGTAAAACGCGAAAACAACGAGTTTCAAGTCATATCTCTCAAACATGTAAGGGTTCTTACGAGGCATGCAAATCCGCCTAGAACCCAAAAACTGTGGGTAATAACTCATGAAAATGACAATAAAACACGAAAACGACGAATTTTTGGTCATAACTCTCAAACATGTATCATGTGTTAAGGTTGCTGTAAATCTCCCTAGAACCATAACACTGTGGGAAATAGCTCATGAAAATGGCCGTAAACACGCAACGGGCGAGTTTTGGTCGTATCTCTCAAACATGTATCGGTTTCTTAGAGGCATGCAAATCCGCCTGGAACCCAAAAACTATGGGAAATAACTCATAAAAATGACCATAAAACACGAAAACGACGAGTTTTTGGTCATAACTCTTAAACATGTATCGGGTCTTAAGCTTTCTGTGAATCGCCCTAGAACCATAAAAATGTGGGCAATAGCTCATGAAAAAAGTCATAAAACGTGAACACTTCGAGTTTTGGGTCATATCATTCCAACGTGTACCAGGTCTTAAGGTCGTTGTAAATCGCCCTAGAACCCCTAAACAGTGGGCAATAGCTCATGAAAATGGCCATAAAACACGAAAACTACGCCTTTTTAGGCATATATCTCAAACATGTAACGGGTCTTACAGCCATTGCAAATCCAACTGGAACCCAAAAACTATGGGCAATAACTCATAAAAATGGCCGTAAACACGAAAACGACGAGTTTTTGGTCATATCTCTCAAACATGTATCGGGTGTTAAGGCGTTGTAAATCCCCCTGGAACCCCAAAACTGTGGGCAATAGCTCCTGAAAAAGACCATAAAACGCGAGAACGACGAGTTTCTAGTCATATCTTTCAAACATGTAAGGTCTCTTGAGGCATGCAAATCCTCTGGAACCCAAAAACTATGGGCCATAACTCATAAAAATGACCATAAAACACGAAAACGATTTTTAGGTCATAACTCTGAAACATGTACCGTGTCTTAATGTTAGTGTAAATTGCCCTAGAACCATAAAACTATAAGCAATAGCTCATGAAAACAGGTATAAAACACGAAAACTACGAGTGTTGGGTCATATCATTCCAACGTGTATCAGGTCTTAAGGTCGTTGTAAATCGCCCTAGAACCCCTAAACAGTGGGCAATAGCTCATGAAAATGGCCATAAAACACGAAAACTACGAGTTTTTAGTCATATATATCAAACATGTATATGGTCTTATAGGCCTTGGAAATCGAACTGTAACCCAAAAACTGTGGGCAATAACTCATGAAAATGACCATAAAACACGAAAACGACGAGTTTCTGGTCATATCTCTCAAACATGTAAGGATTCTTACGAGGCATGCAAATCCGTCTGGAACCCAAAACTGTGGGCAATAACTCATGAAAATGATAATAAAACAAGAAAACGACGAGTTTTTTGTCATAACTCTCAAACATGTATCGTTTCTTAAGGTTGTTGTAAATTGCCCTAGAACTACAAAACTGTGGGAAATAGCTCATGAACACAACAATAAAACGAGAAAACTGCGAGTTTTGGGTCATATATCTCAAACATGAAATGGGTCTTACAGGCCTTCAAATCGAACTAGAACCCCAAAACTCTGGGTAATAGCTCATGCAAACTGCCATAAAACGCGAAACGACAAGTTTTTGGTCCTATCTCTCAAACATGTATCGGTTTCTTACGAGGCATGCATATCTGCCTGGAACCCAAAAACTATGGGGAATAGCTCATGAAAATGGCCATAAAACACGAAAACTACGACTTTTTAGTCATAAATCTTAAACATGTATCAGGTCTTAAGATTGCTGCAAATCGCTCTAGAACCATAAAACTGTGGGCAATAGCTCATGAAAACAGTCATAAAACACGAAAACTACGCCATTTTAGGCATATATCTCAAACATGTATCGGGTCTTACAGCCATTGCAAATCCAACTGGAACCCAAAAATTGTGGGCAATAACTCATGAAAATGACTATAAACACGAAAGCAGCGAGTTTTGGTCATAACTCTCAAACATGTATCGGGTCTTAAGGTTGTTATAAATCGCCTGGAACCCAAAACTATAGGCAATAGCTCATGAAAATGGTCGTAAACACGAAAACAACGATTTTCAAGTCATATCTCTCAAATATGCAAGGGTTCTTACAAGGCATGCAACCGCCTAGAACCCAAAAACTGTGGTAATAACTCATGAAAATGACAATAAAACACGAAAAGACGAATTTTGGTCATAACTCTTAAACATGTATCGTGTGTTAAGGTTCTTTGTAAATCGCCCTAGAACCATAACACTGTGGGAAATAGCTCATGAAAATGGCCGTAAACAAAACGGCGAGTTTTTGGTCGTATCTCTCAAACATGTATCGGTTTCTTAAGGCATGCAACCGCCTGGAACCGAAAAGCGTGGGCAATACCTCATGAAAATGACCATAAAACACGAAAACAACGATTTTTGGTCATAACTCTTAAACACGTATCGGGTCTTAAGGTTCCGTGAATCGACCTAGAACCATAAACTGTGGCAATAACTCATGAAAAAGTCATAAAACGCAAACACTGCGATTTTTGGGTCATATCATTCCAACGTGTATCAGGTCTTAAGGTCGTTATAAATCACCCTGGAACCCCTAAATAGTGGGTAATAGCTCATGAAAATGGCCATAAAACATGAAAACTATGACTTTTTAGGCATATATCTCAAACATGTAACGGGTCTTACAGACCTTGCAAATCCAACTAGAACCCAAAAACTATGGTCAATAATTCATAAGAATGGCCGTGAACACGAAAACGACGAGTTTTTGGTCGTATCTATCAAACATGTATCGGGTCTTAAGGTCGTTGTATATCTCCCTAGAACCCCAAAACTGTGGGCAATAGCTCCTGAAAACGACCATAAAACGCGAGAAGGACGAGTTTCTAGTCATATCTTTCAAACATGTAAGGTCTCTTTCGAGGCATGCAAATCCGCCTGGAACCCAAAAACTATGGGAAATAACTCATAAAAATGACCATAAAACACGAAAACGACGAGTTTTTGGTCATAACTCTTAAACATGTATCGGGTCTTAATGTTAGTGTAAATTGCCCTAGAACCATAAAACTATAAGCAATAGCTCATGAAAACAGGTATAAAACACGAAAACTACGAGTGTTGGGTCATATCATTCCAACGTGTATCAGGTCTTAAGGTCGTTGTAAATCGCCCTAGAACCCCTAAACAGTGGGCAATAGCTCATGAAAATGGCCATAAAACACGAAAACTACGAGTTTTTAGTCATATATATCAAACATGTATATGGTCTTATAGGCCTTGGAAATCGAACTGTAACCCAAAAACTGTGGGCAATAACTCATGAAAATGACCATAAAACACGAAAACGACGAGTTTCTGGTCATATCTCTCAAACATGTAAGGGTTCTTACGAGGCACGCAAATCCGTCTGGAACCAAACTGTGGGCAATAACTCATGAAAATGATAATAAAACAAGAAAACGACGAGTTTTTTGTCATAACTCTCAAACATGTATCGTTTCTTAAGGTTGTTGTAAATCGCCCTAGAACCATAAAACTATGGGAAATAGCTCATGAAAACAGCAATAAAACACGAAAACTGCGAGTTTTGGGTCATATATCTCAAACATTAAATGGGCCTTACAGGCCTTCAAATCCAACTAGAACCCAAAAACTCTGGGTAATAGCTCATGAAAACTGCCATAAAACGCGAAACGACGAGTTTTTGGTCATATCTCTCAAACATGTATCTGTTTCTTACGAGGCATGCAAATCCGCCTGGAACCCAAAAACTATGGGCAATAACTCATGAAAATGACCCTAAAACACGGAAACGACGAGTTTTTGGTCATAAGTCTTAAACATGTATCAGGTCTTAAGGTTGCTGCAAATCGCTCTAGAACCATAAAACTGTGGGCAATAGCTCATGAAAACAGTCATAAAACGCGAACACTGCGAGTTTTGGGTCATCATTCCAACGTGTATCAGTTCTTAAGATTGTTGTAAATCGCCCTGGCACCACTAAACAGTGGGCAATAGCTCATGAAAATGGCCATAAAACACGAAAACTACGACTTTTTAGTCATATATCTCAAACATGTAATGGGTCTTATAGGCCTTGCAAATCTAACTAGAACCCAAAAACTGTGAGCAAAAACTCATGAAAATGACTATAAACACGAAAACGACGAGTTTTTGGTCATAACTCTCAAACATGTATCGGGTCTTAAGGTTGTTATAAATCGCCCTGGAACCCCAAAACTATAGGCAATAGCTCATGAAAATGGTCGTAAAACACGAAAACAACGATTTTCAAGTCATATCTCTCAAATATGCAAGGGTTCTTACAAGGCATGCAAATCCGCCTAGAACCCAAAAACTGTGGGTAATAACTCATGAAAATGACAATAAAACACGAAAATGACGAATTTTTGGTCATAACTCTTAAACATGTATCGTGTGTTAAGGTTGCTGTAAATCGCCCTAGAACCATAAAACTGTGGGAAATAGCTCATGAAAATGGCCGTAAACACGAAAACGGCGAGTTTTTGGTCGTATCTCTCAAACATGTATCGGTTTCTTACGAGGCATGCAAATCCGCCTGGAACCGAAAAACTGTGGGCAATACCTCATGAAAATGACCATAAAACACGAAAACAACGATTTTTTGGTCATAACTCTTAAACACGTATCGGGTCTTAAGGTTGCTGTGAATCGACCTAGAACCATAAAACTGTGGGCAATAGCTCATGAAAAAAGTCATAAAACGCAAACACTGCGATTTTTGGGTCATATCATTCCAACGTGTCTCAGGTCTTAAGGTCGTTATAAATCGCCGTGGAACCCCTAAATAGTGGGCAATAGCTCATGAAAATGGCCATAAAACACGAAAACTACGACTTTTTAGGCATATATCTCAAACATGTAACGGGTCTTACAGCCATTGCAAATCCAACTGGAACCCAAAAACTATGGGCAATAACTCATAAAAATGGCCGTAAACACGAAAACGACGAGTTTTTGGTCATATCTCTCAAACATGTATCGGGTGTTAAGGCGTTGTAAATCCCCCTGGAACCCCAAAACTGTGGGCAATAGCTCCTGAAAAAGACCATAAAACGCGAGAACGACGAGTTGCTAGTCATATCTTTCCAACATGTAAGGTCTCTTACGAGGCATGCAAATCCTCCTGGAACCCAAAAAATATGGGCAATAACTCATAAAAATGGCCGTAAACACGAAAACGACGATTTTTTGGTCATAACTCTGAAACATGTACCGTGTCTTAATGTTAGTGTAAATCGCCCTAGAACCATAAAACTATAAGCAATAGCTCATGAAAACAGGTATAAAACACGAAAACTACGAGTGTTGGGTCATATCATTCCAACGTGTATCAGGTCTTAAGGTCGTTGTAAATCGCCATAGAACCCCTAAATAGTGGGCAATAGCTCATGAAAATGGCCATAAAACACAAAAACTACGACTTTTTAGTCATATATGTTAAACATGTATCGGGTCTTATAGGCCTTGCAAATCGAACTATAACCCAAAAACTGTGGGCAATAACTCATGAAAATGACCATAAAACACGAAAGCACGAAGTTTACGGTCATATCTCTCAAACATGTAAGGTTCTTACGAGGCATGCAAATCTGCGGAACCCAAAACTGTGGGCAATAACTCATGAAAATGATAATAAAACAAGAAAACGACGAGTTTTTTGTCATAACTCTCAAACATGTATCGTTTCTTAAGGTTGTTGTAAATCGCCCTAGAACCATAAAACTATGGGAAATAGCTCATGAAAACAGCAATAAAACACGAAAACTGCGAGTTTTGGGTCATATATCTCAAACATGAAATGGGCCTTACAGGCCTTCAAATCCAACTAGAACCCAAAAACTCTGGGTAATAGCTCATGAAAACTGCCATAAAACGCGAAACGACGAGTTTTTGGTCATATCTCTCAAACATGTATCGGTTTCTTACGAGGCATGCAAATCCGCCTGGAACCCAAAAACTATGGGCAATAACTCATGAAAATGACCCTAAAACACGGAAACGACGAGTTTTTGGTCATAAGTCTTAAACATGTATCAGGTCTTAAGGTTGCTGCAAATCGCTCTAGAACCATAAAACTGTGGGCAATAGCTCATGAAAACAGTCATAAAACGCGAACACTGCGAGTTTTGGGTCATTATTCCAACGTGTATCAGTTCTTAAGATTGTTGTAAATCGCCCTGGCACCACTAAACAGTGGGCAATAGCTCATGAAAATGGCCATAAAACACGAAAACTACGACTTTTTAGTCATATATCTCAAACATGTAATGGGTCTTATAGGCCTTGAAAATCTAACTAGAACCCAAAAACTATGAGCAAAAACTCATGAAAATGACTATAAACACGAAAACGACGAGTTTTTGGTCATCACTCTCAAACATGTATCGGGTCT
Source organism: Avena longiglumis (assembly GCA_030063025.1). NCBI lineage: Eukaryota > Viridiplantae > Streptophyta > Magnoliopsida > Poales > Poaceae > Avena > Avena longiglumis. Next base: position 84,641,627 of record CP125974.1, read on the forward strand.
TAAGGTTGTTATAAATCGCCCTGGAACCCCAAAACTATAGGCAATAGCTCATGAAAATGGTCGTAGAACACGAAAACAACGATTTTCAAGTCATATCTCTCAAATATGCAAGGGTTCTTACAAAACTGTGGGTAATAACTCATGAAAATGACAATAAAACACGAAAATGACGAATTTTTGGTCATAACTCTTATACATGTATCGTGTGTTAAGGTTGCTGTAAATCGCCCTAGAACCATAAAACTGTGGGCAATAGCTCATGAAAATGGCCGTAAACACGAAAACGGCGAGTTTTTGGTCGTATCTCTCAAACATGTATCGGTTTCTTACGAGGCATGCAAATCCGCCTGGAACCGAAAAACTGTGGGCAATACCTCATGAAAATGACCATAAAACACGAAAACAACGATTTTTTGGTCATAACTCTTAAACACGTATCGGGTCTTAAGGTTGCTGTGAATCGACCTTGAACCATAAAACTGTGGGCAATAGCTCATGAAAAAAGTCATAAAATGCAAAAACTGCGATTTTTGGGTCATATCATTCCAACGTGTCTCAGGTCTTAAGGTAGTTATAAATCGCCGTGGAACCCCTAAATAGTGGGCAATAGCTCATGAAAATGGCCATAAAACACGAAAACTATGACTTTTTAGGCATATATCTCAAACATGTAACGGGTCTTACAGCCATTGCAAATCCAACTGGAACCCAAAAACTATGGGCAATAACTCATAAAAATGGCCGTAAACACGAAAACGACGAGTTTTTGGTCATATCTCTCAAACATGTATCGGGTGTTAAGGCGTTGTAAATCCCATGGAACCCCAAAACTGTGCAATAGCTCTGAAAAAGACCATAAAACGCGAGAAGCGAGTTTCTAGTCATATCTTTCCAACATGTAAGGTCTCTTACGAGGCATGCAAATCCTCCACGGAACCCAAAAACTATGGGCCATAACTCATAAAAATGACCATAAAACACGAAAACGACGATTTTTTGGTCATAACTCTGAAACATGTACCGTGTCTTAATGTTAGTGTAAATTGCCCTAGAACCATAAAACTATAAGCAATAGCTCATGAAAACAGGTATAAAACACGAAAACTACGAGTGTTGGGTCATATCATTCCAACGTGTATCAGGTCTTAAGGTCGTTGTAAATCGCCCTAGAACCCCTAAACAGTGGGCAATAGCTCATGAAAATGGCCATAAAACACGAAAACTACGAGTTTTTAGTCATATATATCAAACATGTATATGGTCTTATAGGCCTTGGAAATCGAACTGTAACCCAAAAACTGTGGGCAATAACTCATGAAAATGACCATAAAACACGAAAACGACGAGTTTCTGGTCATATCTCTCAAACATGTAAGGGTTCTTACGAGGCACGCAAATCCGTTTGGAACCCAAAACTGTGGGCAATAACTCATGAAAATGAAAATAAAACAAGAAAGCAGCGAGTTTTTGTCATAACTCTCAAACATGTATCGTGTCTGAAGGTTGTTGTAAATCACCCTAGAACCATAAAACTGTGGGAAATAGCTCATGAAAACAGAAATAAAACACGAAAACTGCGAGTTTTGGGTATTATATCTCAAACATGACATGGGTCTTACAGGCCTTCAAATTCAACTAGAACCCAAAAACTCTGGGTAATAGCTCATGAAAACTGCCATAAAACTCGAAACGACGAGTTTTTGGTCATATCTCTCAAACATGTATCGGTTTATTACGAGTAATGCAAATACGCCTGGAACCCAAAAACTATGCGCAATAACTCATGAAAATGACCCTAAAACATGGAAACAACGAGTTTTTCGTCATAACTCTTAAACATGTATCGGGTCTTAAGGTTGCTGCAAATCGCTCTGGAACCATAAAACTGTGGGCAATAGCTCATGAAAACAGTCATAAAAAGCGAACACTACGAGTTTTGGGTCATATCATTCTAATGTGTATCAGTTCTTAAGGTCGTTGTAAATCACCCTGGCACCCCTAAACAGTGGGCAATAGCTCATGAAAATGGCCATAAAACACGAAAACTACGACTTTTTAGTCATATATCTCAAACATGTAACGGGTCTTACAGGCCTTGCAAATCTAACTAGAACCCAAAAACTGTGGGAGATAACTCATGAAAATGACCATAAACACGAAAACGACGAGTTTTTGGTCATAACTCTCAAACATGTATCGGGTCTTAAGGTTGTTATAAATCGCCCTAGAACCCCAAAACTATAGGCAATAGCTCATGAAAATGGTCGTAAAACACGAAAACAACGAGTTTCAAGTCATATCTCTCAAATATGCAAGGGTTCTTACGAGGCATGCAAATCCGCCTGGAACCCAAAAACTGTGGGTAATAACTCATGAAAATGACAATAAAACACGAAAATGACGAATTTTTGGTCATAACTCTTAAACATGTATCGTGTGTTAAGGTTGCTGTAAATCGCCCTAGAACCATAACACTGTGGGAAATAGCTCATGAAAATGGCCGTAAACACGAAAACGGCGAGTTTTTGGTCGTATCTCTCAAACATGTATCGGTTTCTTACGAGGCATGCAAATCCGCCTGGAACCGAAAAACTGTGGGCAATACCTCATGAAAATGACCATAAAACACGAAAACAACGATTTTTTGGTCATAACTCTTAAACACGTATCGGGTCTTAAGGTTGCTGTGAATCGACCTAGAACCATAAAACTGTGGGCAATAGCTCATGAAAAAAGTCATAAAACGCAAACACTGCGATTTTTGGGTCATATCATTCCAACGTGTCTCAGGTCTTAAGGTCGTTATAAATCGCCCTGGAACCCCTAAATAGTGGGCAATAGCTCATGAAAATGGCCATAAAACACGAAAACTATGACTTTTTAGGCATATATCTCAAACATGTAACGGGTCTTACAGCCATTGCAAATCCAACTGGAACCCAAAAACTATGGGCAATAACTCATAAAAATGGCCGTAAACACGAAAACGACGAGTTTTTGGTCATATCTCTCAAACATGTATCGGGTGTTAAGGCGTTGTAAATCCCCCTGGAACCCCAAAACTGTGGGCAATAGCTCCTGAAAAAGACCATAAAACGCGAGAACGACGAGTTTCTAGTCATATCTTTCCAACATGTAAGGTCTCTTACGAGGCATGCAAATCCTCCTGGAACCCAAAAACTATGGGCCATAACTCATAAAAATGACCATAAAACACGAAAACGACGATTTTTTGGTCATAACTCTGAAACATGTACCGTGTCTTAATGTTAGTGTAAATTGCCCTAGAACCATAAAACTATAAGCAATAGCTCATGAAAACCATAGTATAAAACACGAAAACTACGAGTGTTGGGTCATATCATTCCAACGTGTATCAGGTCTTAAGGTCGTTGTAAATCGCCCTAGAACCCCTAAACAGTGGGCAATAGCTCATGAAAATGGCCATAAAACACGAAAACTACGAGTTTTTAGTCATATATATCAAACATGTATATGGTCTTATAGGCCTTGCAAATCGAACTATAACCCAAAAACTGTGGGCAATAACTCATGAAAATGACCATAAAACACGAAAACGACGAGTTTCTGGTCATATCTCTCAAACATGTAAGGATTCTTACGAGGCATGCAAATCCGTCTGGAACCCAAAACTGTGGGCAATAACTCATGAAAATGATAATAAAACAAGAAAACGACGAGTTTTTTGTCATAACTCTCAAACATGTATCGTTTCTTAAGGTTGTTGTAAATCGCCCTAGAACCATAAAACTATGGGAAATAGCTCATGAAAACAGCAATAAAACACGAAAACTGCGAGTTTTGGGTCATATATCTCAAACATGAAATGGGCCTTACAGGCCTTCAAATCCAACTAGAACCCAAAAACTCTGGGTAATAGCTCATGAAAACTGCCATAAAACGCGAAACGACGAGTTTTTGGTCATATCTCTCAAACATGTATCGGTTTCTTACGAGGCATGCAAATCCGCCTGGAACCCAAAAACTATGGGCAATAACTCATGAAAATGACCCTAAAACACGGAAACGACGAGTTTTTGGTCATAAGTCTTAAACATGTATCAGGTCTTAAGGTTGCTGCAAATCGCTCTAGAACCATAAAACTGTGGGCAATAGCTCATGAAAACAGTCATAAAACGCGAACACTGCGAGTTTTGGGTCATCATTCCAACGTGTATCAGTTCTTAAGATTGTTGTAAATCGCCCTGGCACCACTAAACAGTGGGCAATAGCTCATGAAAATGGCCATAAAACACGAAAACTACGACTTTTTAGTCATATATCTCAAACATGTAATGGGTCTTATAGGCCTTGCAAATCTAACTAGAACCCAAAAACTGTGAGTAAAAACTCATCAAAATGACTATAAACACAAAAACGACGAGTTTTTGGTCATAACTCTCAAACATGTATCGGGTCTTAAGGTTGTTATAAATCGCCCTAGAAACCGAAAACTATAGGCAATAGCTCATGAAAATGGTCGTAAAACACGAAAACAACGATTTTCAAGTCATATCTCTCAAATATGCAAGGGTTCTTACAAGGCATGCAAATCCGCCTAGAACCCAAAAACTGTGGGTAATAACTCATGAAAATGACAATAAAACACGAAAATGACGAATTTTTTGTCATAACTCTTAAACATGTATCGTGTGTTAAGGTTGCTGTAAATCGCCCTAGAACCATAACACTGTGGGAAATAGCTCATGAAAATGGCCGTCAACACGAAAACAGCGAGTTTTTGGTCGTCTCAAACATGTATCGGTTTCTTAAGAGGCATGCAAATCCTCCTGGAACCGAAAAACTGTGGGCAATAACTCATGAAAATGACCATAAAACACGAAAACGACGAATTTTTAGTCATAACTCTTACACATGTATCAGGTCTTAAGGTTGCTGTGAATCGCCCTAGAACCATAAAACTGTGGGCAATAGCTCATGAAAAAACTCATAAAACACAAACACTGCGATTTTTGGGTCATATCATTCCAACGTCTATCAGGTCTTAAGGTCGTTATAAATCGCCCTAGAACACCTAAATAGTGGGCAATAGCTCAGAAAATGGCCATAAAACACGAAAACTACGAGTTTTTAGTCATATATCTCAAATATGTATCAGGTCTTACAGGCCTTGCAAATCCAACTAGAACCCAAAAACTGTGGGCAATAACTCATAAAAATGGCCGTAAACACGAAAACGATGAGTTTTTTGTCGTATCTATCAAACATGTATCGGGTCTTAAGGTCGTTGTAAATCTCCCTGGAACCCCAAAACTGTGGGCGATAGCTCCTGAAAACGACCATAAAACTGCGAGAAGGACGAGTTTCTAGTCATATCTTTCAAACATGTAAGGTCTCTTTCGAGGCATGCAAATCCTCGGAACCCAAAACTATGGGCCATAACTCATAAAATGACCATAAAACACGAAAGCAGCGATTTTTGGTCATAACTCTGAAACATGTACCGTGTCTTAATGTTAGTGTAAATTGCCCTAGAACCATAAAACTATAAGCAATAGCTCATGAAAACAGGTATAAAACACGAAAACTACGAGTGTTGGGTCATATCATTCCAACGTGTATCAGGTCTTAAGGTCGTTGTAAATCGCCCTAGAACCCCTAAACAGTGGGCAATAGCTCATGAAAATGGCCATAAAACACGAAAACTACGAGTTTTTAGTCATATATATCAAACATGTATATGGTCTTATAGGCCTTGGAAATCGAACTGTAACCCAAAAACTGTGGGCAATAACTCATGAAAATGACCATAAAACACGAAAACGACGAGTTTCTGGTCATATCTCTCAAACATGTAAGGGTTCTTACGAGGCATGCAAATCCGTCTAGAACCCAAAAATTGTGGGCAATAACTCATGAAGATGATAATAAAACAAGAAAACGACGAGTTTTTTGTCATAACTCTCAAACATGTATCGTTTCTTAAGGTTGTTGTAAATCGCCCTAGAACCATAAAACTATGGGAAATAGCTCATGAAAACAGCAATAAAACACGAAAACTGCGAGTTTTGGGTCATATATCTCAAACATGAAATGGGCCTTACAGGCCTTCAAATCCAACTAGAACCCAAAAACTCTGGGTAATAGCTCATGAAAACTGCCATAAAACGCGAAACGACGAGTTTTTGGTCATATCTCTCAAACATGTATCGGTTTCTTACGAGGCATGCAAATCCGCCTGGAACCCAAAAACTATGGGCAATAACTCATGAAAATGACCCTAAAACACGGAAACGACGAGTTTTTGGTCATAAGTCTTAAACATGTATCAGGTCTTAAGGTTGCTGCAAATCGCTCTAGAACCATAAAACTGTGGGCAATAGCTCATGAAAACAGTCATAAAACGCGAACACTGCGAGTTTTGGGTCATCATTCCAACGTGTATCAGTTCTTAAGATTGTTGTAAATCGCCCTGGCACCACTAAACAGTGGGCAATAGCTCATGAAAATGGCCATAAAACACGAAAACTACGACTTTTTAGTCATATATCTCAAACATGTAATGGGTCTTATAGGCCTTGCAAATCTAACTAGAACCCAAAAACTGTGAGCAAAAACTCATGAAAATGACTATAAACACGAAAACGACGAGTTTTTGGTCATAACTCTCAAACATGTATCGGGTCTTAAGGTTGTAATAAATCGCCCTAGAAACCGAAAACTATAGGCAATAGCTCATGAAAATGGTCGTAAAACACGAAAACAACGATTTTCAAGTCATATCTCTCAAATATGCAAGGGTTCTTACAAGGCATGCAAATCCGCCTAGAACCCAAAAACTGTGGGTAATAACTCATGAAAATGACAATAAAACACGAAAATGATGAATTTTTGGTCATAACTCTTAAACATGTATCGTGTGTTAAGGTTGCTGTAAATCGCCCTAGAACCATAACACCGTGGGAAATAGCTCATGAAAATGGACGTAAACACGAAAATGGCGAGTTTTTGGTCGTATCTCACAAACATGTATCGGTTTCTTACGAGGCATGCAAATCAGCCTGGAACCCAAAAACTGTTGGCAATAACTCATGAAAATGACCATAAAACACGAAAACGATGATTTTTTGGTCATAACTCTCAAACATGTATCGTGTCTTAAGGTTGCTGTGAATCGACCTAGAACCATAAAACTGTGGGCAATAGCTCATGAAAAAAGTCATAAAACGCAAACACTGCGATTTTTGGGTCATATCATTCCAACATGTCTTAGGTCTTAAGGTCGTTATAAATCGCCGTGGAACCCCTAAATAGTGGGCAATAGCTCATGAAAATGGCCATAAAACACGAAAACTACGCCTTTTTAGGCATATATCTCAAACATGTAACGGGTCTTACAGCCATTGAAAATCCAACTGGAACCCAAAAACTATGGGCAATAACTCATAAAAATGGCCGTAAACACGAAAACGACTAGTTTTTGGTCATATCTCGCAAACATGTATCGGGTGTTAAGGCGTTGTAAATCCCCATGGAACCCCAAAACTGTGGGCAATAGCTCCTGAAAAAGACCATAAAACGCGAGAACGACGAGTTTCTAGTCATATCTTTCCAACATGTAAGGTCTCTTACGAGGCATGCAAATCCTCCTGGAACCCAAAAACTTTGGGCCATAACTCATAAAAATGACCATAAAACACGAAAACGACGTTTTTTTGGTCATAACTCTGAAACATGTATCGTGTCTTAATGTTAGTGTAAATTGCCCTAGAACCATAAAACTATAAGCAATAGCTCATGAAAACAGGTATAAAACACGAAAACTACGAGTGTTGGGTCATATCATTCCAACGTGTATCAGGTCTTAAGGTCGTTGTAAATCGCCCTAGAACCCCTAAACAGTGGGCAATAGCTCATGAAAATGGCCATAAAACACGAAAACTATGAGTTTTTAGTCATATATATCAAATATGTATATGGTCTTATAGGCCTTGCAAATCCAACTGGAACCCAAAAACTATGGGCAATAACTCATAAAAATGGCCGTAAACACGAAAACGACGAGTTTTTGGTCATATCTCTCAAACATGTATCGGTTTCTTACGAGGCATGCAAATCCGCCTGGAACCCAAAAACTATGGGCAATAACTCATGAAAATGACCCTAAAACACGGAAACGACGAGTTTTTGGTCATAAGTCTTAAACATGTATCAGGTCTTAAGGTTGCTGCAAATCGCTCTAGAACCATAAAACTGTGGGCAATAGCTCATGAAAACAGTCATAAAACGCGAACACTGCGAGTTTTGGGTCATCATTCCAACGTGTATCAGTTCTTAAGATTGTTGTAAATCGCCCTGGCACCACTAAACAGTGGGCAATAGCTCATGAAAATGGCCATAAAACACGAAAACTACGACTTTTTAGTCATATATCTCAAACATGTAATGGGTCTTATAGGCCTTGCAAATCTAACTAGAACCCAAAAACTGTGAGCAAAAACTCATGAAAATGACTATAAACACGAAAACGACGAGTTTTTGGTCATAACTCTCAAACATGTATCGGGTCTTAAGGTTGTTATAAATCGCCCTGGAAACCGAAAACTATAGGCAATAGCTCATGAAAATGGTCGTAAAACACGAAAACAACGATTTTCAAGTCATATCTCTCAAATATGCAAGGGTTCTTACAAGGCATGCAAATCCGCCTAGAACCCAAAAACTGTGGGTAATAACTCATGAAAATGACAATAAAACACGAAAATGACGAATTTTTGGTCATAACTCTTAAACATGTATCGTGTGTTAAGGTTGCTGTAAATCGCCCTAGAACCATAACACTGTGGGAAATAGCTCATGAAAATGGCCGTAAACACAAAAACGGCGATTTTCTGGTCGTATCTCTCAAACATGTATCGGTTTCTTACGAGGCATGCAAATCCGCCTGGAACCGAAAAACTGTGGGCAATACCTCATGAAAATGACCATAAAACACGAAAACAACGATTTTTTGGTCATAACTCTTAAACACGTATCGGGTCTTAAGGTTGCTGTGAATCGACCTAGAACCATAAAACTGTGGGCAATAGCTCATGAAAAAAGTCATAAAACGCAAACACTGCGATTTTTGGGTCATATCATTCCAACGTGTCTCAGGTCTTAAGGTCGTTATAAATCGCCGTGGAACCCCTAAATAGTGGGCAATAGCTCATGAAAATGGCCATAAAACACGAAAACTACGCTATTTTAGGCATATATCTCAAACATGTATCGGGTCTTACAGCCATTGCAAATCCAACTGGAACCCAAAAACTATGGGCAATAACTCATAAAAATGGCCGTAAACACGAAAACGACGAGTTTTTGGTCATATCTCAAACATGTATCGGGTGTTAAGGCGTTGTAAATCCCCCTGGAACCCCAAAACTGTGGGCAATAGCTCCTGAAAAAGACCATAAAACGCGAGAACGACGAGTTGCTAGTCATATCTTTCCAACATGTAAGGTCTCTTACGAGGCATGCAAATCCTCCTGGAACCCAAAAACTATGGGCCATAACTCATAAAAATGACCATAAAACACGAAAACGACGATTTTTTGGTCATAACTCTGAAACATGTACCGTGTCTTAATGTTAGTGTAAATTGCCCTAGAACCATAAAACTATAAGCAATAGCTCATGAAAACAGGTATAAAACACGAAAACTACGAGTGTTGGGTCATATCATTCCAACGTGTATCAGGTCTTAAGGTCGTTGTAAATCGCCCTAGAACCCCTAAACAGTGGGCAATAGCTCATGAAAATGGCCATAAAACACGAAAACTACGAGTTTTTAGTCATATATATCAAACATGTATATGGTCTTATAGGCCTTGCAAATCAACTATAACCCAAAACTGTGGGCAATAACTCATGAAAATGACCATAAAACACAAAAACGACGAGTTTCTGGTCTTATCTCTCAAACATGTAAGGATTCTTACGAGGCATGCAAATCCGTCTGGAACCCAAAACTGTGGGCAATAACTCATGAAAATGATAATAAAACAAGAAAACGACGAGTTTTTTGTCATAACTCTCAAATATGTATCGTTTCTTAAGATTGCTGTAAATCGCCCTAGAACCATAAACCTATGGGAAATAGCTCATTAAAACAACAATAAAACACGAAAACTGCGAGTTTTGGGTCATATATCTCAAACATGAAATGGGCCTTACAGGCCTTCAAATCCAACTAGAACCCAAAAACTCTGGGTAATAGCTCATGAAAACTACCATAAAACGCGAAACGACGAGTTTTTGGTCATATCTCTCAAACATGTATCAGTTTCTTACGAGGCATGCAAATCCGCCTGGAAAACAAAAACTATGGGCAATAACTCATGAAAATGACCCTAAAACACGGAAACGACGAGTTTTTGGTCATAAGTCTTAAACATGTATCAGGTCTTAAGATTGCTGCAAATCGCTCTAGAACCATAAAACTGTGGGCAATAGCTCATGAAAACAGTCATAAAACGCGAACACTGCGAGTTTTGGGTCATTATTCCAACGTGTATCAGTTCTTAAGATTGTTGTAAATCGCCCTGGCTCCACTAAACAGTGGGAAATAGCTCATGAAAATGGCCATAAAACACGAAAACTACGACTTTTTAGTCATATATCTCAAACATGTAATGGGTCTTATAGGCCTTGCAAATCTAACTAGAACCCAAAAACTGTGAGTAAAAACTCATGAAAATGACTATAAACACGAAAACGACGAGTTTTTGGTCATAACTCTCAAACATGTATCGGGTCTTAAGGTTGTTATAAATCGCCCTGGAACCCCAAAACTATAGGCAATAGCTCATCAAAATGGTCGTAAAACACGAAAACAACGATTTTCAAGTCATATCTCTCAAATATGCAAGGGTTCTTACGAGGCATGGAAATCCGCCTAGAACCCAAAAACTGTGCGTAATAACTCATGAAAATGACAATAAAACACGAAAATGACGAATTTTTGGTCATAACTCTTAAACATGTATCGTGTCTTAAGGTTGTTGTAAATCGCCCTAGAACCATAAAACTGTGGGAAATAGCTCATGAAAACAGCAATAAAATGCGAAAACTGCGTATCTCGGTCATATATCTCAAACATGAAATGGGCCTTACAGGCCTTCAAATCCAACTAGAACCCAAAAACTCTAGGTAATAGCTCATGAAAACTGCCATAAAACGCGAAACGACGAGTTTTTGGTTATATCTCTCAAACATGTATCGGTTTCTTACGAGGCATGCAAATCCGCCTGGAACCCAAAACCTATGGGCAATAACTCATGAAAATGACCCTAAAACACGGAAACGACGAGTTTTTGGTCATAAGTCTTAAACATGTATCAGGTCTTAAGGTTGCTGCTAATCTCTCTAGAACCATAAAACTGTGGGCAATAGCTCATGAAAACAGTCATAAAACACGAACACTACGAGTTTTGGGTCATATCATTCCAACGTGTATCAGTTCTTAAGATTGTTGTAAATCGCCTTGACACCCCTAAACAGTGGGCAATAGCTCATGAAAATGGCCATAAACACGAAAACTATGAGTTTTTAGTCATATATCTCAAACATGTAACTGGTCTTACAGGCCTCGCAAATCCAACTGGAACCCTAGAACACGAAAACGACGAGTTTCTGGTCATATCTCTCAAACATGTAAGGGTTCTTACGAGGCATGCAAGTTCGCCTTAAACATGTATCGGGTCTTAAGTTTGCTGTGAATCGCTCTAGAATCATTAAACTGTGGGCAATAGCTCATGAAAAAAGTCATAAACCACGAACACTGCGAGTTTTGGGTCATATCATTCCGACGTGTATCACGTCTTAAGGTCGTTGTAAATCGCCCTGGAACCCCTAAACATTGGGCAATAGCGCATGAAAATTGCCATAAAACATGAAAACTACGAGGTTTTACTCACATATCTCAAACATGTAACGGGTCTTACAAGCCATGCAAATCCAACTAGAACCCAAAAACTATGGGCAATAACTAGTAAAAATGGTCGTAAACACGAAAACGACGAGTTTTTGGTCGTATCTCTCAAACATGTATCGGGTCCTAAGGTCGTTGTAAATCTCCCTAGAACCCCAAAACTGTGGGCAATAGCTCCTGAGAAATGACCATAAAACACGAGAACAACGTGTTTCTACTCATATCTTTCAAACATTTAATTTCTCTTACTAGGCATGCAAATCCGCCTAGAACCCAAAAACTGTGGGCAATAACTCATGAAAATGACCATAATACACGAAAACGACGATTTTTTGGTCATAAATCTCAAACATGTATTGTGTCTTAAGGTTGGTGTAAATCGCCCTAGAACCATAAAACTACAGGCAATATCTCATGAAAATAGCCATAAAACACGAAAACTACGAGTTTTGGGTCATATCATTCCAACGTGTATCAGGTCTTAAGGTCGATGTAAATCGCCCTAGAACCCCTAAGAAATGGGCAATAAATCATGAAAATGGCCATAAAACACGAAAACTACGAGTTTTTTGTCATATATCTCAAACATGTAACAGGTCTTACAGGCATTGCAAATCCAACTAGAACCCAAAAACTGTGGGCAACAACTGATAAAAATGGCCGTAAACACGAAAACGACGAGTTTCTGGTCATATCTCTCAAACATGTATCTGGTCTTAAGGTTGTTGTAGATCACGATGGAACCCCAAAACCGTGGGCACAAGCTCATGAAAACGGGCATAAAACATGAGAACGACGAGTTTCTGGTCATATCTCTGAAACATGTAAGGGTTCTTACGAGGCATGTAAATCCGCCTGAAACCCAAAAACTGTGGGCAATAGCTCATGGAAATGACCATAAAACACGAAAACGATGAGTTTTTTTGTCATAACTCACAAATATGTAACGGGTCTTACAGGCCTTGCAAATCCCACTAGAACCCAAAAACTGTGGGTAATAACTCATGAAAATGACCATAAAACACGAAAACGACGAGTTTCTGGTCATATCTCTCAAACATGTAGCGGGTCTTAAGGTTGCTGTAAATCAACCTGGAACCCCAAAACTGTAGGCAATAGCTCATTAAAATGGTCGTAAAACGCGAAAACAACGAGTTTCAAGTCATATCTCTCAAACATGCAAGGGTTCTTACGAGGCATGCAAATCCGCCTGGAACCCAAAAACTGTGGGTAATAACTCATGAAAATGACAATAAAACACGAAAACGACGAATTTTTGGTCATAACTCTCAAACATGTATCGTGTGTTAAGGTTGCTATAAATCTAACACTGTGGAAAATATCTCATGAAAATGGTCGTAAACACGAAAACGATGAGTTTTTGGTCGTATCTCTCAAACATGTATCGGTTTGTTACGAGACATGCAAATCCGCCTGAAACCCAAAAACTGTGGGCAATAACTCATGAAGATGACCATAAAACACAAAAACGACGAGTTTTTGGTCATAAATCTTAAACATGTATCGGGTCTTAAGTTTGCTGTGAATCGCCCTCGAACCATAAAACTGTGGGCAATAGCTCATGAAAATAGTCATAAAACAAGAACACTGCGAGTTTTGGGTCATATCATTCCAACGTGTATCAGGTCTTAAGGTCGTTGTAAATCGCCCTGGAACCCATAAACAATGGGCATTAGCTGATGAAAGTAGCCATAAAACACGAAAACTACGAGTTTTTAGTCACATATCTCAAACATGTAACGGTTCTTACAGGCCATGCAGATCCAACTGGAACCCAATAACTGTGGGCAATAACTGATAAAAATGGCCGTAAACACGAAAACGATGACTTTTTGGTCGTATCTCTCAAACATGTATCAGATCTTAAGGTCGTTGTAAATCTCCCTGGAACCCCCAAAATGTGAGCAATAGCTCCTGAAAACGACCATAAAACGCGAGAACGATGAGTTTTTGGTCATATCTCTCAAACATGTAAGGTCTCTTATGAGGCATGCAAATCCGCATGGAACCCAAAAACTGTGGCCATAACTCATGAAAATGACTATAAAAACAAAAACGACGAGTTTATAGGCACAACTCTCAGACATGTAACGGGTCTTAAGGTCGTTGTAAATTGCCCTAGAACCCTAAACATTGTGGGAAATAGCTCATGAAAATGGTCGTAAACTCGAAAACGACGAGTTTCTGGTCGTATCTCTCAAAAATGTATCGGTTTCTTATGAGGCATGCCAATTCGCCTGGAACCCAAAAACTATGGGCAATATCTCATAGAAATGACCAGAAAAAACGAAAACGACGATTTTTTTGTCATAACTCTCAAAGATGTATCGTGTCTTAAGGTTGCTGCAAATCACTCTAGAACCATGAAAGTGTGGGCAATAGCTCATGCAAACAGTCATAAAGAGCGAACACTGCGAGTTTTGGGTCATACCTGTTGGGTTTCGTAGCATGGAAAACAAAAAATTTCTACCGCATACAAACAAACAAGCCAAGATCTATCTACTAGATTGTAGCAACGAGTCGATGGAATAACTCACCCTCGAAGATTCCAAAGTGGTTAACGAGAGCGGATTCTCGTGGGTGATGTAGTCGTACTCTTCCCGATCTCAAGATCGCGTAGACGATCCTTCCTGCCAAGGTTCGCGGCGCTCCATGATCGGTCACACGTTGTACTCGACGAAGACCTTCCTCTCCCTTGTTCCAGCAGCGGAAGTTATAGCACTCTCCTCACGATTCCGGCAAAGACAACGGCGTGGTAGGAAGTAGAGGGAGATCTCGCAGGGCTTCGCCTTAAGCCGGAGCGAGTATGGTGGACTATGAGAGAGAGCCTCGGCGATCTAGGGTTTAGACGCACCAAGGAGGGGCAAGGCCGGCGGCTAGGGTTTGCCTAGGCGGCGGCTTGCCCTAGGCGGCGATAGCAGGAGGTGGCGGCGCCGGGGCTAGGGTTTGCGGGGCATTGTGTTGTGTGACTGGAGGGGCAGCCCTGCCCCTCCTTATATAGGTGGAGGGGACCGCCAGGGGAGGTGAGTCCCTCCCCAGCTCGGCTTCCAAGGCCGGCGGTGGAGGGAGGGAACTCCTCCCCAAGTAGGTTTCCTACTCTCCCTCCACCTCACAAAATAGCCGTTTGACATTTCAAATTGGCGTTTGACTTTTCAAACTAGGATTTGATTTAACCCTTTATTTTGTTCAGCGATGACACCTAGTACATGAAGTAATCATTCCAACTTGTTATGACACATTCATGTACCCTTCCCCTCCGTAGTGCCGGACATTCCGGAACCTTCTAGAACATTCCCGATGAAAACACCGGAATCATTCTCCAACCCTGAAACAGGACTTTCCTTATACGAATATTATTCTCCGGACTATTCCGGATCTCCTCGTGATATCCCGGACCCCATCCGAGACTCGAACAACATTCGGTCTCTTACTCATCATTCCATAACTACTCAAACAATGTTGAATCCTTAAGTGTGTCTCCCTACGGTTCGAGAATTATGCGGACATGATCGAGACACTTCTCCGAACAATAACCAATAGAGGAATCTAGAAATTCATATGGCTCCCACATATTTCTACGATTACTTTGCGATCGAATGAACCACTTACTTATGATACCAATTTCCCTTTGTCTCACAATAGTTTACTTATCCGAGGTTATGATCGTCGGTATCTCTGCATACCTAGTTCAACCTCATTACTGATAAGTACTCTTTTCTCGTTCCCGTGATATGTGATACCAAGCTAATTGGATGACATTCCACCGAGAGGGCCCAGAGTATATCCATCCGTCATATGGATGGACAAATCCCACTCTTGATCCATGTGTCTCAACGAATACTTTCTGAACACTCAATGCCATCTTTATACCCACCCAGTTACGGTGTGGTGTTTGATGTCATCAAAGCATCCTTCCGGTGAAGGTGATATGCATGATATCATGGTCGAAGGAATTAGGTTACTATGTATCAGAAATCATATAGTAATTGACCTATTAAAATGACTTGATCTTTATGCTACGCTTATCTATAGGAGTATGTCCACCATATCATTCTCCTAACGATATGATCTTGTTGTTAATAACATCTCAATGTTCATGATAGGGAAACCACAATCATTTATTAACCAACAAGCTAGTATTATAAAGAGGCTTTACTAGGGACTCTATTTTAGTTTACAAATCACACAAGTATCAATGTTTCCTTGTTAATACTATTATAGCATGAATGTAAACATTTATCATAAACACAAAAATATAATAATTACTATATTTATTATTGCCTCTAGGGCATATCTCCAACAGTCTCCCACTTGCACTAGAGTCATCTAATCTAGATTATATGGTAATATACCAAACACCCATGGCAGTTTGGTGCTGGTCATGTTTTGCCCTTGGGAGAGGTTTAGTCAACGGATCCGCCACATTTAGATCTGTGTGTACTTTGCAAATCTTTATGTCCCTATCTTGGACATGTTCTCGAATAGCGTGAAAACGCAGCTTGATGTGCTTCAGCTTCTTGTGTGACCTTGGTTCTTGCGCATTGGCTATTGCGCCCATGTTATCACAGTAGATAGACATTGGGTCTAGCGCACTAGGAACCACGCCGAGCTCTGTAATGAACTATTTCATCCATATCGCTTCTTGTGAAGCCTCCGAAGCAGCCATGTATTCCGATTCAATTGAAGATCTCGCCACAACGCTTTGCTTTGCACTCCTCCAACTAACTGTTGCACCATTCAAAGTAAATACGTATCCAGATTGTGATTTAGAATCATCCAGATCGGTGTTCCAACTAGCATCTGTGTAACCATTAACAACGAGCTGTTCATCACCTCCATAAGAAAGAACCATATCCTTAGTTCTTCTCAAGTACTTAAGGATGTTTTTGACCGCTGTCCAATGATCCACTCCTGGATCACTTTGATATCTGCTAGTTAAACTAACAGCATATGCATTGTCGGGTCTAGTACATAGCATGGCATACATTAGAGATCCTATGGCTGAGGCATAGGAAGTTTTACTCATCCTTTCTCTATCTTCTGCCGTTGTCGGACTTTGAGTTTTACTCAAGGTCGTATTGGGCAACATGGGCAAGAACCCTTTCTTTCTATCTTCCATTCCAAACCTCTTTAGAACTTTGTCCAAATATGTACTTTGAGACAATGATATTAGGCGTCTCGGTCTATCTCTATAAATCTTTATGCCTAACATGTAAGCTGCTTCGCCAAGATCCTTCATTGAAAAACTATTATTCAAATATTCCTTGACACTATTAAGAAGGTCTACATCATTCCCAATCTACATATAGTATTAAGAATGCTACAGAGCTCCCACTCACTTTCTTGTAAATACAAGCTTCTCCATAAGTTTGTATAAAACCAAAACTTTTGATCACCTTATCAAAACGTTGATTCCAACTTCGGGACACTTGCTTCAATCCATAGATGGACCGTTGAAGTCTGCATACCTTGTTAGTATCTTTAGTATCGACAAAACCTTTGGGTTGCATCATATACAACTCTTCATCAATGTCTCCATTGAGGAATGCTGTTTTGACATCCATATGCCATATCTCATAATCATAATATGCAGCGATTGCTAACATAATCCTCACAGACTTTAGCTTCGCTACCGGTGAGAAAGTCTCATCGTAGTCAACTCCTTGAATTTGTCGAAACCCTTTTGCGACAAGTCGAGCTTTATAGATAGTAACATTACCATCAGCATCTATTTTCTTCTTGAAAATCCATTTGTTCTCGACAGCCTTCCGGCCATCCGGTAAATCCACCAAAGTCCATACTTCGTTTTTGTACATGGATCCAATCTCGGATATCATGGCTTCTTGCCATTTATTGGAATCTGGGCTCATCATCGCTTCCTCAAACGTCGCATCGGTGCTGTCCACCAACATGACACTCATAACGGGATCATACCAATCAGGAGTGGTACGAGTTCTCGTTGACCTGCGAGGCTCTGTAGCAACTACAATCGAAGTTTCATGATCATCATCATTAGCTTCCTCTCTTATTGGTGCAAGCACCACAGGAACTTCTTCCGGTGCTGTGCTACTTGCGAGTTCGAGAGAAGGTTCAACAACCTCGTCGAGTTCTACTTTCCTTCCAGTCACTTCTTTCGAGAGAAATTCCTTCTCTAGAAAGGATCCATTCTTGGCAACGAAGATTTTGCCTTCGGATCTATGATAGAAGGTATACCCAATAGTTTCCTTCGGGTATCCTATGAAGACGCATTTTTTCCACTTTGGGTTCAAGCTTGTCGAGCTGTAACTTCTTGACATAGGCTTCGCAACCCCAAACTTTAAGGAACGACAACTTAGGTTTCTTCCCAAACCATAATTCATACAGTGTCGTTTCAACGTATTTAGATGGTGCCCTATTTAAAGTGAATGCGGCTATTTCTAATGCATAACCCCAAAATGATAGCGGTAAATCTGTAAGTGACATCATAGAACGAACCATATCTAAGAGAGTTCGATTACGACGTTCGGACACACCATTACGCTGTGGTGTTCCCGGCGGTGTCAATTGTGAAAGTATTCCACATTTATTCAAATGCTCGCCAAACTCGTAACTTAGATATTCACCTCCACGATCAGAACGTAGAAATTTAATGTTCTTGTTACGTTGATTCTCTACCTCACTTTGAAATTCTTTAAACTTCTCGAATGTTTCGGACTTATGTTTCATGAAATAGATATACCCATATCTACTCAAGTCATCCGTGAAGGTAAGAACATAACGATAACCACCGCGCGATGCTACACTCATTGGACCACACACATCGGTATGTATGATTTCCAATAAGTCTGTAGCTCGCTCCATCATACCAGAAAATGGAGTCTTAGTCATTTTACCCATCAGACATGCTTCGCATCTTTCAAGTGATTCGAAATAAAGTGATTCAAGAAGTCCATCAGAATGGAGTTTCTTCATACGCTTCACTCCAATGTGACCAAAATGACAGTGCCACATATAGGTCGAGTTATCGCTCGATTTCAAACGTTTAGCCTCAATGTTATTAATATGTGTATTTCCACTATCGAGATTCAATAATAATAGACCATCTATCAGAGGTGCATGTGCATAAAACATATTACTCATATAAATCGAACAACCATTATTCTCGGACTTAACCAAGTAACCGTCTCGCAATAAACAAGATCCCGATATAATGTTCATGCTTAACGTAGGCACCAAATAACAATTATTTAAGTATAAAACTAATCCCGATACTAGATGAAGAGGTAGTGTGCCGACCGCGATCACATCAACCTTTGATCCATTTCCCACGCGCATCGTCACCTCGTTCTTCTCTAACTTCCGTTTATTCTGCAGCACCTGTTTTGAGTTACAAATATGAGCAACCGAACCAGTATCAAATACCCAGGCACTACTACGAGTACTAGTGAGATACACATCAATAACATGTATATCGGATATACCTTTCTTCTTGATGTTGCCGTTCTTCAAATCCGCCAAGTACTTTGGGCAATTCCGCTTCCAGTGACCTTCTCCCTTGCAGTAAAAGCACTCAGTATCAGGCTTTGGTCCAGCCTTGGTCTTCTTCGTCGGCGCGGTAACTTTCTTACCACCCTTCTTGAAGTGTCCCTGTTTCTTAGACTTGCCTTTCTTGAATTTGGTGGTCTTATTAACCATCAACACTTGGTGCTCTTTCTTGATCTCCACTTCTGCAGATTTTAACATGGCAAAGAGTTCTGGCAACTGCTTGTTCATGTTTTTCTTATTGTAGTTCATCACAAAGTTCTATTAACTTGGTGGTAGTGATTGGAGGACACGATAAATCCCCAAAGCATTAGGAATCACTATACCCAAGCTTTGAAGTTTGTTTGCGTTCCCAGACATCTTAAGCACATGCTCATTGACGGAGCTGCCCTCTTCCATCTTGCAGTTAAAGAACTTTTCAGAAGCCTCATAGATCTCAATTGCCGCATGAGTCTCAAAGATAAATTTGAGATCACGGACAATATCATGTGGGTCTGAATTCTCAAACCTTTTCTGAAGCTCCAATTCTAAACCATACAAGATATCACACTAAACTGTGGAGTACTAAGTCTTCCGAGCGAGGTAAACATACTTTACTTCATCGGTAGCAGTAGTTGCAGGTGGGTCACCCAGCGGTGCATCCAGCACATAGGTCAAATTACCAGCAGAGAGGACAATCCTCAAATTGCGGAACCAATCCGCGAAGTTGCTTCCATTGTTTTTCATCTTTTCTTTCTCTAGGAACACATTAAAATTGATGGTAGGGGCCGCCATTGATCTACAACATATTTGCAATAGTTTAGACTAAGTTTATGACAAATTGAGTTCTAATTAATAGTTAAATTAATCTAGGTGAACTCCCACTCAAAACAATATCCCTCACATTGTTTTAGTGATCACACGAACCAAATCCACCACATCAAAATCGATCATCACGAGAGTTCATGTAGCTTCAATGGCGAACAATCGACATGTTCATCATATCTACTATATGATTCATGCTTAATACCTTTTGGTGATTCGTGTTCCGAGACCATGTCTATACATGCTAGGCTCATCAAGATCAAACCTTAGCTTCCGCATGAGCAAATCTGGCTTGCTCACGTTGTATACACTTGCGGAATCTAACACACCCGATCATCACGTGGTGCTTCGAAACAACAAGCTTTAACAACGGTGCTTACTAAGGGTGAACACTTTAGGACTTGAAATTCATGTGCATGAGGGATCATCTTATAATGCTACCGTCGTTAACTAAGCAATACAAGATGCGTAAAGGATTAACATCACATGCAATTCATAATATGTGATATGATATGGCCTTTCTTCTTTGTGCTTCTGATCTCCATCTTCAAGCACGAACATGATCTCCATCATCACCGGCATTGCATCAAGGTCAATGACGTTGCTCCATGGTTGTCGTCCACCGGATTCAACTATTAAAACTACTTTGAATAGACACGCGGGTCTTAACAGAAATTAAATACAACCATATGGCTCCTGCCGGTTGCCAACTTACAATAAGGAACATTGCATACATCAAATATAATCACAATCATGGCCATATCACATCACAGCACACCCCTGCAAAACAAAGTTAGATGCCTCTACTTTCTTTGCATGTTTTACGTGGTTTGGGGATTTCAATAAGTGTCGTTCTAACTTACGAGCAAGAACCACAACATTGATACTACTATTGTCAATCACCCGTTGTAAATTGAATCTTAACTATGTTGGGAGAAACAGGCACCCGCAAAGCCACTTATGCAATACAAGTTGCATGTCAAGCATGGAGCAAGTCTCATGAACGATGTCATGTAAGGTTAGTCCGGGCGGCTTCATCCCACCATCCCGCAAGATGCAAAGTACACAAGAAGCAATCAACAACAAAAACATCAATGCCCACAATGACCATTGTGTTCTACTCGTGCAACAGATCTACATATAGACACGGCTCTGATACCACTGTAGGGTTTCGTAGCATGGAAAACAAAAAAATTCTACCGCATACAAACAAAGAAGCCAATATCTATCTACTAGATTGTAGCAACGAGTCGATGGAATAAATCACCCTCGAAGATTCCAAAGTGTTTAACGAGAGCGGATTCTCGTGGGTGATGTAGTCGTACTCTTGCCGATCTCAAGATCGCGTAGCCGATCCTTCCGTGGCGCTCGGCAGGCGCTGCAATCGGTCACACGTTCGGTACTCGACGAAGACCTTCCTCTCCCTTGTTCCAGCAGGAAGTGGAGGTTGTAGCACTCTCCTCGCGATTCCGGTAGCACAACGTCGTGGTACCGGAAGTAGAGGGGAGATCTCGCAGGGCTTCGCCTTAAGCCGGAGCGAGTATGGTGGACTATGAGAGAGAGCCTCGGCGATCTAGGGTTTAGAAGCACCAAGGAGGGGGAAGGCCGGCGGCTAGGGTTTGCCTAGGCGGCGGCGGCTTGCCCTAGGCGGTGGCGACAGCAGGAGGTGGCAGCGCCGGGGCTAGGGTTTGCGGGGCGTGGTGTTGTGTGCTTGGAGGGGAAGCCCTGCCCCTCCTTATATAGGTGGAGGGGGCGCGCCAGGGGAGGGGAGTCCCTCCCCAACTCGGCTTCCAAGGCCGGCAGTGGAGGGAGGTAACTCCTACCCAAGTAGGTTTCCTACTCTCCCTCCACCTCACAAAATAGCCGTTTGACTTTTCAAATTGGCGTTTGACTTTTGAAACTAGGATTTGATTTAACCCTTTATTTTGTTCAGCGATGACACCTAGTACATGATGCAATCATTCCAACTTGTTATGACACATTCATGTACCCTTCCCCTCCGGAGTGCCGGACATTCCGGAACCTTCTAGAACATTCCCGATGAAAACACCAGAACCATTCTCCAACCCCGAAACAGGACTTTCCTTATATGAATCTTATTCTCCGGACCATTCCGGATCTCCTCGTGATATCCCGGATCCCATCCGAGACTCCGAACAACATTCGGTCTCTTACTCATCATTCCATAACTACTCAAACAACGTCGAATCCTTAAGTGTGTCTCCCTACGGTTCGTGAATTATGCGGACATGATCGAGACACTTCTCCGAACAATAACCAATAGAGGAATCTGGAAATTCATATGGCTCCCACATATTTCTATGATTACTTTGCGATCGAATGAACCACTTACTTACGATACCAATTTCCCTTTGTATCATGATATTTTACTTATCCGAGATTATGATCGTCGGTATCTCTGCATACCTAGTTCAACCTCGTTACTGATAAGTACTCTTTTCTCGTTCCCGTGATATGTGACCCCTTGTGAACCAGTCACATGCTTGCAAGCTAATTGGATGACATTCCACCGAGAGGGCCCAGAGTATATCTATCCGTCATATGGATGGAAAAATCCCACTCTTGATCCATGTGTCTCAAGCAATACTTTCCGAACACTCAATGCCATCTTTATAGCCACCCAGTTAAGGTGTGGTGTTTGATGTCATCAAAGCATCCTTCCGGTGAAGGTGATATGCATGATCTCATGGTCGAAGGAATTAGGTTACTATGTATCAGAAAACATATAGCAATTGAACTATTAAAATGACTTGATCTTTATGCTACGCTTATCTATAGGAGTATGTCCACCATATCATTATCCTAACGATATGATCTTGTTGTTAATAACATCTCAATGTTCATGATAGGGAAACCACAATCATTTATTAACCAACAAGCTAGTATTATAAAGAGGCTTTACTAGGGACTCTATTTTAGTTTACAAATCACACAAGTATTAATGTTTCCTTGTTAATACTATTATAGCATGAATGTAAACTTTTATCATAAACACAAAGATATAATAATAACTATATTTATTATTGCCTCTAGGGAATATCTCCAACAATATTATTCCCATGTGTATCAGTTCTTAAGGTCGTTGTAAATCGCCCTCGAACCCCTAAACAGTGGGCAATAGCTCATGAAAATGGCCATAAAACACGAAAACTACGAGTTTTTAGTCATATATCTCAAACATGTAACAAGTCTTACAGGAATGCAAATCCAACTAGAACCCAAAAATTATGGGTAATAACTGATAAAAATGGCCGTAAACACGAAAACGAAGAGTTTTTGGTCATATCTCTCAAACATGTAACTGGTCTTAAGGTTATTGTAAATCACCTTGGAACCCCAAAACTGTGGGCACAATCTCATGAAAACGGGCATAAAATGTGAGAACGACGAGTTTCTAGTCATATCTCTCAAACATGTAAGGGTTCTTACGAGGCATGTAAATCCGCCTGGAACCCAAAAATTGTTGGCAATAGCTCATGAAAATGATCATAAAACACGAAAACGACGATTTTTGGTCATAACTCTCAAACATGTAACGGGTCTTGCAGGCCTTGCAAATCCAACTAGAACCCAAAAACTGTGGGCAATAACTATTGAAAATGACCATAAAACACGAAAACAACGAGTTTTTAGGCATAACTTTCAAACATGTACCGGGTCTTAAGGTCGTTGTAAATTGCCCTGGAACCCCAATCATTGTGTGAAATAGCTCATGAAAATGGTCGTAAACTCGAAAACGACGAGTTTCTGGTCGTATCTCTCAAACCTGTATCGTTTTCTTACGAGGCATGCAAATCCGCCTGCAACCCAAAAACTATGGGCAATAGCTTATAAAAATGACCAGAAAACACGAAAATCACGATTTTTTGGTCATAACTCTCAAACATGTACCGTGTCGTAAGGTTGCTATAAATCGCCCTAGAACCATAAAACTATGGGAAATAGCTCATGAAAATAGCCATAAAACAAAAAAACTACAACTTTTAGCTCATATAATTCCAACATGTATTAGGTCTTAAGGTCATTGTAAATCGCCCTAAAACCCCTAAACAGTGGGCAATAGCTCATGAAAATGGCCATAAAACATGAAAACTACGAGTTTTTAGTCATATATCTCAAACATGTAACGGGTCTTACAAGCCTTGCAAATCCAACCAGACCCCAAAAACTATGGGTAATAACTGATAAAAATGGTCGTAAACACGAAAACGAATAGTTTTTGGTCATATCTCTCAAACATGTAATTGGTCTTCAGGTTATTGCAAATCACACTTGAACCCCAAAACTGTGGGCACAAGCTCATTAAAACGGGCATAAAATGTGAGAACGACGAGTTTCTTGTCATATCTCTCAAACATGTAAGGGTTCTTACGAGGCATCTAAATCCGCTTGGAACCCAAAAAATGTTGGCAATAGATCAAATGACCATAAAACACGAAAACGATGAGTTTTTGGTCATAACTCTCAAACATGTAACGGGTCTTATAGGCCTTGCAAATCCAACTAGAACCCAAAAACTATGGGCAATAACTATTGAAAATGACCATAAAACACGAAAACAACGAGTTTCTGGTCATATCTCTCAAACATGTAAGGTTTCTTACGAGGCATGCAAATCCGCCTGGAACCCAAAAATTGTGGGAAATAACTCATGAAAATGATAATAAAACACGAAAACGATGAGTTTTTGTTCATAACTCTCAAACTTGTATCGAGTCTTAATGTTACTGTAAATCGCCCTAGAACCATGAAACTGTGGGAAATAGCTCATGAAAACAACCATAAAACGCGAAAACTGCGAGTTTTTGGTCATATCTCAAACATGAAACGGGTCTTACAGGCCTTCAAATCCAACTGGAACCCAAAAACTGTGGGTAATTGCTCATGAAAACTGCCATAAAACGCGAAACGATGAGTTTTTGGTCATATCTCTCAAACATGTATCGGTTTCTTACGAGGCATGCAAATCCTCCTGGAACCCAAAAACTATGTGCAATAACTAATGAAAATGACCATAAAACACGGAAACGACGAGTTTTTGGTCATAACTCTTAAACATGTATCGGGTCTTAAGGTTGCTGCAAATCGCTCTAGAACCATAAAACTATGGGCAATAACACTGCGAGTTTTGGGTCATATCATTCCAACGTGTATCAATTCTTTACGTCGTTATAAATCGCCCTGGAACCCCTAAATAGTGGGCAATAGATCATGAAAATGGCCATACAACACGAAAACTACGACTTTTTAGGCATATATCTCACACATGTAACGGGTCTTACAGGCCTTGCAAATCCAACTAGAACCAAAAAAACTGTGGGCAATAACTCATGAAAATGAACATAAACACGAAAACAACGAGTTTTTGGTCATAAATCTTAAACATGTACCGGGTCTTAAGGTTGTTGTGAATTGCCCTAGAACTATAAAACTATGGGCAATAGCTCATGAAACAGTCATAAAACGCGAACACTGCGAATTTTGGGTCATATCATTCCAAATTGTATCAGGTCTTAAGGTCGTTGTAAATCGCCCTAGAACCCCTAAACATGTCACATCCCAAGATTTTTCAAACATTTTAATGTGAAAAATAAATCAATAAAATAAAACTTTGTTGATTTTCAGGGTGAGAAGAAACTTTTTGAATCCAATTGGAAACTTTCAAAACCTATTTGGATCAAATAAAATCCTAAAGGGATTTAAAAAGGTAAATAAACTATAAAGCTAAAAATATTTGGAATGAATCTTTTAAATAAAAAGATTTGGTTTTCAAAATGAAAAGGTAGAAAAAAATAAATAAGGATTATTTTATAGAAATTAAACCTTGGCCAAACTTTTGAAATAAACTATTTCTATTTGATAAAGATAGTAAAGGATTATTTAAATAAAATAATAAGGATTTAATATCCAAGAATATTAAAAATAAAGCTTTTACTATTTTAATTAAACATCAAAACTTATTTATTTATTTTAAACAAGTTTTCCAAGTACTCTATATTTTCAAATTAAACCTACTGTTTTGGTTTTGATAGTATTTAGATTTCAAATGGAGTTTTAAAAATCAAATCCTATTTGATTTAATAACAAAGGACTATTTTATTTAATTAATAAATGGATCCTAAAAAGAATAAAAATATTATTTTGGGACTTGGAATATTGTTACTAAACAGAACCAAAACTCAATGCAAAATTTGGAGGAATTTTGAATTGATTTGTTGATTGATTTGTTTGTTTAAATTTCAAAACAGAAAATCAAATAGAAAAAGGAAAAGTTTCAGAACAAAAAAAATGTTCAAAGGACACAGCCTAGCCGGCCAGCCCAACAAGCCCAACAGCAAGCCCGCCCCACTCACTCTCGCGAAACGTTTTCTCACTCAAACACTCACCCGCAGCGTCACAGACAGTTGGACCCCACCGCACCTCTTCCTCTATCGCTGCCGAGACGACCCCACGCCAGGTCACCTTCTTCCTCACCCCGCGCTGACCACGTCCCCCTCTCGCCGGCCGTTTCTGCAGGATTCAATACGCGTTGATTCCGCGGCCATTACTCGCCATGACTGCGCCCTATTAACCGCCTGCCTCCTCGCATTTCCTCACGCGCGCCTCTCTCTCGCCCCAAAATTTGGGACAATTTCACCACACACCCTCGCTGCCCCGACGACCTTCCCCGGCCAATTCCGGCGAACCACTACCGCCCCTCACCTCCCCAACCACACTAGCTTGCTCTCCATCCTCAGGCATTCCTCCCTGCACCCTCGGCTTGACCGCGCTTGATCCATAGTGCCGGCAACAACGACAACCTGAGCACCACCGTCTGCAAGCAACTCCGGCGAACTTCCCTAGTAAACCCAGACCGCCCCGAGCTCTCTTAGTAATGCTCTCACATTCCCCCTACTCGTACGCGTCTAACCACACCTTTGTTTTGCCTCGGCACATTCTGTAGCCTCGTTCCCGACGACGCCTGAGCGAGACCGACGCCGTCCTTGACTCCGGCGAGGAATCCCGACGGATCCTGAGCGCCCCTCGCCTCCTCGCAACCACGTTGAGCATCGCCACGATCCCCTGAGCACGGTGAGCTGTTTCCCCCTCTTCCTTGCTTCATGTATCGTCGGTAAGCTCGCCAGAGCGTCTTGCGCCACCATGCCCGCCAGCGATAGCGTCTGTGACCGTTAGATGTAAATCTTGTGGCTGCGATTAGAACTAGATGAAGGGGTACGCGCCCATATGATCCATTCATTTAAGTTATATCCAACGATCCACGGAGGCCGATCCGCGCGAACCGGTACAGGCGAGTAGAAACACGCCACGTGGACTGGTTTTGATTTAAAACAAAATTTTGAATCTGATTTAGATGCAAATTTGTAAACCTTGTAACTTTGGATCAACAAGTCCAAAATTTTCAAACTTTATATCAATGGAATCAGTGGAACAAGCCCTAGCCAACCATGCAATTTGTTTAGTAAAAATCTTCTAGTAAAATGTTTGTTTTTGCAGAAACATTTGTATGCTTGTTTAGGTTATAAAAATTGTTCCAAAATGTTTTTAGGGTTAAATTTTTTGCAAATTGGTTTGTTGTGAACCTACTAACCTTAGGAATCAACTTATGGATTTAAAAATGTATTTGGTAAAGATTAGGATGGAATAATTGAATTAGCCCATTTCTAGTCAAATAAAAATATTGATTTTGTTATAGAAATGATTTTTGAGAAAAACCTTTGGAATGATTCAAACCTCCTGACCCTAAACACCAAGTTTTGTGAACTAACCAACTTGTTTGGTGAACAACATAAAATTATTGCCTTGCTAAAACATTTTTCCACCACATGAAATAATGATTTGATTAAAAATGGCTTATAGATAAAACCCTTTTGCAAAAGGTTTTGCCACTTTAGAAAATGACCACTTTGGACTTTACAATGTTTAGAGCCTAGTAGAAACCACCTTTGCAAATAAAACTACCTTTTTGCATGCTTGCATGCATGACTTAGTTTCTATTATTTTATGTGTGATGTTTGTTTGATTATGGTTTGGAATGCTAGTTAAATTTGTGTATGCTTGATTGACTTGTAGTGAAGTTAGAAGAGTGTGAGATTAGCAAGATCAAGAAGTGAACCAACATTCCCTACCAAAAAGGCAAGTGACACTATTATCCAAAGTCCTACTATTTTCATTATACTTAGTGGATTTTGAAACATGCATGAAAAAGAATTCTATACTTTATGCTATGCTAAATCCTAATAGGATACCCTTAGATATATATTCCTTAGTGAAAACAATGTAGTTGTAAAATGCTTAGCCATGCTATATATTTTGAGAAGAGATACATGTTGAGATTTATTTTCCAAGTTGAGAAAAGACTGAAAAGACTTGTGTTTTTATATAATAAAACAAGTACTCAATGAACCACCTGGGTGGACAAGGATACTCAAGTTTTGGACAAGATGGCAACAAGAGGAACCATGTTTATATGGTAATCTCTTTTTGTTGTGCATCAGATGAAAACCACCCAGGGACTTAGAGATTGAACATGTTTCTCCAACAGTGGCTTCCGTGTACAGCCACATGCTAATATGGCTCTGGCTTAGTCAACTACATTGGGAAGACCCATGCATTGGTCTTCAGGTTAACTGGAAATGAGGGAACTAGGAACCCTACATTGGTGCCTGAAGACAAGCTAGCATTGTGTATGGGAGGACCCTATGGAAAGACTTCGTCACATTCTCAATCTGCCAGTATTCCATCTTGGTGAGTACTTATCCAGCGGCCACTGGTGGCAACAAGATGAGATTGTGTCATGTGGGTAAAGTGTACAACTTCTGCAGAAGATAAAAATTCTAAGTACTTAGCCATGTCCCCGGTTATGGACAATACTGAGCAACTGAAGCTTGAAGCTATGGGAAATCTCGACATTCCAATTTCTAAAATAAATACTTTAAAGTGACAACAAAGACTTGAAGCACTTGGGGTGTACCAAGGAGCTCAAGAGATTTTGATGAAAACTTGAAGCACTTGGGGATCTACCAAGGAGCTCAAGAGATTTTGATAAAAAACTTGAAGCACTTGGGGATTTACCAAGGAGCTCAAGAGGTTTTGACAAAGACTTGAAACACTTGGGGATTTACCAAGGAGTTCAGAAAGATTTGACAAAAGATCAAAACTATTTTGAAAAGATAGGATAAATTATTGCTTTCTGCAAATGAACCTAAAACCCTACTTAGCCAAATATGCATGTAATGATAGGATCCACTTATATTCTACATAGTAGTGAAATTTTCCAATACAATTCAAATGTATTGACCCTTGTGGCTGCAACTTGTTATGTTGCAGGTTTGTTTGATATTAGTGAAGTTGATTGATAGGATTACAAG
Source organism: Avena longiglumis (assembly GCA_030063025.1). Lineage (NCBI taxonomy): Eukaryota > Viridiplantae > Streptophyta > Magnoliopsida > Poales > Poaceae > Avena > Avena longiglumis. The sequence continues at coordinate 84,671,318 of CP125974.1, forward strand.
TCTACAACCAACATGTTTTCCTGTGGCACTTTGAAGATGAAGGACCCCATGCTTATAGATATTCTGCTGCAATGTAATGTAATAGCCAAAAGAGCTATGTAAGATGTAACAAAATAATATTACTCCTGGTTATAAAGTTGTACTATGACCTTTGTTTCTTGATATTACATCTTAACTATTGATGCTAGCTATTGATCCAGGGACTAGCATTGTAAACACAGGGATCTCTACCTTATTAAAGGTTGGGACCCTTACAGATGGTATCAGAGCATTGTGTTGCCTGTAGGATTTGTAAACCTAGGATTGGACAAAAACCCCTTAGAAAAATAGGAGTTGTATTTGTTCCAAAATTTATTTACAAACAATCTTGTAAACTCTTTCCTCAACCATTTTGGTTTTGATTCTACATCTCTTCTATTTCAACTTGATGGAAAAACCTACCCCATGGCCAAAGACTTCACCATGTGCAAAGGACATCTTCAACTCTAATGACTTCAACATCTTCAGCATATTCACCAAGGACTTCAATCTTGGATGTCACTAAGGACAAGTGAGACAAGGAAATCTTGCTCAAGATTTGGAGACTAAGGAAACACAAGTTAGAAGGAGACCACATCACTTGAAGTTTTGTGACCAAAATTTTTCCCAAAGAAACCATAATCTCATGTAAAAAGAATCAACCAAGAAGGATGGAAAGATCACAAGTGAACCATATAGATGGACCACCATATACAGTTAAGTCAAACACACCAACTTATGTGGTGTAACAAAAATATTTTGTTGCCTACAAATGTGCTTGAACTTCATTGTTAAGTGAAAAGTTTTTTTGTGATTGCTTGCACATTGCTTGAGTGAATTGTAATATGTGTGATTAGAATTACTTCCTTAGAAATATCTTGCCTATTCTAATCTCAATTCAACCCCAAACAGACGACTACTCCAAGAGACTCCAACATCAAGGTTGATGACAACAACACCAACCAAGAGGACAACATGGAGGAACTCATAGAAACCCAAAACTAGTTAAACCAAATGATAGCTCAATTCATAGCCAACACCAGTGGGGAAGATCCAACCCTGCAAAAGTTTTTGGAAACCCAAGCTCAAATGTTGCATAAGGTGACAGATCAAATGCTCAACATGGAAAGCAACTTTTCCAAAGGAATTTGTGACAACAAAGATGGCAAAGATGTTATTTTGGAAGGAACTCATGCTTGCAACATTTGTGGAGACAAGGATCACACTTCCAGGGAGCATGGAGATCAATGCCGCAACTGTGAAGAGAAACATCCAGTTGGCCAATGTCCCACATCTCAAGCTACTTGTTACCTATGTGAACGAAATAACCATGTCCCTATCCAATGCCCCATCTATTCCATAGTTGAACAAAGGAAACAAGGTGGAGTGCAACAAATGATTGCAAACTATCAAGAGGGATCCAAATCTACCAAGAAGAATGAGGACAAAGGAAAAGCTCCACTTATACCTCCATGCAATACAACCCAATTTAAAGGACCAAAGAAGAGGCATATGAATTATCCAAGGAGCAATAGAAGGTCCAAGAAACAAGTAGACATTCCTACCTATAAGATAACATATGAACAACATGAACTAGATGCACTCCTAGCTTTGGAGAAACCCAAGAAAAAGAAGGACAAAAGCCATGTTCAATGTCATCATTGTAAAGAAATGGGACACTATTCCAGTGAATGTCCAGGGAAACAGAAGTATAAAGAGATTGGTCAAGTATGGTGCAACAACTACAAAGAGCTAGGCCATTATGCAGCAACTTGTCCACAAGAGAAACGTGAAGAACTCAAACTTATCACATGTTTCAATTGCAAAGAACCAGGACATTATGCAAGCAATTGTCCAGAAAAGATGAAGCACGAGATAAACAAGCCTCTGAAGGATCTCAGCCTTGTCACATGTGTCAAGTGTAGAAACAAAGGACACCATATAGATGTTTGCCCAAAGAAGTTTCCCCAAGATCCCAAGAAGGCCAATGTGTAATTTAGTTGGAAAATTTTAAGGGTGGTAGTACCCTAGATGCTTTGAGCATACATGTAACCCTAGCCTTCCCAAATCTCGGGACGAGATTTATTTTAAGGGTGGTAGCCTGTCACATCCCAAGATTTTCCAAATCTTGTAATGTGAAAAATAAATGAATAAAATAATGAGAAGAAACTTTTTCAATCCAATTGGAAACTTTCAAAACCTATTTGGATCAAATAAAATCCTAAAGGGATTTAAAAAGGTAAATAAACAATAAAGCTAAAAATATTTGGAATTACTATTTTTGAATCTTTTAAATAAAAAGATTTGGTTTTCAAAATGAAAAGGTGGAAAAAATAAATAAGGATTATTTTATAGAGCCAAATTAAACCTTGGCTAAACTTTTGAAATAAAGTATTTCTATTTGATAAAAATAGTAAAGGATTATTTAAATAAAATAATAAGGATTTAATATCCAAGAATATTAAAAATAAAGCTTTTACTATTTTAATTAAACATCAAAACTTATTTATTTATTTTAAACAAGTTTTCCAAGTACTCTATATTTTCAAATTAAACCTACTGTTTTGGTTTTGTTAGTATTTAGATTTCAAATGGAGTTTTAAAAATCAAATCCTATTTGATTTAATAACAAAGGACTATTTTATTTAATTAATAAATGGATCCTAAAAAGAATAAAAATATTATTTTGGGACTTGGAATATTGTTGTTAAACAGAACAAAAACTCAATGCAAAATTTGGAGGAATTTTGAATTGATTTGTTGATTGATTTGTTTGTTTAAATTTCAAAACAGAAATTCAAATAGAAAAAGGAAATGTTTTAGAACAAAAAAAATGTGTAAAGGACACAACCCAGCCGGCCAGCCCAACAACAAGCCCGCCCCACTCTCTCTCGCGAAACGTTTTCTCACTCAAACACTCACCCGCAGCGTCACAGATAGTTGGACCCCACCGCACCTCTTCCTCTATCGCTGACGAGACGACCCCACGCCAGGTCACCTTCTTCCTCACCCCGCGGTGACCACGTCCCCCTCTCGCCGGCTGTTTCTGCAGGATTCAATACGAGTTGATTCCGTGACCATTACTCGCCGTGACTGCGCCCTATTAACCGCCCTGGCCTCCCCTCCATTTCCCTCACGTGCCTCCCTCTCTCTGCCACCAAGCTGGACGAATTTCGCCACACACCCTCGCTGCCCCGACGACCTTCCCCGGCCAATTCCGGCGAACCACTACCGCCCCTCACCTCCCCAACCACACTAGCTTGCTCTCCATCCTCAGGCTTTCCTACCTGCACCCTCGTCTTGACCGCGCTTGATCCATAGCGCCAGCAACAACGACAACCTGAGCACCACCGTCTGCAAGCAACTCCGGCGAACTTCCCTGGTAAACCCAGACCGCCCCGAGCTCTATCAGTAATGCTGTCACATTCCCCATACTCGTACGCGTCTAACCACACCTTTGTTTTGCCTCCGCACGATCTGTAGCCTCGTTCCCGACGACGTCTAAGCGAGACCAACGCCGTCCTTGACTCCGGCGAGGAATCCCGACGGATCCTGAGCGCCCCTCACCTCCTCGCGACCACGTTGAGCATTGCCACGATCCCCTGAGCACGGTGAGCTGTTTCCCCCTCTTCCTTGCTTCATGTATCGTCGGTAAGCTCGCCGCCAGAAGGCGTCTGTGCCGCCCGCAGCCGACTTTGGCCAAGCGTCTGTGACCGTTAGATGTAAATCTTGTGGCTGCGATTAGAACTAGACGAAGGGGTACGCGCCCATCTGATCCATTCGTTTAAGTTAGATCCAACGATCCATGGAGGCCGATCCGCGCGAACCGGTATAGGCCAGTAGAAACACGCCACGTGGACTGGTTTTGATTTAAAACAAAATTTTGAATCTGATTTAGATGCAAATTTGTAAACCATGTAACTTTTGATCCACACGTCCAAAATTTGCAAACTTTATATCAATGGAATCATTGGAACAAGCCCTAGCCAACCATGCAATTTTTTTAGTAAAAAGCTTCTGGTAAAATGTTTGTTTTTGCAGAAACATTTGTATGCTTGTTTAGGTTATAAAAATTGTTCCAAAATGTTTTTAGGGTTAAATTCTTTGCAAATTGGTTTGTTGTGAACCTAATGACCTTAGGAACCAACTTATGGATTTAAAAATGTATTTGGTAAAGATTAGGATGGAATAATTGAATTAGCCCATCTCTAGTCAAATAAAAATATTTATTTTGTTATAGAAATGATTTTTGAGAAAAACCTTTGGAAAAATGTGTTGATTCAAACCTCCTGACCATAAACACCATGTTTTGTGAACTAAACAACTTGTTTGGTGAACAACATAAAATTATTGCCTTGCTAAAACATTTTTCCACCACATGAAATAATGATTTGACTTAAAAATGGCTTATAGATAAAACCCTTTTGCAAAAGGTTTTGCCACTTTAGAAAATGACCACTTTGGACTTTACAATGTTTAGAGCCTAGTAGAAACCACCTTTGCAAATAAAACTACCTTTTTGCATGCTTGCATGCATGACTTAGTTTCTATTATTTTATGTGTGATGTTTGTTTGATTATGGTTTGGAATGCTAGTTGAATTTGTGTATGCTTGATTGACTTGTAGTGAAGTTAGAAGAGTGTGAGATTAGCAAGATCAAGAAGTGAACCAACATTCACTACCAAAAAGGCAAGTGACACTATCATCCAAAGTCCTACTATTTTCATTATACTTAGTGGATTTTGAAACATGCATGAAAAAGAATTCTATACTTTATGCTATGCTAAATCCTAATAGGATACCCTTATATATATATTCCTTAGTGAAAACAATGTAGTTGTAAAATGCTTAGCCATGCTATATATTTTGAGAAGAGATACATGTTGAGATTTATTTTTGAAGTTGAGAAAAGACTGAAAAGACTTGTGTTTTTATATAATAAAACAAGTACTCAATGAACCACCTGGGTGGACAAGGATACTCAAGTTTTGGACAAGATGGCAACAAGAGGAACCATGTTTATATGGTAATCTCTTTTTGTTGTGCATCAGATGAAAACCACCTAGGGACTTAGAGATTGAACATGTTTCTCCAACAGTGGCTTCCGTGTACAGCCACATGCTAATATGGCTCTGGCTTAGTCAAATACATTGGGAAGACCCATGCATTGGTCTTCAGGTTAACTGGAAATGAGGGAACTAGGAACCCTACATTGGTGCCTGAAGACAAGCTAGCATTGTGTATGGGAGGACCCTATCGAAAGACTTCGTCACATTCTCAATCTGTCATTATTCCATCTTGGTGAGTACTTATCCAGCGGTCACTGGTGGCAACAAGATGAGATTGTGTCATGTGGGTAAAGTGTACAACTTCTGCAGAAGATAAAAATTCTAAGTACTTAGCCGTGTCCCCGGTTATGGACAATACTGAGCAACTAAAGCTTGAAGCTATGGGAAATCTCGACATTCCAATTTCTAAAAGAAAAACTTTAAAGTGACAACAAAGACTTGAAGCACTTGGGGTGTACCAAGGAGCTCAAGAGAATTTTATGAAAACTTGAAGCACTTGGGGCTTTACCAAGGAGCTCAAGAGATTTTGATAAAAACTTGAAGCACTTGGGGATTTACCAAGGAGCTCAAGAGGTTTTGACAAAGACTTGAAACGCTTGGGGATTTACCAAGGAGTTCAGAAAGATTTGACAAAAGATCAAAACTATTTTGAAAAGATAGGATAAATTATTGCTTTCTGCAAATGAGCCTAAAACCCAAATATGCATGTAATGATAGGATACACTTATATTCTACATAGTAGTGAAACTTGCCAATACAATTCAAATGTATTGACCCTTGTGGCTGCAACTTGTTGTGTTGCAGGTTTGTTTGATATTAGTGAAGTTGATTGATAGGATTACAAGTCTACAACCAACATGTTTGCCTGTGGCACTTTGAAGATGAAGGACCCCATGCTTATAGATATTCTGCTGCAATGTAATGTAATAGCCAAAAGAGCTATGTAAGTTGTAACAAAATTATATTACTCCTGGTTATAAAGTTGTACTATCACCTTTGTTTCTTGATATTACATCTTAACTGTGGATGCTAGCTATTGATCCAGGGACTAGCATTGTAAACACAGGGATCTCTACCTTATTAAAGGTTGGGACCCTTACAAAACAGTGGGAAATAGCTCATGAAAATAGCCATAAAACACGAAAACTACGAGTTTTTAGTCACATATCTCAAACATGTAACGGGTCTTACAGGCCATGCAAATCCAACTGAAACCCAAAAACTATGGGCAATAACTGATAAAGATGGCCGTAAACACGAAAACGACGAGTTTTTGGTCATAACTCTCAAACATGTAACGGGTCTTAAGGTTGTTGTAAATCTCCCTGGAACCCCAAAACTGTGAGCAATAGCTTCTTAAAACGACCATAAAACGCAAGAACGACGAGTTTCTGGTCATATCTCTCAAACATGTAAGGTCTCTTACGAGGCATCCAAATCCGCCTAGAACCCAGAAACTGTGGGCAATAACTCATGAAAATGATAATAAAACACGAAAACGATGAGTTTTTGTTCATAACTCTCAAACTTGTATCGAGTCTTAAGGTTACTATAAATCGCCCTATAACCATGAAACTGTGGGAAATACCTCATGAAAACAACCATAAAACGCGAAAACTACGAGTTTTGGTCCATATCTCAAACATGAAACGGGTCTTACAGGCCTTCAAATCCAACTCAAACGCGAAACGATGAGTTTTTGGTCATATCTCTCAAACATGTATCGGTTTCTTACGAGGCATGCAGATCCTCCTGGAACCCAAAAACCATGTGCAATAACTCATGAAAATGACCATAAAACATGGAAACGACGATATTTTGGTCATAACTCTTAAACATGTATAGGGTCTTAAGGTTGCTGCAAATCGCTCTAGAACCATAAAACTGTGGGCAATAACTCATGAAAACAGTCGAGATCTTCCATAGCTTCAGGCCTTAGTTGCTCAGTATTGTCCATAACCGGGGACACGGCTAAGTACTTAGAATTTGATCTTCTGCAGAAGTTGTACACTTTACCCACATGACACAATCTCATCTTGATGCCACCAGTGGCCGCTGGATAAGTACTCACCAAAATGGAGTCTTGGATTGAGAATGTGACAAATTCTTTCCATAGGAGTCCTCCCAATACAAAATGCTAGCTTGTCTACCAGGCACCAATGTAGGGTTCAAGTTCCCTTACACAAATCTAGTTAACCTGAAGATGCCAATGCATGGGTCTTCCACTATGTAGTTGACTTATCCAGAGAATTTAGCATGTGGCTGTACACGGAAGCCACTGTACGAGAAACATGTTCAATCTCTAAGTCCCTGGGTGGTTTTCTTTTAGTGCACAACAAAAAGAGATTGCCATATAAACATGGTTCCTTTTTTTGCCACCTTGTCCAAAAGCTTGAGTATCCTTGTCCACCTAGGTGGTTCATTGAGTACTTGTTTTATTATATAAAACATAAGTCTTTTCAATACTTCATATAATCATAACATGTATCCCATCCCAATATATAGCTGGGCTAAGCATACTACAACTACATTGTTTTCACTAAGGAATATATAGGGGTATCCTATTAGGATTTAGCATAGCATAAGTATAGAAATTCTTTTCATGCATGTTCCAAAATCCACTAGGTATAATGAAAATAGTAGGACTTTGGATGATAGTGTTACTTGCCTTTTTGGTAGGGATTGTTGGTTCACTTCTTGATCTTTCTAATCTCACACTCTTCTAACTTCACTACAAGTCAATCAAGCAAACACAAATTCAACTAGCATTCCAAACCATAATCAAACAAACAAAACATCACACATAACATAATAGAAACCAAGTCATGCATGCAAGCATGCAAAAGATATTTTTATTTGCAAAGGTGGTTTATACTAGGCTCTATACATTGTAAGACTCAAATTGGTCATTTTCTAAAGTGGCAAAGTCATCTGCAAAAGGGTTTTATCTATAGATCATTTTTAAATCAAATCATTATTTCATGTGGTGGAAAATGATTTTAGCTAAGCAAAAATTTTATATTGTTCACTAAATAAGTTGCTAATTCACAAAACTTGGTGTTTTGGGTCAGTAGGTTTGAATCAAAACATTTTCCAAAGGTTTTTCTCAAAAAAAATATTTCCATAACAAAATCAACATTTTTATTTGACTAGAAATGGGCTAATTCAAGTTTTTATTCCTAAACTCCACAAAATACATTTTTAAATCCATGGGTTGGTTCCTAGGGTCAGTAGGTTCACAACAAACCATTTTGCAAAGATTTCAACCTCAAAATCATTTTGGAATAATTTTTATAACCTAACAAGCATACAAATGTTTCTGCAAAAACAAACATTTTACCAGAAGCTTTTTACTAAACAAATTGCATGGTTGGCTAGGGCTTGTTCCACTAATTCCATTGATATAAAGTTTGCAAATTTTGGACGTGTGGATCAAAAGTTACAAGGTTTACAAATTTGCATCTAAATCAGATTCAAATTCTATTTTTAATCAAAGGCTGGCCACGCGGCACGTTTCTACTGGTCGATACCGGTTCGGGTGGATTGCGCAACTATAGCCGTTGGATCGAAGTGAGACGGTGCGGTTCAGATTAGCCCGTACCTCTTCGTTTAATGATTCTTTCTAAGCCGCCAGATGGAAATCTAACGGTGTAAAATGGTTTGACCAAACTTGAGCGACGCTGACGGCGGCTGGCGGCTGGCGGCGGCGGCGTGTCTGCCTACGACGGAGCCGGCGATGCTGGAAGCAGGGAGGCTAACGGGGATGCTTACCGTGTTCGCAGGGTACTGGGGAAGCTCAAGGTGGTCTTTATGCAGGCGAGCGCCGAGTGGGATTAATCGCTCGCCGGAGACGTCGTCGGCGTCAGATGGTTCTGTTCGTTGTCGGGGGCGACGTTGCAGATCGTCCTAAGACAAGATAAGAGCATGTTCAGATGCAGGAGAGTGTGGCGAAAAGCGGGTATCATCGAGTGCGGGTCTGGCTTACCAGGGGAGGTCGCCGAATGAGATGCGGTGGCGCTCAGAAGTTTGTCGAAGTCGACGCTCTGGGGCGCCCGCAGGTGAATGGAAGGCACAGGGAGAAGCGCCAGAGGCAGGGGAGTGTGTGAGCTTGGTCAATGAGGCGAGGGGCGGTTCCTACTGGCCGGAATTGGTTGCGGAGTTCGCCGGAGCACTGAAAGCGCGGCTCGAAATTACGACGGCCTGGGGGCGAAGGAAGAGAGCTGTCTGGGGGGAAAGTGAGGTAAGACGCGGGCGTTTAAAACAGCGTGGTCGCGGGGTGGAGTAATGGCCGTTAACAACGCGAATTGATCGTCGGAGTAAAGGACAGGAAACGGCGAAGGATTTAGCGCGGGTTTGAAGACGATGAACAGTGGCGTGGGGTCCTGTCCTCAGTGGGGGAGAGAGAGGGGAAGAGGGGCCACTGGTCAGTGTCTGCGCGGATGGATCTTTTGCTGAAAACGTTTCGCGCGAGAGAGAGAGAGTGGGGTGGGCTTGCTGTTGGGCTTGTTGGGCTGGCCGGCTGGGCTTCTGTCTTTTACACATTTTTTTTCTTTCCAAATGCTTTTTCTTTTTCTATTTCTATTTTCTGTTTTGAAATTCAAACAACCAATCAAACATTCAAATCAATTCAAAACTTTCACCAAACTTTGCATTGAGTTTTGGTTATGTTTTAACAACAATATCCATGTCCCAAAATAATATAATATTTTTATTTTAGGGTCCATTTATAATTAAAAAAATGGACATTAGTTATTAAATCAAATAGGATTTGATTTATTTAAAATCTCCATTCGAAATCTGAATATAAAACCAAAAACACTTCAGTAGGTTTTATTTGAGATTATAAAATACTTAGAAAACTTGTTTAAAATAAATTAATAATTCTAATGTTTTATTAAAAAGGGAAAATCTTTACTTTAACAAAATTGGGTATTAATATATCCCTATTACTTTCTTTAAATAAATCTTTATTCTTTTGATCAAAACAAAATGTTTTATTTCAAAAGCTTGGCCAAGATTTAATTTGGCTCTATAAAATAATCCTTATTTATAATTCTACCTTTTCTTTTGAAAACCAAATCCTTTCTTAAAAGATCCAAAATAGTAATTCCAAATATTTTTAACTTTATTGTTTATTTAACTTTTTAAATCCCTTTAAGATTCTATTTGATACAAATAGGTTTTGCAGGTTTCCAATTGGATTCAAAAGTTTCTTCTCACCCTGAAAATCAACAAAGTTTTATTTTATTCATTTATTTTTTCACATAACAAGATTTGAAAAATCTTGGGATGTGACAAATAGCCATAAAACATGAAAACTACGAGTTTTGGGTCATATCATTTCAACGTCTATCAAGTCTGAAGGTCATTGTAAATCGCCCTATAACCCCTAAATAGTGGGAAATAGCTCATGAAAATGGCCATAAAACATGAAAACTACGACTTTTTAGGCATATATCTCAAACATGTAACGGGTCTTATAGGCCTTGCAAATCCAACTAGAACCGAAAAACTGCGGGCAATAACTCATGAAAATGAACATAAACATGAAAACGATGAGTTTTGGGTCATAAGGTTGCTGTGAATTGCCCTAGAACCATAAAACTGCCGACATTAGCTCATGAAAACAGTCATAAAACACGAACATTGCGAGTTTTGGGTCATATCATTCCAGCGTGTATCAGGTCTTAAGATCGTTGTAAATTGCCCTGGAACCCCTGAACAGTGGGAAATAGCTCATGAAAATAGCCATAAAACACGAAAACTACGAGTTTTTAGTCACATCTCTCACACATGTAACGGGTCGTACAGGCCATGCAAATCCAACTGGAACCCAAAAAATCTGGGAAATAACTCATAAAAATGCCAGCAAACACGAAAATTCAAACGGCCAAAACTGTGAGCAATAGCTCCTGAAAATGGCCGTAAACTCGAAAATGACGAGTTTCTGGTCGTATCTCTCAAACATGTATCGGTTTCTTACGAGGCACACAAATCCGCCTGGAACCCAAAAACTTTGGGAAATAACTCATAAAAATGACGAGAATACACGAAAATGACAATTTTTTTGTCATAAATCTCTAACATGTATCGTGTCTTTAGGTGTTGGAGATATGCCCTTGAGGCAATAATAAATATAGTTATTATTATATCTTTGTGTTTATGATAAATGTTTGCATTCATGCTATAATAGTATTAACGAGGAAACATTAATACTTGTGTGATTTGTAAACTAAAATAGAGTCCCTAATAAAAGCCTCTTGATAATAGTACCTTGTTGGTTAATAAATGATTGTGGTTTCCCTATCATGAACATTTAGATGTTATTAACAACAAGATCATATCGTTAGGAGAATGATATGGTGGACATACTCCTATAGATAAGCGTAGCATAAAGATCAAGTCATTTTAAATAGTTCAATTGGTATATGTTTTCTGATACATAGTAACCTAATTCATTCGACCATGAGATCATGTTTATCACCTTCACCGGAAGGATGCTTTGATGACATCAAACACCAGACCGTAACTGGGTGGCTATAAAGGTGGCATTGAGTGTTCGAAAAGTATTGGTTGAGACACATGGATCAATAGTGGGATTTGTCCATCCATATGACGGATAGATATGCTTTGGGCCCTCTCGGTGGAATGTCATCCAATTAGCTTGCAAGCATGTGACTGGCTCACAAGGGATCACATATCACGGGAACGAGAAAATAGTACTTATCAGTAACGAGGTTGAACTAGGTATGCAGAGATACCGACGATCATAACCTCGGATAAGTAAAGTATTGTGAGACAAAGGGAAATTGGTATCGTATGTAAGTGGTTCATTCGATCGCAAAGTAATCATAGAAATGTGTGGGAGCCATATTAATTTCCAGATTCCTCTATTGGTTATTGTTCGGAGAAGTGTCTCGATCATGTCCGCATAATTCACGAACCGTAGGAAGACACACTTATGGATTCGACGTTGTTTGAGTAGTTATGGAATGATGAGTAAGAGACCGAATGTTGTTCGGAGTATCGTATGGGATCCGTCATATCACGAGAGGATCCGAAATGGTCCGGAGAATAAGATTCATATAAGGAAAGTCCTGTTTCGGGGTTGGATAATGGTTCCGGTGTTTTCATCGGGAATGTTCTAGAAGGTTCCGGAATGTCCAACACTCCGGAGGGGAAGGGTACATGAATGTGTCATAACAAGTTGGAATGATTGCATCATGTACTAGGTGTCATCGCTGAACAAAATAAAGGGTTTAATCAAATCCTAGTTTGAAAAGTCAAATGCCAATTTGAAAATTCAAACGGCTATCTTCTAAGGTGGAGGGGAAGTAGGAAACCTACTTGGGGAGGAGTTCCCTCCCTCCACCGCCGGCCCACTTGGGATCCGAGTTGGGGAGTGACTCCATTATCCAACCCCGAAACCCTAGCCCTAGCATTATCCACCTATATAAGGAGGGGCAAGGCTGCCCCTCCAAGTACACAACACCTCCATCTCTAAACCCTAACCCTAGCAGCCGCCGCCCTCCATAGCCGCCGCCTAGGGAAACCCTAGCCGCCGACTTGGGCAGCTCCAAGCCCTAGCCGCCAGCCCTAGACTCTCCTCCTTGGTGCGTCTAAACCCTAGATCGCCGAGGATCTCTCTCATAGTCCACCATACTCGCTCCGGCTTAATGCGAAGCCTGAAGATCTCCCTCTACTTAGGTACCACGCCGTTGTGCTACTAGGAATCGCGAGAGTGATACAACCTCCATTTTCTTTGGAACAAGGGAGAGGAAGGTCTTCGTCGAGTACCGAACGTGTGACCGACTGCGGAAGCGCTGCCGAAACACAGCACCGGAAGGATCGCTACGCGATCTTGAGATCGACAAGAGTACGACTACATCACCCACGAGAATCTGCTCTCGTTAAACACTTTGGAATCTTCGAGGGTGAGTTCTTCCATCGACTCATTGCTACAATCTAGTAGATAGATCTTGGCTTGTTTGTTTGTATGCGGTAGAAAATTTTTGTTTTCCATGCTACGAAACCCTACATAAGGTTGTTGTAAATTACACTAGAACCATAAAACTATGGGCAATAGCTTATGAAGATAGCCATAAAACATGAAAACTACGAGTTTTGGGTCATATCATTCCAATGTGTATCAGGTATTAAGGTCATTGTAAATCGCCCTAGAACCCCTAAACAGTGGGCAATTGCTCATGAAAATGGCCATAAAACACGAAAACTACGAGTTTTTAGTCATATATCCCAAACATGTAACAGGTCTTACAGGACTTGCAAATCCAACTAGAACCCAAAAACTATGAACAATAGCTGATAAAATGGCCGTAAACACGAAAACAAAGAGTTTTTGGTCATATCACTCAAACATGTAACTGGTCTTATGGTTATTGTAAATCACCCTGGAACCCCAAAAATGTGGGCACAAGCTCATGAAAAAGGGCATAAAACGTGAGAACGACGAGTTTCTGGTCATATCTCTCAAACATGTAAGTGTTCTTACAAGGCATGTAAATCCGCCTGGAACCCAAAAATTGTGGGCAATAGCTCATGAAAACGACCATAAAACCCACGAGAATCTGCTCTCGTTAAACACTTTGGAATCTTCGAGGGTGAGTTATTCCATCGACTCGTTGCTACAATCTAGTAGATAGATCTTGGCTTGTTTGTTTGTATGCGGTAGAAAATTTTTGTTTTCCATGCTACGAAACCCTATAGTGCTATCAGAGTCGTGTCTATATGTAGATCTGTTGCACGAGTAGAACACAATGGTCATCATGGGCTTTGATGCTTTTGTTGTCGATTGCTTCTTATGTACTTTGCATCTTGCGGGATGGTGGGATGAAGCGGCCCGGGCTAACCTTACATGACATCGTTCATGAGACTTCCTCCACGCTTGACATGCAACTTGTATTGCATAAGTGGCTTTGTGGGTGCCCGTTTCTCCCACAATAGTTAAGATTCAATTTACAACGGGTGATTGACAATACTAGTATCAATGTTGTGGTTCTTGTTCGTAAGTTAGAACGACACTTATTGAAAGCCCCAAACCACGTAAAACATTCAAAGAAAGTAGAGGCGTCTAACTTTGTTTTGCAGGGGTGTGCTGTGATGTTTTATGGCCATGATTGTGATTATATTTGATGTATGCAATGTTCCTTATTGTAAGTTGGCAACCGGCAGGAGCCATATGGTTTTATTTAAATTATGTTAAGACCCGCGTGTATTTTCAAAGTAGTTGTAATAGTTGAAGCTCGTGGACGACAACCATGGAGTAGCGTCATTGATCTTGATGCAATGCCGGTGATGATGGTGATCATGTTCGTGCTTGAAGATGGAGATCGGAAGCACAAGGAAGAAAGGCCATATCATATCAGATATTATGAATTGCATGTGATGTTAATCCTTTATGCATCTTGTATTGCTTAGTTAACGATGGTAGCATTATAAGATGATCCCTCATGCACATGAATTTCAAGTTCGAAAGTGTTCACCCTTAGTAAGCACCGTTGCTAAAGCTTGTTGTTTCGAAGAACCACGTGATGATCGGGTGTGTTAGATTCCGCAAGTGTATACAACGTGGGCAAGCCAGATTTGCTCATGCAGAAGCTAAGGTTTGATCTTGACGAGCCTAGCATGTACAGACATGGTCTCGGAACACGGATCACCGAAAGGTAAAGCATGTATCATATAGTAGATATGATGAACATGTCGATTGTTCGCCATTGAAGCTACATCAACTCTCGTGATGATCGGTGTTGATGTGGTGGATTTGGTTCGTGTGATCACTAAAACAATGTGAGGGATATTGTTTTGAGTGGGAGTTCACCTAGATTAATTTAACTATTAATTAGAACTCAATTTGTCATAAACTTAGTCTAAACTATTGCAAATATGTTGTAGATCAATGGAGGCCCCTACCATCAATTTTAATGTGTTCCTAGAGAAAGAAAAGTTGAAAAACAATGGAAGCAACTTCGCAGATTGGTTCCGCAATTTGAGGATAGTCCTCACAGCTGTTAATTTGACCTATGTCTTTGGATGCACATTGGGTGACCCACTGCAGCTCTGCTACCGATGAAGTAAAGAATGTTTACCTCGCTCGGAAGACTCAGTACTCCACAGTTAAGTGTGCTATCTTGTATGGTTTAGAATCGGAGCTTCAGAAAAGGTTTGAGAATTCACACCCACATGATATTGTCCGTGATCTCAAATTGATCTTTGGGACTCACGCGACAATTGAGAGCTATGAGGCTTCTGAAAAGTTCTTTAACTGCAAGAAGGAAGAGGGCAGCTCCGTTAGTGAGCATGTGCTTAAGATGTCTGGGCACGCAAACAAACTTCAAAGCTTGGGTATAGTGATTCCTAATGCTTTGGGGATTTATCGTGTCCTCCAATCACTACCACCAAGTTACAAGAACTTTGTGATGAACTACAATATGCAAAACATGAACAAGCAGTTGCCAGAACTCTTTGCCATGTTGAAATCTGTAGAACTGGAGATCAAGAAAGAGCACCAAGTGTTGATGGTCAATAATACCGCCGAATTCAAGAAAGGCAATTCTAAGCAAAAGGGACACTTCAAGAAAGGTGGTAAGAAAGTTACCGCGCCGACAAAGAAGAACAAGGCTGGACCTAAGCCTGATACTAAGTGCTTTTACTGCAACGGAGAAGGTCACTGGAAGCGGAATTGCCCAAAGTACTTGGTGGATTTGAAGAACGCAACATCAAGAAGAAAGGTATATCCAATATACATGTTATTGATGTGTATCTCACTAGTACTCGTAGTAGTGCCTGGGTATTTGATACTGGTTCGGTTGCTCATATTTGTAACTTTCAAACGAGTTTGCTGCGGAATAAACGGAAGCTAGCGAAGAGCGAGGTGACGATGCGCTGTGGAAACTGATCAAAGGTTGATGTGATCGCGGCACGCTACCTCTTCATCTACCATCGGGATTAGTTTTATACTTAAATAATTGTTATTTGGTGCCTGCGTTAAGCATGAACATTATATCGGGATCTTGTTTATTGCGAGACGGTTACTTGTTTAAGTCCGAGAATAATTGTTGTTCGATTTATATGAGTAATATTTTTTATGCACATGCACCTTTGATAGATGGTCTATTCTTATTGAATCTCGATAGTGGAAATACACATATTAATAACATTGAGGCTAAAGGTTTGAAATCGAGCGATAACTCGACCTATATGTGGCACTGTCGTCTTGGTCACATTGGAGTGAAGCGCATGAAGAAACTCCATTCCGATGGAATTCTTGAATCACTTGATTTCGAATCACTTGAAAGATGCGAAGCATGTCTGATGGGTAAAATGACTAAGACTCCATTTTCTGGTATGATGGAGCAAGCTACGGACTTATTGGACATCATACATACCGATGTGTGTGGTCCAATGAGTGTAGCATCGTGCGGTGGTTATCGTTATGTTCTTACCTTCACGTATGACTTGAGTAGATATGGATATATCTATTTCATGAAACATAAGTCCGAAACTTTCGAGAAGTTTAAGGAATTTCAAAGTGAGGTAGAGAATCAACGTAACAAGAAGATTAAATTTCTACGTTCTGATCATGGAGGTGAATATCTAAGTTACGAGTTTGGCGAGCATTTGAAGAAATGCGGAATACTTTCACAATTGACACCGCCGGGAATACCATAGCATAATGGTGTGTCCTAACGTCGTAATCGAACTCTCTTAGATATGGTTCGTTCTATGATGTCACTTACAGATTTACCGCTATCATTTTAGGGTTATGCATTAGAAACAGTCGCATTCACTTTAAATAGGGCACCATCTAAATCCGTTGAAACGACACCGTATGAATTATGGTTTGGTAAGAAACCTCAATTGTCGTTCCTTAAAGTTTGGGGTTGCGAAGCCTATGTAAAGAAGTTACAGCCGGACAAGCTTGAACCCAAAGCAGAAAAATGCGTCTTCATAGGATACCCGAAGGAAAGTATTGGGTATACCTTCTATCAAGGATCCGAAGGCAAAATCTTCGTTGCCTAGAATGGATCCTTTCTAGAGAAGGAATTTCTCTCGAAAGAAGTGACTGGAAGGAAAGTAGAACTCGACGAGGTTGTCGAACCTTCTCTCGAACTTGCGAGTAGCCAAGACCGAAGAAGTTCTGTGGTGCTGCACCAATAAGAGAGGAAGCTAATGATGATGATCATGAAACTTGTTGTAGTTGCTCTGAGCCTCGCAGTCAACGAGAACTCGTACCACTCGATTGGTATGATCCCGTATGAGTGTCATGTTGGTAGACAACACCGATGAACTGCGACATATGAAGAAGCGATGATGAGCCCATTCCAATAAATGGCAAGAAGCCATGAACCGAGATTGGATCCATGTACGAAACCAAGTATGGACTTTGGTGGACTTACCGGATGGCGGGAAGGTCATCGAGAACAAATGGATTTTCTAGAAGTAAACAGATGTTGATGGTAATGTTCTTGTCTATAAAGCTCGAATTGTCGCAAAAGGGTATCAAAAATTCAAGGAGTTGACTACGATGAGACTTTCTCACTGAGCGAAGCTAAAGTGTGAGGATTATGTTAGCAATCGCTGGATATTATGATTATGAGATATGGCAGATGGATGTCAAAACAGCGTTCCTCAATGGAGACATTGATGAAGAGTTGTATATGATGCAACCCAAAGGTTTTGTCGATCCTAAAGATGCTAACAAGGTATGCAAACTTCAACGGTCCATCTATGGGTTGAAGCAAGCATCCCGCAGTTGGAATCAACGTTTTGATAAGGTAATCAAAAGTTTTGGTTTTATACAAACTTATGGAGAAGCTTGTATTTACAAGAAATTGAGTGGTAGCTCTGTAACATTCTTAATACTATATGTAGATGACATATTGTTAATTGGGAATGATGTAGACCTTCTTAATAGTGTCAAGGAATATTTGAATAATAGTTTTTCAATGAAGGATCTTGGCGAAGCAGCTTACATATTAGGCATAAAGATTTATAGAGATAGATCGAGACGCCTAATATCATTGTCACAAAGTACATATTTGGACAAAGATGTAAAGAGGTTTGGAATGGAAGATAGCAAGAAAGAGTTCTTTCCCATGTTGCCCAATACGACCTTGAGTAAAACTCAAAGCCCGACAACGGCAGAAGATAGAGAAAGGATGAGTAAGACTCCCTATGCCTCAGCCATAGGATCTCTAATGTATGCCATGCTATGTACTAGACCCGACATTGCATATGGTGTTAGTTTAACTAGCAGATATCAAAGTGATCCAGGAGTGGATCATTGGACAGCGGTCAAAAATATCCTTAAGTACTTGAGAGGAACTAAGGATATGGTTCTTTCTTATGGAGGTGATGAACAGCTCGTTGTTAATGGTTACACCGATGCTAGTTGGAACACCGATCCGGATGATTCAAATCACAACTGGATCGTATTTACTTTGAATGGTGTAGCGATTAATGGAGGAGTGCAAAGCAAAGCGTTGTGGCGAGATCTTCAAGCGAATCGAATACATGGTCGCTTGGAGGCTTCACAAGAAGCGATATGGATGAAAGAGTTCATTACAGAGCTCGGTGTGGTTCCAAGTGCGCTGGACCCAATGTCTATCTACTGTGATAACATGGGAGCCATAGCCAATGCGCAAGAACCAAGGTCACACAAGAAGTTGAAGCACATCAAGCTACGTTTTCACGCTATTCGAGAACATGTCCAGGATGGGGACATAAATATTTGCAAAGTACACATAGATCTGAATGTGGCGGATCCGTTGACTAAACCTCTCCCGAGGGAAAAACATGACCAGCACCAAACTGCCATGGGTGTTCGGTATATTACCATGTAATCTAGATTAGATGACTCTAGTGCAAGTGGGAGACTGTTGGAGATATTCCCTAGAGGCAATAATAAATATAGTTATTATTATATCTTTGTGTTTATGATAAATGTTTACATTCATGCTATAATAGTATTAACGAGGAAACATTCATACTTGTGTGATTTGTAAACTAAAATAGAGTCCCTAGTAAAAGCCTCTTTATAATACTAGCTTGTTGGTTAATAAATGATTGTGGTTTCCCTATCATGAACATTGAGATGTTATTAACAACAAGATCATATCGCTAGGAGAATGATATGGTGGACATACTCCTATAGATAAGCGTAGCATAAAGATCAAGTCATTTTAAATAGTTCAATTGCTATATGCTTTCTGATACATAGTAACCTAATTCCTTCGACCATGATATCATGTTTATCACCTTCACCGGAAGGATGCTTTGATGACATCAAACACCACACCGAATCGGGTGGCTATAAAGGTGGCATTGAGTGTTCGGAAAGTATTGGTTGAGACACATGGATCAAGAGGGATTTGTCCATCCATATGGCGGATAGATATACTCTGGCCCTCTCGGTGGAATGTCATCCAATTAGCTTGCAAGCATGTGACCGCTCAAGGGATCACATATCACGAACGAGAAAAGAGTACTTATCAGTAACGAGGTTGAACTAGGTATGCAGAGATACCGACGATCATAACCTCGGATAAGTAAACTATTATGAGACAAAGGGAAATTGGTATCGTATGTAAGTGGTTCATTCGATCACAAAGTAATCATAGAAATATGTGGGAGCCATATAAATTTCCAAATTCCTCTATTGGTTATTGTTCGGAGAAGTGTCTCGATCATGTCCGCATAATTCACGAACCGTAGGGAGACACACTTAAGGATTCGACGTTGTTTGAGTAGTTATGGAATGATGAGTAAGAGACCGAATGTTGTTCGAGTCTCGATGGGATCCGGATATCACGAGGAGATCCGAATGGTCCGGAGAATCGATTCATACAAGGAAAGTCCTGTTTCGGGGTTGGAGAATGGTTCGTGTTTTCATCGGAATGTTCTAGAAGGTTCGAATGTCAAGACTCCGGAGGAAGGGTACATGAATGTGTCATAACAAGTTGGAATGATTGCATCATGTACTAGGTGTCATCGCTGAACAAAATAAAGGGTTTAATCAAATCCTAGTTTGAAAAGTCAAACGCCAATTTGAAAAGTCAAACGGCTATTTTGTAAGGTGGAGGGGAAGTAGGAAACCTACATGGGGAGGAGTTCCCTCCCTCCAATGCCGGCCCACTTGGGATCCGAGTTGGGGAGGGACTCCCCTCCCCTTGGCGCGCCCCCTCCACCTATATAAGGAGGGGAGGGCTGCCCCTCCAAGTACACAACACCTCCACCTCTAAACCCTAACCGTAGCCGCCGCCGCCCTCCATAGCCGCCGCCTAGGGAAACCCTAGCCGCCGACTTGGGCAGCTCCAAGCCCTAGCCGCCGGCCCTAGACCCTCCTCCTTGGTGCGTCTAAACCCAAGATCGCCGAGGATCTCTCTCATAGTTCACCATACTCGCTCCGGCTTAAGGCGAAGCCCTGCAAGATCTCCCCTCTACTTCCGGTACCACGTCGTTGTGCTACCGGAATCGCGAGGAGAGTGCTACAACCTCCGCTGCCTGCTGGAACAAGGGAGAGGAAGGTCTTCGAAATCGAACGTGACCGATTGCGAAGCGTGACCGGAACACAGCGCCGGAAGGATCATCTACGCGATCTTGAGATCGGCAAGAGTACGACTACATCACCCACGAGAACCTGCTCTCGTTAAACACTTTGGAATCTTTGATGGTGAGTTATTCCATCGACTCGTTGCTACAATCTAGAAGATAGATCTTGGCTTGTTTGTTTGTATGCGGTAGAAATTTTTTTTTCCATGCTACGAAACCCTACGTAAGGTTGCTGTAAATCGCACTAGAACCATAAAACTATGGGCAATAGCTTATGAGGATAGCCATAAAACACGAAAACTATGAGTTTTGGGTCATATCATTCCAATGTGTATCAGGTATTAAGGTCATTGTAAATCGCCCTAGAAACCCTAAACAGTGGGCAATAGCTCATGAAAATGGCCATAAAACACGAAAACTACGAGTTTTTAGTCATATATCCCAAACATGTAACAGGTCTTACAGGACTTGCAAATCCAACTAGAACCCAAAAACTATGGACAATAGCTGATAAAAATGGCCGTAAACACGAAAACAAAGAGTTTTTGGTCATATAACTCAAACATGTAACTGGTCTTATGGTTATTGTAAATCACCCTCGAACCCCAAAACTGTGGGCACAAGCTCATGAAAACGGGCATAAAACGTGAGAACGACGAGTTTCTGGTCATATCTCTCAAACATGTAAGTGTTCTTACGAGGCATGTAAATCCGCCTGGAACCCAAAAATTGTGGTCAATAGTTCATGGAAATGACCATAAAACACGAAAACGACGAGTTTTTGGTCATAACTCTCAAACATGTAACGGGTCTTACAGGCCTTGCAAATCCAACTAGAACCAAAAAACTATGGGCAATAACACATGAAAATGACCATAAAACATGAAAACGACGATTTTCTCGTCCTATCTCTCAAACATGTAAGGGTTCTTACGAGGCATGCAAATCCGACTGGAACCCAAAAACTGTGGGCATTAACTCATGAAAATGATAATAAAACACGAAAACGACGAGTTTTTGGTCATAACTCTCAAACACGTATCGTGTCTTCAGGATACTGTAAATCGCCCTAGAACCAAGAAACTGTGGGAAATAGATCTTGAAAACAGCCATAAAACACGAAAACTGTGAGTTCTGGGTCATATATCTCAAACATGAAACGGGTCTTACATGCCTTCAAATCCAACTAGAACCCAAAAACTGTGGGTAATAGCTCATGAAAACTGCCTTAAAAGGCAAAACGACGAGTTTTTGTCATATCTCTCAAACATGTATCGGTTTCATACGTGGCATGCAAATCCGCTGAACCCAAAACTATGGGCGAACTCATGAAAATGACCGTAAAACACGGAAACGACGAGTTTTTGGTCATAACTCTTAAACATGTATCG
This sequence comes from Avena longiglumis, assembly GCA_030063025.1. Taxonomy (NCBI): domain Eukaryota; kingdom Viridiplantae; phylum Streptophyta; class Magnoliopsida; order Poales; family Poaceae; genus Avena; species Avena longiglumis. The sequence continues at coordinate 84,693,366 of CP125974.1, forward strand.
GGTCTTCAGGTTGCTGCAAATCGCTCTAGAACCATGAAACTGTGGGCAATATCTCATACAAACAGTCATAAAATGCGAGCACTACGAGTTTTGGGTCATATCATTGCAACGTGTATCAATTCTTAAGGTCGTTGTAAATTGCCCTGATCCCCTAAACAGTGGGCAATAGCTCATAAAAATGGCCATAAAACACGAAATCTACGACTTTTTAGTCACATATCTCAAACATGTAATGGGTCTTATAGGCCTTGCAAATCCAACTAGAACCGAAAAACTACGGGCAATAACTCATGAAAATGACCATAAACACGAAAACGACAATTTTTTGGTCATAACTCTCAAACATGTATTGGGTCTTAAGGTTGCTGTACATTGCCCAGGAACCACAAAACTGTAGGCAATAGCTCGTGAAAATGGTCGTAAAACGCGAAAACAATGAGTTTCAAGTCATATCTCTCAAACATGTAAGGGTTCTTACGAGGCATGCAAATCCGACTGGAAGCCAAAAACTATGGGCAATAAATCATGAAAATGATAATAAAACACGAAAACAACGAGTTTTTGGTCATAACTCTCAAACATGTATCGTGTCTTAAGGTTACTGTAAATCTCCCTAGAACCATGAAACTATGGGAAATAGCTCATCAAAATAGCCATAAAACGCGAAACGGCGAGTTTTTGGTCATATCTCTCAAACATGTATCAGTTTCTTATGAGGCATGCAAATCCGCCTGGAACCCAAAAACTATGGGCAATAACTCATGAAAATGACCATAAAACACGAAAACGACGAGTTTTTGGTCATAACTCTCACTACTGGAAAAACTCTCTTCGGTTCGACATCAACAACGCTAGTAGTACCGGCTTGTCACAGCCCGCGATTAGTGGGCGCACTTGTCCCGGGCCGTGAGGCCTCCAACGGCTAGAAACGGCCGTAATCACTAGTCCGGCCGACGGATCTTTAGTCCCGCACACGACCGGGACTAATGACCTGGAGCAGGCCAGCTGGTCTTTTCATGGACTATTAGTCCCGGGTCGTATCACGGCCCGGGACTAGTTGTCCACCACTATATATTATGCTTCTTGTCCTGCTGCCCTAAAGCATATGGTGGCCATTTTTCTCAAAGAAGCAAGAGAGTTCATGCCATTTTTTCTCAAGATTTGTCCAGATTTAGTTTGCAACCCCTAAATCCAAGCTTTAAAAGGTTAGAACTTCATTCTTTCATCTCTTATTTCTACTTTAGCTTTATAATGCTCTATAAGTATAGAGATATGGATCAATGCATGCATGCTCTAGAAGTAGAAGGATTTTGATATATATGTGTAACAAATTATGATTAGGCACATAGTTACTGAAAATTGAAATGTGTAATTTTAGAGTTTTAGAGCTTAGAATGGAATGAGGTTTTCACTGATGGAACAATAATAAAAAACTCCACATATATCATGTTGATTGTTTTCTCCAATTCACAAATTGGTGCATGTAAATTTTTCAGAATTCAAAATTAATGCTCTAGAAGCTCTCAATATAACTTGTAATAATTTTATCATGTTGTGTAATAGTTTTTGATATACTTTTATTATAATGCAGATGGTCCGAGAATGGATGTACGGTACTGACCGACGCTCTACAGAGTTCATTAATGGCGTGCATGAATTCATCCGTGATGCTGATGCAAACAAGCGCAGTGGTTTTATATTCTGTCCATGTAGTGGATGTAGGAATCATAAGGATTACTCTGACTCAAAAATCCTTCACAACCACCAGTTGAAGTCTGGCTTCATGCCCAGTTATAATTGTTGGACCAAGCACGGAGAGAGAGGGGTTATAATGGAAGACAATGAAGAAGATGAGGAGGATGACAACTATCATGGTTTCCCTGAGTACAGAGATACTTCCATGGGGGCTGCTGATGGGGAGGATGAAGAAAAGACACATGATGAACCTGCTGATGATCTTGGTCGGACCATTGCCGATGCATGAAGAGATTGTGAAACTGAAAAGGATAGGGAGAAGTTCAATCACATGTTAGAGTATCAAAAAAAATTGTTGTATCCAAATTGCGAAAATGGTCTGAAAAAGCTAGACAACACACTAGAATTGCTGCGATGGAAGGCTGAGTGTGCTATACCTGACTCCTCATTTGAAAAGTTGCTGAAAATGATGAATAATATGCTTCCAAAAGATAACGTATTGCCCGCCAGTACGTACGAAGCAAAGAAGGTTGTCTGCCCTCTAGGTTTAGAGGTTCAGAAGATACATACATCCCCTAATGACTGCATCCTCTACCGCGGTGAGGAGTACGAGAATTTGGATGCATTCCCGGTATGCACTCACTTCGGTATAAGATTAGACGAGATGACCCTGGTGATGTTGAGGGCGAGACCCCGCGGAAGAGGATTCCTGCCACGGTGATGTGGTATGCTCCTATAATACCACGGTTGAAACGCTTATTCAGAAACAAAGAGTATGCCAAGTTGTTGCGATAGCATAAAGAGGAACGTAAGTCAGTCGGGATGTTGAGACACCCCGCTGATGGGTCGCAATGGAGAAAAATGGATAGAAAGTACCCGGACTTTGCAGATGATGCAAGGAGTTTAAGGTTTGGTCTAAGTACAGATGGCATGAATCCCTTTGGGGAGCAGAGCTCCAGTCACAACACTTGGCCCGTGACTCTATGCATCTATAACCTTCCTCCTTGGTTGTGCATGAAGCGGAAGTTCATTATGATGCCAGTGTTGATCCAAGGTCCGAAGCAACCCGGCAACGACATTGATGTGTACATAAGGCCATTAGAGGAAAAAAATTACAGTTGTGGCACGAACCCGGCATATGCGTGTGGGATGAGCACAAGAAGGAAGAATTTAACCTCCGAGCATTGCTTTTCGTAACAATCAATGATTGGCCTGCTCTTAGTAACCTATCAGGACAGTCCAACAAGGGATACAATGCATGCACACACTATTTAGATGAGACTGGAAGTATATATTTGGAACATTGTAAGAAGAATATGTACAATGAACATCGTCGATTTCTTTTACCCAAGCATCCCTTAAGAAAGAAAGTCAAGCATTTCAATGGTCTGGCATGTCATCAGACGAAACCTAACGAGCGTACTCGTGATGATATATTTGATATGGTCAAAGATTTGGATCAAATGGTCACCTTTGGAAAGGGTCCTGGCGGAAAATCTGTTCTGAAGGACACTGAAGGAACGCACCCATGTGGAAGAAGAAATCTATATTTTGGGAGCTACCATATTGGAAATTCTTAGAGGTCCGCTCTGCAATCGATGTGATGCATGTGACGAAGAATCTTTGCGTGAACCTGCTAGGCTTCTTGGGAGTGTATGGGAAGAAAAAAGATACACCGGAAGCACGAAAGGACCATCAACATATGAAAGACCCAGATGGCCTGCATCCAGAATGGTTTCAAGGTCATGCTAGCTACGCTCTTACCAAACAAGAGAAGGAAATATTTTTTGAATGCCTAAGCAGTATTAAGGTCCCGTCTGGCTTCTCGTCGAATATAAAGGGAATAATAAATATGGATGAAAAAAGTTCCAAAACCTAAAGTCTCATGACTGCCACGTGATTATGACGCAAATGCTTCCAATTGCATTGAGGGGGCTTCTACCATATAATGTTCGAGTACCCATTGTGAAGCTATGTGCATTTCTTAATGCAATATCTCAGAAGATAATCAATCCTGAAGATCTACCATGGTTACAGAATGATGTGGTCCAATGTCTTGTCAGTTTTGAGTTGGTGTTCCCACCATCCTTCTTCAATATTATGACGCAACTGCTGGTTCACCTAGTCGAAGAGATTTCCATTATCGGTCTTGTATTTCTGCACAATATGTTTCCCTTTGAGTGGTTCATGGGAATCTTAAAGAAATATGTCTGTAACCGTGCTAGGCCAGAAGGAAGCATCTCCAAGGACTATGGAACAGAGGAGGTCATTGAATTTTGTGTTGACTTTGTTCCTGACCTTAGGCCGATTGGTCTTCCTCAATCGTGGTATGAGGGGAGACTGAGTAGAAAGGGTACTCTAGGAAGGAAATCAATAATATGTAGGGACGGAAATTCTTACACCGAAGCACATTACACCGTTCTACAGAATTCTATCTTGGCAACCCCATATATCGAGGAACACGAGAAAATCGTACGCTCCAACAACCTTGGAAAGCATGACTCTTGGATTAGAGATGAACACATGAAGATTTTCGGCGGTTGGTTGCAACATCTCATCAAAAACAACACTCTTGGAGATCGGCTATACTTGTTGTCTAGGTCACCATCTTCGACTATATCGACTTTCCAAGGATACGGGATAAATGGGTATACATTTTACACGATATCCCAAGATAAAAAGAGCACCAACCAAAACAGTGGTGTCCTCTTTGATGCAACAGACAACAATGGGTCAAATACCACATATTATGGTTACATAGAGGAGATATGTGAACTTGACTATGGACCTACTTTTAAGTTCCCCTTGTTTCGGTGCAAATGGGTCAAGCTAACAAGAGGAGGGGTTGAGGTAGACAAGAAATACTAAATGACATCGTTGGATCTCAACATCTTGGGTACTTATACGAACCATTCGTCCTAGCCAATGATGTGGCTCAGGTTTTCTATGTGAAGGACATGTCTACCAAACCTAGAAAAAGAAAAAATAAGAAAAAGAATACATCAGACGATGAGCCAAAGCGCCACATAGTTCTTTCAGGAAAAAGAAACATCGTGGGAGTGGAGGACAAGACAGATATGTCAGAAGATTGTGATAAGTTTCATGAAATTCTTCCCTTCGCGGTGAAGGATGACCCAAGCATCATGTCAATGAATGAAGATGCTGAATGGATACGGCGGGATCAGAAAGGAACACACGCGAAGAAATGATGTGTAATAATTGTAACATTTTATGAGTGAAGATGCTCCATGTGTCCATTTTTATAGTGTTGTCTGCAAAAAATCTTGAGTGTGTTAGTCCCGTTTTGTGGCTAGACCGGGACTAAAGGCTCCCCTTTATTCCCGATTCATACTTACCATTAAGATCAAATCTTCAAACGCGTGAGGTCACATATTAGGGAGTGCCTCTATGACCAGTTTCTTGAAGATGCTGGAGGACTGGGCTCCAGCGGCATCTCCCTGAAACTGGCCGTAGTGGTGTCCCTTCTCTCAAAAACCATCTTGCAGCTTGTAACTTTTCTAACTAGATCAATACGCCTGGGAGCTAACTAATTTCACATATTAGTGAGTGCCTCTATGACCAGTTTCTTGGAGATGCCGGAGGACTGGGCTTCGGCGGCATCTCCCTGAAACTGGCTGTAGTGGTGTCCCTGCTCTCGAAAACCATCTTGGAGATGCCTTAAACTGGATGGAGGACTGGACTCACAAGGATGTCTATTTATAGAACAAGCAACTCGGCATAATGTTGACACTCACGACATAATGTCGACACTCACCCCCTATTATTAGTGCTGACTCATGTTTTGTCCCGATTGGTGTCTCCAACCGGGACTAAAGGTTCATCTTTAGTTCCGGTTGGTGACACCATCCTGGACAAGGTACAAGCCGCACGACATAATGTCGACACTCACCCCTATTATTAGTGCTGCCTGGCCTAGTCTGCCGCAATCCCTTCAGTCGCGGTTGGTTTATCCAACCGGGACTAAAGATGAACCCTATCTTTATAGGCATTTCCCTCTATTTATAGGCTGCTCGATCCAGGCTACCCGCCCTTTCCTCTATTTATAGGATGCTCTATTTATAGGCCTTTTCCTCTAAATACAACATCTTCATATTTAGGTAACACTCAAGACATTTATTAATATTAAAAACCGGGAGAAACCGGTACTAGCTAACACTGTGACTAAAGCCGCCCCCTTTAGTCATAATCATGCCTAGTCCTATAGTACGCAGCTTCAGGGTCTTCTTCGTCATTGTAATCATCATCGTCATCGTCACCTGCCACTCCGGGGATCCTCAGCCCAACCATGGCATATAACAGGGGCCACTCCGGCCTCGGATTCACGGCGGGCAGGGGAGGGTTCTCCTGGAAGACGATGCCGCTACCGGCGGGCGGGGGAGGGGCCTTCTTGTGGATCTGTGGCGGGTGGACTTGTGGGCACTGCAGGCGAGGATGGTCTCCCCGGGCAATGTAGCGCATCACTCTGATGATAGTACGGTTCGCCCACCACATACGGTGGCCGGCTTCGTTGTGGTTCACCGGGGGCGGCCATCACCCTCGTACCTGGCGAGCTCCCTTTCTCTCCTATTAGCGAAGAAGGCATTCCAGGTGTCGTAGTTGTCGGGATCCCACTAGGGATCCATCCGCTGCTCCGGCGTGAGCTCGTGGTAGAAGTGGTTCGTGATGGCCGCCTGGCGTGCGGACCCTTGAGGGACAGGAACCCCTCCAACGCTCAGCATCCAGCCGGCGGGCGGCCGGTAGCCCGGCGGACAAGGGTAGCTGGAGGCGCACAGTGCCTCAGTCTCCTCGAGGGTCAGAATGGCCCAGTAGGCGTTGTCCATTGTTCTAAGAGAGGAAGGTGTGGATGTGTGGATAGCCATGGCACGATTGCCCTAGATATAGAGGGAAAGGGCGGGAAAACTTGGTGGGAAGCTTCGGGAAATGGCAGGAAATATCTTTAGTCCCGGTTAGTGACAAGAACCGGGACTAAAAGCTCTCATAAAAAGGAAAGGGCAGGAAAACTTGGCGGGAAATATATTTAGTCCCGGTTAGTGACTACAACCTGGACTAAATGGATATTATATTAAGATTCTTTATATTTTTCTGATAATAATAGACATATTATTTGTTTTATTTCGATTTTTACAATAAAAGATATGATTTTCCAAAGTTTTATATTTGATTTGAATTAAAAAAAAAATTTACAAATTAAATAATTTATAAATGATGCAAACAGATATATGGATATTATATTAAGATTCTTTATATTTTTCTGATAATAATAGACATATTATTTGTTTTATCTGGATGTTTACAATAAAAGATATGATTTTCTAAAGTTTTATATTTGTTTTGAATTAAAAAAAGAAAATTTACAAATGAAATAATTTATAAATGATGCAAACAGATATATGGATATTATATTAAGATTATTTATATTTTTCTGATAATAATAGACATATTATTTGTTTTATTTGGATTTTTACAATAAAAGATGTGATTTTCCAAAATTTTATATTTGATTTGAATTAAAAAAAAATTACAAATGAAATAATTTATAAATGATGCAAACAGATATATATATATATGGATATTATATTAAGATTATTTATATTTTTCTGATAATAATAGACATATTATTTGTTTTATTTGGATTTTTACAATAAAATATATGATTTTCCAAAGTTTTATATTTGATTTGAATTAAAAAATAAAACTTATAAATGATGCAAACTGATATATATAGATATTATATTAAGATTCTTTATATTTTTCTGATAATAATAGACATATTATTTGGTTTATTCGGATTTTTACAATAAAAGATATGATTTTCCAAAGTTTTATATTTGATTTGAATTAAAAAAATAAAATTTACAAATAACAAACTTGTTGCGGGTCGTGGCTCGTCCCGGGACTAGAGGGTGCCTACGCGTGCGAAAACGAAGCGGCCGAAAAAACACACTAGTCCCGGATCGTGGCTTAACCCGCGACTAAAGGGGTGGGTCTTTAGTCGCGGGTTAAGCCACGGTCCGGGACTAGAAACCCTCTAGTCCCAGGCGGTGGCTGGATCCGGGACTAAAGGGTGCGTTCCTATATATTTTGACGCCAGGGGAGGTGCTGCCCCAACATTAGCATTCCTCGACGAAGACGAAGCTCCACAGGAGCAGACGAAGCACAGACGCAGGGGAGGTGCTGTCAGACGGCCGTGCCGCTCCGCCGTGCTGTGACGTGCCGCCGCTCCTCCGCCGACGCATTTTTCCACCTCGCCGCGCGGCACCGCCTCGCCGCCGCCTCGCCGCCTCGTCGGTGAGATCGATCGAGAGGCCGCGCGGGTGTTTTTTTTATAGTTTTTTGTTATAGTTTTTTCTATAGTTTTTTATAGTTAGGATTATTATAATGGATTATTAGGGTTTTTTGTTATATTTTTTTCTATAGTTTTTTTATAGTTAGGATTATTATAATTAGGATTATTAGGGTTTTTTGTTATAGTTTTTTCTATAGTTTTTTATATTAGGTTTTTTTTGTTTTAGTTATTAGGATGATTGTTTTACCACAAATAATATTAGGGTTTTTTTGTTTTAGTTATTAGGATTATTGTTTTACCATAAGTAATATTAGGGTTATTGTTTTTTTTTTGTTTTAGTTATTAAGATCATTGTTTTACCGCAAATAATATTAGGGTTATTGTTTTTTTGTTTTAGTTATTAGGGTTATTTTTTTCTAACCTGTTTAACTCTCTTTTTGTTATAGATAATTAAGTCATGGATCCATCTGAAGATCCTCGTCGCATTGGTGAAGGTTATCTTCAGGGCATGATAAGAGGTGAAATTCCTCTTAATATTACTACCGGCGAAGATATTTTGCTCGAAGAGGAGATATCCTCATATCTGAATCCATCCGGTGATGGACTAGAGGAAAACCTAATGTATCAAGGGGAATACCGGATGGACGAAGGGCAAACAAATAACAACAATAATGATGGACCCTCGACAGGATCCGACGAGGTACATATATATATATATATAAAGCCTCGTGTTACCTCTATTCATTAACTGATCTAGATATATATTAATCACTCTCTCTTCTTCTTTTAGCCCACCGGATCGAAGCAATCGACAGCTCAAACGAAACGAGGGCCGAACAAAAAGTTGGATGGTAATCAGAGGTTCACCATCGAAGAAATAGATGATGATGGTGAACCGATTGCTCCAGAGAAGCACCAGAGGATGTTTATAAATCAATGTGGGGTGCTTGTTAGGGACAACCTGCCGATCACCATCCAAGAATGGAATTAGTCAAAGAAACCAGGAGAAGAATCCAACAGCTATGTCACCGACGATGCCAAAGATGACCTTTGGCAGAAGCTCATAGCGCATTTCATACTACCTCCAGAGTGTGAAGAATTGAGGTAGATGGTATTACCCCAAGGCCGGGTGGGCTTGAAAATAGAGCGGAAGTCAAGGAGTGGGCTCTGAGCAAGATGGCTGAACTGTACCGGAACCACAAGAAAAGTTTATACGCGAAATATGTTGCGAAAAAGAAAACTCCAGACTTCAAAGGAGTAAACGAGAAGATGAGAGAACAGTGGCCCGATTTTGTACACTACAAGCAATCTGATAAAGCGAAGGCAAAGTCGGCAAAGAACGTGTTAAATGCTGCCCAAAAGAAATACCATCATAAATAGGGACACGTGGCTACAAGAGTGTTGTCCCTAAGTGGGAAACTATCGAGAAGAAAAGGAGGGCTAGAGGCGTCACTCCTGGTACAGATGGATGGCCCGAGAGGTCAAAGCATTGGTGGTAAGGGAATGGGGGATCGTTGGACCCAGAAACAGGGAAGACATTATTTCATGAATAAATTCTAAAACCCTCCAAAGACCTTGTTCAAGCAATGAACGATGCTCAAAAGGGATTGTTCCGTCCCGAGAGAGAGAACGACGAGCTGACACGCGCCCTAGGGAATCCTGAAAAGGGAGGACAAACACGAGGCAAAGGCGCTGGTGTCTCCTGGAAGAAAGGGTTTCCTCAGTACGATGCCAGTTACAGAAGCCGTCAGAGAAAGAAGGACCGGGTGGCAGACCGGATCTGCAGGGTAGTGCAGGACCTACCTGATCTGAAGAACCTCATGCAAGAAATTAGACAAAGTCCACCGTCGTCAACTCACCCACAGGCTGACGATCCTGCATTGGATCTTAGCCAGCGGAGAAGCAGCATGCCTTCCACGGAGGTCCAGGCTGATGATCAAGCACTGCTGGATGATGCACCGGCTCCTCACTACCCCGTGGATGATGTCAGAGAGATGGCACAATGTGAGCTACATCAGCCAATGAACAACCCGTCCTTCAAGGTGGCGATCGGCACTGCTTTACCTTGTCTAACTGGAGCACTCCACCATTCACTTCCGATTCCACCAGGCTATGCTCGTGTCACGGTGGATGACATAGTTGAGGATTTTGCGGACCTAGAGATTGAAATCCCTACGCCTGAAGGCCTTACGAAACTAGGAGATGTCAAGGGCAACATCATTCTATGGAAGAAGAAGAAGTACATCAAGTTTCCAGGCTCGGCGCCAAGGCCACCGACTCCGAGGAACCCAAGTCCACCCCGCATCGACTATCGTCAACCTCCAAGTCCACCCCAACCCGATTATCTCCAACCTCCAAGTCCACCCCGCCCCGCTGACGATCGTCGCAGCAGGAGTACTTCAACTCGATCTCCGCCTCCGCGCAATACTCGATCTCCGCCTCCGCTTCCGTGCAATACTACTACCTCGTCGAAGAAACGGAAGTTCGACGCTCTCCCACGCCCCACAACGAAGAAAGGTCAAACGGCGAAGATATTCGACATCCCGCCGGCTCTTCCAAAGAGACCTTATGACAAGACCGATGAGGAAACTAACGCGGATGTGGCTGCCCAAGTTAAGGCGCATTTTGCACCCAAAAAGCCTGAGCCAAAGCCCGAAGATTATTAAGCATTCCAGATATCGATGAATCTAGAATCAGACTATGACCGGGAGATTATTAAGCAAGAACAGAAGAAAAAAATCCCAAGTGCAAAAAGCAGGAAGCAAGTTGCCCATCTTGGAGCACAGAAGAATCAATCGATCGCCCCGCTCAAAGTCATTTCATACCTCGACAAGGCCTTCAGAGCTGAAATGGATATGGACATGCAAATAATGGATCCCAGAGCCCGTAATAATGCTACACTAATGGGAATCAGTGTATCGCAGGCCAAAGCACTTGCTACCGACGCAAAAATGTCTCTTGGTCAATTTAGGATATGAAGATATGTCAGTGGGTCAGATAGTATGGAAGTATGTCCAAGGGGAGCCTCTAGTCAGTAATGAGGAGCTCGCGCGTCTATCCACACATATGCGAAATATGCACGAATGGTACATGTCGCAAGAAGAAAAAAGCATCAGAAAGATTGGTTTTCGGTGGAAGTTAGAAAGAAGCATCACTTCAAACCATACTCGATATAGGTTCAAATAACCGAACTGTTTCAGTTATACAACTAGCGTTCCCTCGACAAATCTATCATTGGTTGCTACTGTCTGTAAGTGATTTATTTCTATAATTAAGTTTATAGCTCAGCTTGTTCATTGCATTTAATATATTATCCTATCTATATATCCTTTTGTATGATATTATATTCTGCAGAATGAAGATGCTTGAATGCAAAAGATCTAAAAGATACGGCGTTGGGTTCATTCACCCATATATAGTTAATGAATATACGTTAAAGAATCACCCCAAGGATGTGGAGGAAGACCTGTGCAGGTTCTTAACCGAGAATAATTTTGTTAAGGAAATCCTATTTCTTTACAACTTCAAGTGAGTGTTTATATCTGGTACACATTTTAATTTTGCTTACTCGATGAGCCATGCATATATGCTTATCTAAACGACCGCAGATTCCACTGGATCTTGCTAAACATTCAAGTTGACAAGTCCCTAGTTGAAGTCCACGACTCATTAAGTTGGGACCAAGTACAGTGGAGCGATATGAAAGCAATGCTCGATAAGTAATTTCAATCATTATCACATTATATCGGCCTCTTTCATTCATTTCCTGATATCAAGTAACTAATAACTCCTTTGTTCATTTTCTTTGCCGAGCAGGTGTTGGACACGGTTCAGACAGAAAATACCGTGTCCATTCAAAGAGGAGCTAACTTATAAAATGGTGAAGAGTTTACAATAGTCACCGGGAACTCATTTATGTGGATACTACGTCTGCGAGTACATCCGCGAGTTGACCAGTGAACTGAAAGTTGACTCACATTATATTTATGATTTGCGGGAGAAACTAGAGCCAGACCAGCGCATAAGAGCAATTCAAGAGGAGCTGGCAGGATTTATGATGAAGGAAGTCCTTGATGTACATGGAGAGCATTATGCGGATGACGTGGAACTCGATTTGCCTTAGTGATCTCCATGTAGCTGATATAATATATATATATATTCATCAATGACCATGCAATTTCAAAACATTTCTTCCTTTTGATACATATATCATCAATGTATGCTTGCAAGGGATCGATTAATTATATAGATGCATCAACGTGTATTGTGTATGTACTAGCGTAGAATATGTGTACTTAAATATATGTTTGAAATTATAGTGAAACAAAAAACGAAAAAGGAACGAAATGGCAAAAAAAAGGAAATACACAATCTCCTGTCGTGGCAGAGAAACACACAATTCTCTGCCGTGGCAGGAAACCTTATAGTCCCGGGTGGTGTTACGGCCCGGGACTATAGGGTTTTCGACCCCCGCGGCGCTGAAACAACCACGTGGCTATTATCAGTCGCCGGCCGTAGCGAGCCGGGATTAGAGGGGGGGCCTCTAGTCCCGTTTCGCAGTCCCGGGGCCAAAACCGGTACTAGAGCCCGTTGCGCCCGGCACTACAGCCATGTTTTCCACCAGTGTCTTCAACATGTATCGGGCCTTAAGGTTGTTGCAAATCGCTCTAGAACCATAAAACTATGGGCAATAGCTCATGAAAATAGTCATAAAATGCGAACACTGCGAGTTTTGGATCTTATCATTCCAACGTGTATCAGTTCTTAAGGTCGTTGTAAATCACCCTGGAACCCCTAAACAGTGGGCAATAGCTCATGAAAATGGCCATAAAACACAAAAAACTATGACTTTTTAGTCATATATCTCAAACATGTAACAGGTCTTATAGGCCTTGCAAATCCAACTAGAACCGAAAAACTACGGGCAATAACTCATGAAAATGACCATAAACACGAAAACGACGAGTTTTTGGTCATAACTCTCAAACATGTACCGGGTCTTAAGGTTGCTACAAATCGCCCTAGAATCCCAAAACTGTAAGCAATAGCTCATCAAAATGGTCGTAAAACACGAAAACAACGATTTTCAAGTCATATCTCTCAAACATGTAAGGGTTCTTACGAGGCATGCAAATCTGGATGGAACCCAAAAACTGTAGGTAATAACTCATGAAAATGACAATAAAACACGAAAACGACGAATTTTTGGTCATGACTCTAAAACATGTATCATGTGTTAAGGTTGCTGTAAATCGCCCTAGAACCATAACATCATGGGAAATAGCTCATGAAAATAGCCGTAAACACGAAAACGACGAGTTTTTGGTTGTATCTCTCAAACATGTATTGGTTTCTTACGAGGTATGCAAATCCGCCTGGAACCCAAAAACTATGGGCAATAACTCATGAAAATGACCATAAAACACGGAAACGACGAGTTTTTGGTCATAACTCTTAAACATGTATCGGGTCTTAAGGTTGCTGTGGATTGCCCTAGAACCATAAAACTGTGGGCAATAGCTCATGAAAATAGTCATAAAACGCGAACACTGAGAGTTTTGGGTCATATCATTCCAACGTGTATCAGGTCTTAAGGTCGTTTTAAATCGCCCTGAAACTCCTAAACAGTGGGCAATAGCTCATGAAAATGACCATAAAATACGAAAACTATAAGTTTTTAGTCACATATCTCAAACATGTAACGGGTCTTACAGGCCATGCAAATCAAAATGGAACCCAAAAACTATGGTCAATAACTCATAAAAATTCCCGTAAACACGAAAACGACGAGTTTTTGGTCGTATCTCTCAAACATGTATCGGGTCTTAAGATCGTTGTAAATATCCGTGGAACGCTAAAACTGTGGGCAATAGCTCCTGAAAACGACCATAAAACGCGAGAACGACGAGTTTCTGGTCATATGTCTCAAACATATAAGGTCTCTTACGAGGCATACAAATCCGCCTGGAACCCAATCAATATGAAGAAATTGGCAACATAAACAATATTAAGGGATGATCCAGTACTACCCTCTCCCCTAAACTCGTATGAACTAGTATAATGTTAAACACAAGGAAAAAAGTATATATGGTTGTACGCCGGATCACCTCCGGCGATGGCCGTATCCGCGCGGTGGTAATGTTGACGGTTGAGTCCGGTGAGCCGGTGACTCGGTCTGCCGGCGCATGCCTCGGCTTGTCCTTATAGGTGTGTGTTGACAGCACTGGCGCGGCGGTTGGAGAGCTTGGCAGCATCGGCCGGGCTGTCCACCGGCAGCTCGTCGGGCTATCGGCGACTTCTCCAGCAACCCGCCGGACTGTTTAGTGTCTTGTACGTCTAGAACTTCTCAGTTACAAAAAATTAACAGGAGCTCACAAGTTGTGGGATGGCCGGCGGCGGCAATCCGGGTGCTGGTCGGTGGTGGGTAGGCCGGATCGTGTGCGTGCGGGAATGCAGTATATCTACATGTCCCGATTCGTATGCCTCTAAAGAGATAATACTTAGTTTGGATACTGGTTTGAATATATACGTGGATGCCTTTTACGACTATTGGAGGAGGGGGTAGTACTGGATCAAACCCCTAATATTAATTGATGCTACAAGATGTTCCATAAACTATATTTTCATAATATCTAATCAATTAATCAAAGACATCATATTAAAATAGTTAAATGTTACTTTGAAATATATCCAAAACTGTTACTCATAGTATTGTGAAACAGAGAGTCGTTACTTGCGGTCCATTAAAATGGCATCCATAAATGAAGATATATAGACTAACACTTTTGCTTCGGTACCCCACCCCCTTCCCCTTCCCCTCTTTCAAATTTTGACAAACAAAAACTCGATTCTGATTGTTTAGAGTATCGTACAAACCCACCCGAACTTCATATGGTCCTCTTAGACGTATACTCACCATATACGTATGCTCGTGTGTCTGCAGAAGGCAAAAATCAGAAGTTATATAACAATAACAAAAAAAATTAAAAATATGACATACAAAGACGTAGATCGCGATAATAGGAGGTGAGATCGGCCGATCAGAACATGGATTACACCCAGTTCGACCGAGTACACATATACATAGATGTACGTGATCTCGATATGGGTTTCGACCGGTTAAAAAAATAACAAGCCCCATGTAGCTTAAGTTTAGGGGTGGAGGACCGAAGCACACCTCATAGACTAATCATCTCCCTCAATTTTGCATAACAAATCTTGCACACACCACCCCGATCACTCCATGTGAACTTCTTTTCAAGGCATATTCGAACGACAGCGCCGCCGAGGCAATGACCTCCGCGTGGCAGTCGCCGGCTGAGGAGCCCGGGAAGGCGGGCTGGGCATTCGAACATTATAGGCATTCAGATTGAGTGCAAAGCCAGATCAGCTCTCTAATATGACACGGGTTTCAGGTTGAGTCCAAAGCCAACAGCTTTTATATATTACTAGGCAACTCGGCGGCGCCCGTGTCGTTAACTCATCTGGTAACAATCACTTTTTATGTACCGTTGGAAAATATAGATGAAATATATCAACATAAAGCCTGCGGAATAACTTTTATCGAACAGTTACCGTCGGCAAAATTACGGTTGAGACCAAAGAGACACACCGAGCAATTACCATCAGAGCAATGCCGATGAAGGATCACTCTCGAATTTCCACAGTCAAGTTGAAAATCTGTGGCTAGAAATTAATAGAAAGGGAGTCTGCATGACACATTCTAATGCTGGTTTCAAATGTAATACACCTCTTCTCTGCTAATTTCTCTTGGGGTTTGACGATGATAATAGTAGAAGGCTGCTGTCTCCAAGAGGATTCAGGCGAGATAAATTCAACGCATGGTGGGCACATATGGTTGAGAAGTATATATTCTGTGTTCTCACTGTTTTTTCTTGAACCTATAATCACCTTCTAAAATTTCGCAATTGCAAATTAAGTTAAAACCGGCATGTTTCATGTTCAATTTGCAGGCTCAGTTGTGTTGTGTTTCCTAGCCTATATGTTCGCGTCAGTTTCATTTCACATTTGTTAATTTCTCATTGTGGAGAACCTGTTGACTTCTCCAGCTCTTTTTCTGGACTGTCTGAATTTTCCTTGTAGATCAAGCTGGCTTGTTTTTTGTTATTCTACGACGAGTTTGGCAGAGGCTGGGATGAAGAGAAGCTCCGTGAAATTCTTTTTGATGTGGATGTCGAGGACATTCTAAAGATTCCGGTAGGTCGTGCTCGAATCGGAGACTATCTTGCATGGAATTACACAAAAAAGGGGATCTTTAGTGTTCAGATCGTCATATCAGCTCAAAACGAAGTTGAAACTAACGCAGGCTGGCAAACAAAGTTCCTCATCAAACTGTGACGAGCACAAGGGATGACTTGCTCTTTGGGCAGCCAAGGTAAAAATTCACTGCTGGCACTTGATTAAGAATGGTCTTGCAGTTGGTGCAGAGCTGAGTAGAAGACACATAAAGGAAGGTGTTCCTTGTGTGGTCTGCGACCGGGACTCAGGTTCTAGGAATGCCCTCATTCAAAAAGAACCTGGGACTTAATTCAGGAGCTGACTGGGCTTCGGGTCTCCGTACCGGCCGTGTTTTTTTTTTTTTTTTTTTTTTTTGCGGGTGTACCGGCCGTGTTGATGATCATGGACACAACGAACTTTAGAGCTGGATGCTTGATTGGCTGAGTGGCTTGAAGTGAGGTGATGCAAGAGCTGGCAATGTGTTTATTTGTTATCTACCACATGTGGATGGCGAGGAGTGATGCAAGAGACACAGCTATTATTAAGGACTAGAACTAGATTGTTTTAAACATGTAACTTGCATGAATGACCATATTGACAAATAGACTATCAAGTATATATGTAGACATGTCATTCCCATGCTTGGGTATGATTTTGCGTGACCAAAGTTTGAGAAACGATAACATATCACATCGGACTATAAATTCCATTGATGTCTCACCTACAAACAATTCAGGCAATACGATGATATGTAAGCATGTAGCTAGTCCCGCACAAGATAAAATCCTTACGATTTATGTAAGGCATATGTATGAGTTGAGGTATTAGAGGAAGACTGAGATGTTTCACCGAGATTCACGGGAGAGAGGTTCATGTTGGATATGTGCTTCGTTTTGGTGGTTTGCCCCATCGCCCAAGAAGCGTAGTTGCCGGTGACCACCGACATTGAGGCGAAGATGGCAAGAACGGCCCTTTAGTGTATCTCAAAGGCCGGTGGCAGAGGATTTTCGAAGTTTATGAATAAAAACAAAGGAAGATTGTGGTGAGAACTAAGAAATGGATTTCTCATCTCTAGGCGGTGGTGGCAACACTGAATATAAATGTCCTCCTGCGCGAGGCGCGCTCAGAGTTTCTCCCATGGCTAAGTATCCTGTTACCAATTGGTATTGCTGGCATCCTCCTAGGCATGTGGAAATACATACTTGTTGTAACATTTGACTAGTTTTTTTTATTTTTCCTAGATTTTTATTGGTTATATCATCTGTGTGCATCTTAGTTATGCAGAGACTGGGTGTAAACATTAATATTCATAATAAAACATCCATTTCCACAAAAAAAATGGTATATAGCTAGCCAATGTAGTGCTATTCTCTTTTGAATACTATATATGCACAAGCAATGTTCCCTTTGCTTAGTAAAGAAACTGATACGTTGTGTTTGTATGAAGGTATTTTTGTAGTCCCTCTGTCTTAAAATAGATGTCACATTTTTTTAAAATTTAGATGTATCTAGTACTAAATAGTGTCTAGATACATTTAAATTTAGACAAATTTTTGACATTTATTAAGACTGAGGGAGTACTGTTTTAGAAGTGACAGTAATAGCTACTCCTTGTGACGTGTATACCCGCTTAGCATTTTTTAACCCAATACATTCAAGCTTGACCGTAGAAACACATTGACAACTAGAACAATACTAATAGAAAGAAGTCCTACATACCCTCCATAAGTTTCACAAAACAGAAAACTCACCCCCTGGTGTTTAAAACAGGAAACATAACCCCCTCATGTTTGCAATACCGGGCAAAACATCCCTAGACAAAATCTAAGCTGTGTTGGCCAGCGGTTTTGGAGACGCGGCAATGAAACATAAATAGCCTAAAGTACTTATATTGTGAAGCAGAGGGAGTCCTTACTTTCCATCAACTAGAATTGCTATAGGCATATGATGCTCATGCATGAACATATACAGACGAGCCATTATGCGTGTACAAATGGTTGCACCATGCATGGCCATTAATGTTTCATAACAAAGACATGAGCACCACCCCCCATTGGTATTGATGTAGTCTATACAATGCGTCAATTCAAAGGAGATTTTTCAGAATACACAAAAGCTTCTTTTCAAGGCATACATATGCACGGTTTCATATGGACTATACTTAGTATGAGGGTGAGATATTAGAAGATAACTGATAGGTTAGTTTGCAATTTTTTAGGAGTATGTTTACACGACTAATAGGATCTGGTAAGGTGTACAGAATTTCATGGCCTTCCAGCTGGTGAGGCAGACCATGGTTCATCTCTCTAGTATAATCAGCTGTGTGGGAGCTGCGCAAAGCCAAATCAATATTTGCTTGGATTCATGAATAACATCCACAGATTTAGAGACCTTACTATATCCTAATGAAGCATGTCACTTGAATTTCCATGTTGATGTCGTCTCAACGATTTGAGCAAGGCGACATTCAGTAGGCTTTATTTGATATATATCATTGCAATGTTCTTCTTGTGGGGGATTAGTTTTGTTGCAAACTTATGCACCATCTTCAGTCAACCACAAGATCTTTAATTCTCATTGTGCTTGAACTTTGTTTGTATGCTTGTACGATTTTGCACATAGTTTTGGCAAATAATTATGAAGAAAACATACTGTTCAAAATATTCCTAATTAATTTCTGGTCTCGGCTCTCGGTTACGGCACGAACATAAAAGTGCTCCCAACCTAGAGCATCCCAACGCTGCGCGGACAGGGCCGGGTGAAAACTTTTGCACGGGAAGTCAGGGACTGCAAGCTGCGCCTGTAGAGACGGGGAGCAACCTTTCACGGCATGCACCGGTCCTCCTGCACGGGAGCCGCCTTACAATAGGTAACGGCGAAGGCGGTGTCCGGAGAGCAAGCTATGTGGCATGGCCTGTGCCCCCTTCCTGGCACTCTCCGGCCCTGATGCCACGGTGGTTAGCATCACTAGCGGCATGGCGGCCGTCATACATGCAGATGGCGGAGACCGAGCTTGCACATGTAGAAACGCCTGACGCCATAGTGGTTGGCGTGCCTGGCGGTATCGGGACATTCAATGGGCTCTATGGCGAAGCAGAAACTCCGTCTGTCACCAACACAGGACATTGCCTTTTTTATCAAAGGCCAAATGGCATCCTTTTTAGAATTTTTTTTTGGAGCAACCGGCAGGAGCACTGCCTAATTCTATTATAAGAGGGGAAAAAAGATCCATAGTTCACTGTACAGAGAAGGCAATTTTATGTTAAGGTGGGAAAAGGCCAAAAACCACCAAGGAGCAAAAAAGAAAAACCTAGAGCCTAATCGGGCTCAGCCGGAATGTTGGGCACATAGGATGCAAAAGCGCACTCCCTTTGGCGAATGCCGTCTCTTGCAATGAAGGCCACCTCAATGTAGGTGAGTCTTTTCCCGGTGAAAATTCTCCGATTCCGCTCCTTCCAAGCATTCCAGAGGACATAAAGCAGGCGGCCGCTAAGACGTCGTTGTTCGGCCGCTAATCCTTTTTAGAATTTGTCAACTGGATGGTGATGGTAAACCCTACACTAGAAACCGACACCTAGGATTTATTATATATATGCAAACAAATCACTCTTGGCAAAAATTGCTATGATAAAAAACAAAACTGGACTCAGTAAAAAAGAATTGGACGAAGATTTTAAGTATATAGGAAAAGGTGAGAAATATAGAAATATAGGAAAACAAAACTTCCCAATGTCAGCCCACCATATTCAAGACATCATCCGTATATAGGAAAAGGTGAGAAATATAATAGTATTTTGCTAGGTTCGATGGAAAACCACCCTTGTGCCAGGGGCAGTGATGCAGCTAGTGAGGTTCTACCGAGGCGTGTCAATTGCTGGTCGAAAACTATTTCCAAACTCCCTCGTTTGTCCTCGCGGGTCACTGAGAATTTGGGGAAGGGGTTCCTCCTTGTTTGAGCAAAGCCCACAAATCTAATCACAAAACTTGCAAATTTATTCAAGTATTCTCGTTTCAGTATTTACATTCTACACGGTTACAATCAGTGTTGATGATGAATATGAAACTAGACTTGACTTAAGATAGCCCATGCTGCAGTTACCTTCGAAACATGATCTAGTACAAACGGGAACAAATAAGGTCGACTGTTCATCCTTGATAATTGGGATTTTGCTGGCCTAATTTTGATTCTAGTTTGGTTGTTGACATGATAGTGATAGAGTGTAATATGATGGGAATTTGGTTGGCTGTAGGCTAAGAGCATGTACAATAAGCTTATGTCAGTGGGAGAGTGTGATGGGTGGTATATTAATATAGAAGTACTTCTTTGTATCTAAGTATTGTACATATTTAACATGGCAACGGCTGCCAGCAGCCGACTCTTCTATTAAACTTTCTCTAAAAGGTACTCTCTGTTCCAATAAATCAAGGTTATCAATTTAGTCAAGAGTCAAACACGTCTAAGTATTAACAATTGTTTTGAACAAAACTATGAATAATTGCAATAAGAAATCAAGATTCACCAAAAAATATATTTATAATGTATTTATGTTATATCGTAGATGATTTTGTGTGTGTATGTTTAGCCAAACTTAACAAGGTTTAACTTTCAACTAAATTTATGCCTTAATTCTGGTACTATATGGTAACTCGACATGGGGCCAATAGATCCATATTTCAGATTGTTAATTAGTGATTTATTATTGTTAACAGACAGGATCGATATCATGCCTGAGGTAATGTACTGTTGACTACATATACCTCTGCTAAGTATCATGGGAATTGACGATAAGCTGTGGCACATATCCTCCAAACGATAATACTACACAGGTTTCTGCCCCGATGGGATGCAGGCCGCATCTTAGAACCTTCTTAAAACCTTGTTGAATTCAATTCCTATCAGCATGTCGGCATCATGATGTGCACACATGGATGAAAGTTTATAATTGACGCGATTGTCTTTCGTGTAGTCAGTGATTCTCTTGAATATGTATTAGCCTTCTAGAGCTTCTGATTGAAAATTTAGTTCAGTGTCATACTCATTTTTCAGGTTCAACAGTGTATGCTAGGTTGCTAGCCTCTATTCGCATCGCTGTCACTTCACGATTGTTAATTTCTTTTTGTGGAAAACCTGTTATTTTCTCAAGCTCGTTTTTGCATGACCATATTGAGATATACACCTATCATGTATGAAGACATGCAATGTCCATGCTTTTGCATAACAAAAGTATGAATAACATTAAAATGATCTATAAGCAACGTTGGTGTGTAGCCCTCAATTAATTCAGAATACGATGATATATAAGCACGTAGCTAGTGACGTACACAAGAAAATCCATATGATTTATCAAAGAATAAGTTTGATTTGGGATATTATTAGATGACAACTGAGATGTTTTGCCTAGCTTGACGGGAAAGTGGTTCCTGTGTGGTAGGTGCCCGGTCAAGCAGATTTCTTTCCTCAATGCTCATGTTTTGTGTGGTTCAGATTAGTGGTGCGACGTAATAGCGCTTATGGCTGAATGGTGTGGCTGATCTTGGTTGCAGCCAACGCCGCTATAGAACTGGAGTCACCACTGATTTGAGGAGAAGATGGAATTCTATCAAATACTAGTAGTGATGCTGACCAGAAATGACCTGCCAAGATCGCGGAGTAGGTCCCTGCATCAACGGCTAACTGAGCTGTTAGGAGATGATATAGCTTTCCAATGTAATATTATTGTTCCCCTTTCAAGAGCTGATCGCCCGTTCGGTTCATTCAAGAATGAGCCGTCAGTGTATGTATGACCATACTGTTTTGTAGAAATGACAGTACTCTAGCTTCTCTACCTGATATACATTGTCGTGTAGTATTTGTCAGTCCAATATATTCATGTTTTACCATGAACAATATTAATTGATGATACCAGATTTTCCATGAACTACACTTGATAATTTTTGAACTTCAAACAACAGTACAAATATAGTTAAATGTCAATTAGAAATATAAATCTCCTAAACTACGTATATTGTAGAACAGATGGAGTTGTTACTTCCGTTCCACTAAATTGCAATAGGCATGTGATGTTAATGCATGTAGATATAGTGACGAACCATTAGGTGTGTACAAAGGGGATGCATTGTGCATGTCCGTTAATGTTGCATAAGGAAAGCATGAACGTCACCCCCAGTAGTATATATTGTCTGCCCATGCATCAAATTCGAAGGAGATTATTTGTGATACACAAGTGTTTT
This sequence comes from Avena longiglumis, assembly GCA_030063025.1. Taxonomy (NCBI): domain Eukaryota; kingdom Viridiplantae; phylum Streptophyta; class Magnoliopsida; order Poales; family Poaceae; genus Avena; species Avena longiglumis. The sequence goes on from CP125974.1 coordinate 84,715,837, forward strand.
CTTCCAACGAATACATATATACAGATGGATATGCATATGCGGGGTGTGATATTAGAAGATAACTGAAATGTTAAGTTAAGCTTGTCCGAGAGCTTGTTTACACAAGTTGAGGCATTTGGTATGGCGTATGGTATTTCACGGCGGGCAAGATGCCAAAGTCGAACATGGTTCGTCTCTCCGGTGTAATCAGATGTGCGCGCTGCGGAACGAAAAAATGTATTTGCTTGGATTCATGAATAACATCCACAATTGCACAGGCCTGACTGGCCGTGTTCTAAAGTAGCAGGTCACTCGATGTTCCGTGGACTATGTCGATGTTGTCTCGTTGTGTGAGCGAAGTCGACAGTCAGTAGTTTTTATTAATACAGATCCATGCGTGGAGTTTGGTTTGCTGCAAAGCTAGGGGTATCTCCCGTGTAACCACCAGCTCTTTAATATTTATTATTTTTGCAAGTTTGGATGCCTTCTACTGTTTGGGAATCAATCTTGAATTTTGTTCGGTAAATAACACAAGGCACTCTTGACGCTGGAGCGTAACAACGCTGGCAGCCGGGTTGGCATGGCCGGTGAAATTTTTTGCTGCTGGGCATTTGAGCAGAGTGTTCTGGTCGACTTGAGGGAGTGTCAGATCCTAGCCCTAAACCACACATGCGATCACGGTGGAATTTCGTGGATTTTGATCTCGCCGCGCTGATACTCTCCCTGCGAAGAACACTGAAACAATACAGAGGGCAAGAGGTTTTTGTGACGCGTAAACTTCGCGTATTTTCTGTTCTTCCCTTTTATTCGGTCGATCCACATATCTCGGAGCGTGACCGCTCTATCGCTAGCACACCTCCACGATCCTGTTGACCCGCGCCATCCCACGGGAGATCGAGAGGAGCTGACCAAAATAGCTACGACTAACTGCTATGCCTCTACGTGAACGTGCACGTATCAGGCTCTTTATTTTGTTCTACAAAAGAAAACAACAACTTGTGACACACGATGACAGACCGCTATGTGTCACGATAGATAAGTGAGTAACAAACTAATATAAACTAGACAAAGTACAACGAGAATAATGACTCACAAGAAGCACGCAGCGAGAGCTGAGACGAGCATTGGAACATGCTAGCTCTCACTCTCTTCTCTCTGGCAAAGTGCGGCTGGGTCGCGTTCCTATTGAATGATGACGCCTCCAAGGCAGCGATAGATGGAGACTTCCGTGTGGCAGAACATGGGAATGTCAAGATTTCTGGGATGCCTCAACAGGCCAGGCGGCTAGCTGTGGGAGCGGTGGTCGCGTCCAATATCTCCGTGCCAATGCCCACAACATCTTCTCTTTCTTCACTATCTTATCTACGAATAATACTCTAATCAAAGAGTGGAGTGTTCCTGAATTGCCACGAAAATTATCATATCATATCTTATCATTGTTGGATGTGATTTGGTCATGTTCGATATCGGGAGTTGCTACCGAGATTGATCGTCAGATCTAACCTTAGGGCTCCCATGTCATCCCGAGGGCGACATTGGGGCGACCTCTTGCCACCGCCCAAACCACCTCGGGTGGTCCCCGTTTCTGCCGCTGCCGGCGGCCCCTAGTACCTAAGGTGCCGGGGAGGGGAGGATGTGGCGATTCCTTCCAAGGGGCGGCACTGACGAAGTGGATCATGGGCGGTGGCCAAGGAGGCGCTCTCGGTCAGGCGGTGGTGGTTGCTTCCATCTGCAAGATGTGGGTGGCGGCAACATATCGTGGTCCTAGGATGTCCGCCTAGGCCCGTCATCTCCCTGACGGTGCGGATTGAGGGATGGTGGAGGAGGAGATGTTGTCGTCACTGCGATGGATGCGGTTCGACGAGGATCTCCTCAGTGGAGCCATCCTATCTGGGCCTAAAGGAGGCACCTGCGTACTGGGTTCTAGTGGATTGCCTCTGTGGCAAGCTGGACCATCTTCTCCTCTACCTCCAGCAGGTGGCGTGGGGCGGCTAGCTCGGATTGAATATAGGAGGCGGTAATTTATGGTGCTTAGAAGCTTCGTTGGGAGACCCCAAGAGAAAGGTATAATGATCACAACAACAAGTTTTCCCTCAGTAAGAAACCAAGGTTATCGAACTAGTAGGACGAAGGAAACGGCTCAAAGGTGTTGCTAGCAACTTGGAAACCTGCACAACACAAACTCAAGACTTTGTCCCAATGAATAGTGAGGTTGTCAATCTCATGAAAACAAAGGGTTAACTGTATGGTGTGAAAGGTAATAGTGGTTTGCATAAATTAAACGGTAACAGTGGAAGATGTACAAATGGTAAAGATTGGACCGGGGTCCATAGTTCAGTAGAGGTGTTCTCCTTAAGGTAAACAAACATGGCATGCTGGGTAAACAAATTACAGCATGACAATTGACAGGACTGAGCAAGGAATAACAATGCAATACTAGACATTCATGATCTTATGAGATTCAATTGGAAAATACAACAAGATACATAGACCGCTATCCAACTGCATCTATGACTAGTAATCCACCTTCAGGTTATCATCCGAACCCCCTTCAGTATTAAGTTGCAAGCAGCGTATAACTGCTTTAAGCAAAGTGTGTAAGGTAAACAATCCACTTGTTCCATAAACAGGAGACCGTTGTTTTCTTCCTAGTGGCAACAACACATCTACAACCTTAGAGATTTCTGTCACTTCCCTTAGATTAAATAGAGGCATAAACCCACTATCGAGCATAAATACCTCCTGTTGGAGTCACTAGCATCTACTCGGCCAAGATAGATAATAGAAACGGAGAGCATGCAAGATCACAAACAACACATACATGATAGAATCAATAAGACAAAACCATTAATTAATCTAACATAGTAATCTCAATATCCATCGGATCCCCGCAAACACAACATGCATGATTACAAATAGATGATCTTGATCATGAACAAGTCTCACAAGATCTAAACAAGCACAAAGGAGGAGATACAACCATCTAGCTACTACATGGACCCGTAGTCCAAGGTAGAACTACTCACACTTCATACCGAAGGCTGGCATGATGAAGAAGAAGGCCTCCGGGATGATCTCCCCTCCGACAGGGTGCCGGGAAAAGTTTCAGATCCCCCCCCCCCGGATTTAGGGACGATGGTGGCGGCGGCCATAGACTGTTTCGGGGAATATTGATCAGGTCCTTAGGGTTTATGCATCGGGGGTCTTTATAGGCGAAGAGGCGAGGAAGGAGGCAGCCAGGGCGGCCGTACCCCCCCCCCCCCCAAGGCACGGGCTGGGCCTAGCCGCGCGGCCAGGGGGTGTGGACCCCTGGTAGCTCCCCTCCGTCTCGTATTTAGGCTTCATGCTCCCGACGGTAAAATATTGACTTTGGCTTTTGTCCCATCCAATTTCGAGAATATTGATTTTCTGCCTTTTTGGAACAAAACATAGAAGAAAACAGGCAAGTGGCACTATGACATCTTGTTAATAGGTTAGTACCAAAAAACATATAAAAACACCTCAAAGTGTAGACAAAGCAAAGCAAAGTAGATACTAAACAAGCATGGAACATCAAAAATTATAGATACATTTCCGACGTATTAGTCATAGGGTTACCCTCACGCCAAGACGAAGGTCTGCCTAATGTTTACCTTCATTGATCTGGTTGTAGTGTTGTGTTCCAGAAGACTCCACCTACGAGATTTATAGTGCGTTCATGCCGAGAGATTGCTGGATCAGGTGGGATTTGGTCGCGCACACCCATGTTTTACTCTGACCGTTTGGGTTGAAAGGGAGCGCTTTAAAGTTTTGTTGGCTGTTAATATCATGGGGCATGTTTGTAACACCCTCAGAATCGGACCTATGCAAGTTTGGGCAAAATTCACCAAACCCGCATAGAAACGATTCAAAGGTGCCCACCAGGCACTTTCGTGCGGGTGGAAAACGAAGTAATAACATTACACAACAGTCCTCGATGGGACCCACAGAACAGATATATATAAGCGACTCCATGAGTCAAGAATACAGATATAATATACAAAGATCCAAATCACCTTGAAAACGATAGAGCGTCCAGCTACGGACAAGATGCAAATGGGGCTAAGAGCCCTGAAGAATAACCAATGGCGTCCATAACCCTGCCTGTGCCATGCGGAAGGTAACCCCGCTAACGACGCCGATCTCAAACCTGCTTAAACAAAGGGGTGCCGACAAAGGGCAAAGGAAAAAGAAGGAGCGTCGATCGAGGCCAAGCACGGCGAGGCTAGAATTCGGCGGTCCTCGCCTACATAGGTATGGTGGGCTGGAGCGGCAGCGGCAGCATGCACTAAACAACCTATAGAGACTCGATACAACTGGCGGTTATCAGAGAAGGGTAAGATAGACCTATCCGGATCCAACCTGAAGCTAACACCAAACAAACCCATCCTGGCGTTTCCCCCTCGAGACCAATCGAGGAAGTCAACCGAGGAACTCACACATTTGGCAGTTTTACTTATTTAGTTATATTGCGGCACTTTACTAGTCAGGTTTAGATAATCGTCCTGATAAAGTAAACAGTGGGCACTTTTAATTAACCATTCCGTTATAGTTGCATCAATTACTAATCAGATGCAGATAACATGAGATAAAACCCGAAACCCAGCAGTTGTTGGTACTTTTATTCAGCCAATTCGTTGTAGTTGCAATACTTACTAGTCAGATACATTTGTCGCAAGCGACAACCAAACAAGCAATTGTGGGCAGTATTATTAGCCATTCCGTTATAGTGAAGCTGATTACTAGTCATTATAAGTCAAATTTATAACAGTAAACTTTAGTTATGCTTGTCTATGATCGAGATACTGTGCTCCAAGTCGTCCATATCCGCGGACACGGCTTTCAGAAAGTTTTACCCGGCCGGGGTGCACCAATAGCAACACACACTCGATCAACCTCGGAAAAACCAAATCAAAACCCAACGAGGCTTTCACGACAAAGCAATCACAAGATTCAGAAATATTTCAGGGGGCCACCCCTTAAGTAGAATCCATAGCGAGTAGGCAAGCTCCGAGACGGCCTCAAGGTCTGCGACAATGGCTGTGAGCGACTGGGAACCCCAAACGGGGCTTGTCGACACCGCGTAATCACTCCGCTTCCTAAACAGTACAGTGTGCAGTACCTCGCACAATCGTAAATAAAGCAGTAAAACATGGCATAAGTACAGGATCGTAAATAAAACCTCAAACTAGTTTGTGGCCCCAAGAAATAAGTCTGAATCAAGCTCTGGCTCAGGGGGGTCCCATATACCTCCCGGATGTGGATAGCGCGATAAATCAAGGAACAGGTATCAAGTACTCGGGGTCTTACGGGACACAAGTGGGCGTTCGGAAACCAAAAATTATCTATCACCCACCGATGCCTCTGCTTATCAATTTTAGTTGTTAAACAGAAATTAAAGTGGCGATAAGTAAAACTAGAATCATCTCCAACATCAACATGCGGCAATACATCAACAACTGTGGCATTTGACAACACGCGACAACACTTGAGCAAGCGACTACGACACGCAAGTCCAACTATCTACCAAACAACAGGTAATAGGGTGTGTCCAAGGCAATATACGGCTGCAGGATGTCAAAGGGCGAAAAAACTAGAGCATCGCATAACGAGATAGCAATAGATCAACAGGAGGAATAAAGACTATAAAAGTAAGATAGGTAGAAAGAGGAGATGCTCTTTGAAAACATTGTCGAAGGTTTTATCCAAGATCGGCGAAGCTCACATCAACTCAACGGCCTTATCCGCGAAGAACCAAATCACTAGAAGAAACACGGATGCACTATTTAATACAACGGCAGAAGATCGGCATGATGCATGCATGATGGATGACATGGCAAAGGTGCAATGCAATTAGGTCATATTAAGCGAACCGGGTCCCGACAATTAATTAGATGGTGCAAGTTATTTAGCTACCCCGCAAATTAAAAGTGGTTTTAACAAGGCAAGATAAGATACCGGTTCGCTACACAAGTTTAAATGAGGCCGATATGAGACTAGATTTGCCCGCATATGGGCCCCATATTTAATTATTAGGTGAATCGGCATAAGGCCCCCAAACCTCAGATATGCATGCGAGTATGACAATTCAATATGCAACAAGTTGTTATTTCATCTGTAAAATAGGGCTCGAGAAAGGGGTTCACACATTAGGGTCCGGCAGATCTTGGGGTTCCGGGGTTCGGGGTCGGTCTCAGGGTTCGTCGGAGTTCGGGGTCGGGGTTAGGGTCTTGGCGCATCCGGGGTCTCGGTGTCCGGGGTGAAGCACTCGGCGTTCTATGGTTCCACGTCGACGGCCTTGGCTTCCTCGATGAAGAGCTTGGTGTGTCCATGTCGGGTTCTCGGCCCGGTCGCGTCGATCTTGGGACCTCGATGTCCGGGAAGCAGAACTCGGGTCGGTGTCGTTCTCGTCATCGCGAAGGTCTTGCCGGGTCCCACAGGGTCGGTCTTGCCGTTGCGAGAGTCTTGTTGGGTCCGCGCCGACGAGGCGGTCTTGGCTTCGGGGTGAAGTACTTGGCGTCCGGGTGCGGTACTTGTGGTACAGGTGGCGATCTTGGCGTCCTTTCGGTTCGGTTTGGCGTTCGCGGGAGGTACTTGTCGTTCTCGGGGCGTTCTTGGTGGTCATCGGGTCCGAGGGGCTGAGCTTGTCAGTTCCATAACGGGCCTTGACGTCCCATGTCGAAGAGGTTCCGCGACGGTTGACGTGAAGTGGGCCCGCAGACGGAAGCTTCCATGGCGACGCAGAACTCTTCGGGGAGGCGCACGGCGAGGAGCTGCAGAGATCGGCGGCCGGCGGCGTGCGGAGGAAGAAGCGCGGGCGGCGACTGGGAAGGTCGTCGGAGGAAGGACGGCTTCGGGGGCGGCCGCGGCGAACGGCGGCGTCGGCAGGTGGCGGGCCGGAGGCGCAGGGCGCGGCCGCGGGTCCGGCCGGAGGCGGGCTTGCTCGCTGGGGTCGGGCCGACGCGACTGGCGGAGCAGGACGGGCGGAGGGTGCCGGAGGCGACGGCCGGGCCGGGCGGGCGCGCGCCGCTGGTCGCCGGGCGGCAGCCGCGAGGCCGGCAGAGGCAGCCGCGGGCGCTGGGGGACGGGACGGAACCGCAGGCGGTGGCTGGCGGGAGCAGCTGGGCGGGCACGCGGCGCGGGACGGTGGCTTTGACGGCGGGGCGGAGGCGGAGGCCGGGCGGGTGGGCTCAAGGCTCGGCGCTGTCCGGAGGAGTCGCTGGCAGCGGGCGACGAGCCGGGAGGGAACGGCTACATGGGAGGTAGAGCAAGGTGGAGGGGAGGAGCCGGGCGAGGTCGAGGAGGAACTGAGCGGGCGCATGAGAGGAGAGGGACGGCGGCGCTCGGAGGAGGGGGGCGCGACCAGCGGGCGGGGCATGGGTCGAACGGAGGGCCGGGCGCCGCCGGATGGGGGTAGCTGAGAGGGAGGAGGTTCATGGGCGCTGGTGAGGGCAGCGGAGAAGGGGAACCGGGCGAGGCGGGCGGCTGCAAGGGGCGACGGGCGGAGGCGGGCCGACGCGGTGGAGGCGGAGGCTGCTGGCCAGGCGAGGCAGAGGAGGAAGAGAGGAGGGAGGAGAGGGGCACGCGTGTGGGGGGCACGGTGGGCCAGGGTGGGGCCCAGGGTCGGTGGGGAGGCGGTTGTGTGAACGCAGGAAAAGAATGGGCTGGGGAGGTTGGCGCGGGATGGGAGCGTCTTGGCGCAGCGGGTCCGGGACGCTGGTGGGAGCTGTGGCAGGGAGGTGGGATCTGGGGGAGTGGCCGTGTGCGCTGCGGTGTGAGTGTGGAGAGTGTGTGGGTTGCTGAGAGGGAGAGAAAAGAGGAGAGAGGGAGAGGCCACGTGGCAGGGTGGGGTTGGTTGGAGGGGAGAGAGGCGCTGAGGTGGCGGCACGCTAGTGGAGGGGTGAGGTGGCTGTAGGGTGGTTAGATTTTTAGGTAGCTCTAGGATTTAGGATGGGGCAGGTTGGACCGCTTTGTAAAAATCTAGGGCGGCTGCTCGGTCGGGTTTGGCCTGCTCGACCGCCTACTAAAATAAATAAATACTTTATTTGATTTAAACGGGCGTCGCAAACCGATAGCGCCAAAACAAAATATTCCGGGACCCGGTTTTGGCGCTTTGAATAAAAGTTAGGGCGTTGGAAAACAAATCGGCTTTGAAACAGTTTGGCAAACAATGCATGATGATGACGATGCAATGCACAAATTCAACGCGATTTTCTAGCAGTGGTTTTATGGGATGCCACACGACACCACTAACAATGGATCTCGCCGAGATCCGCCTCATGGTACCGGAAGGAAGGTCGGCGATCTGCGTCTTCTCGCTTCGTGTAGATCCTCGCGACACCGCTAACAAGAGGTCGTTGTCCGTGATCGTCGAGGGAACACTCCGGGGACAAAAGGGTCGAAGGTAGAGGCATCGACAAATAAAGCCACCCCTAACTTCCGTGGACGGAGTAAAATTGCTGGATCCACTGATTCGACGTACGAGAGCGAATGATAAGAGCGGGTAGGGTAGCTACTCCATCCCACACTCAAACCATTACTACGCACGAATAAGCGGATTAAGCATCCAACTCTCGGAATTAGACTGAAGATCTCGACAAGCGAGGTTCGGAAGTTGCGTCGGAAACACCAGAAGAGACAACAGAGATCGTATGAAAGACAAAATGATTAGGTTCCGCGATGGTTCCATTGGCATGAACAACACATGCTCACGGTCGAATCCAACTTCACCAAAGCTCGTCCTTCTCATATGTTTTTCAACGACACTGATATCCGGCAAGGAACACATATGGATAAAGAGCTCAAGATTAAAAGATTGGAGGAAGGTTCAACAGACAAGTTGCAGATTGATGATCGTAGCACCTCCGTTACAAAAAGGGAGAAGCGAACCCTAAAGGTACGACGGAAAACCAACCACGAGAAATCCTGGACTCGAAGAGAGGGAAGAGAACGGGTTCAAAACACGTAGAGGTAAGAGGAGAACAGCAGAGGGGTAAGGAGTAAATTCAGACCTAACCAGAACTATCCAACCGATTTCGCAAAATAGTTTTTGACACTCTACTTCGGCCGTTAGCTAGGTTATCCTACAGTTGGATCAGGGGTATCGCAACCGCTGAGCTCGATACCATCAGAACACCTCGAATCGGACCTATGCAAGTTTGGGCAAAATTCACCAAACCCGCATAGAAACGATTCAAAGGTGCTCACCAGCACTTTCGCGGGTGGAAAACGTAATAACATTACACAACAGTCCTCGATGGGACCCATGAGCAGATATATATAAGCGACTCCATGAGTCAAGAATACAGATATAATATACAAAGATCCAAATCACCTTGAAAACGATAGAGCGTCCACTACGGATAAGATGCAAATGGGGCTAAGAGCCACAAGAATAACCAATGGCGCCCATAACCCCGCCAGGCCATGCCAAGGGTAACCCGCTAACGACGCCGATCTCAAACCTGCTTAAACAAAAGGGTGCCGACAAAGGGCAAAGGAAAAGAAGGAGCGCCAAGACGAGGCCAAGACAGCGAGGCTAGAATTCGGTCCTCGCCACATAGGTATGGTGGGTCGGAGCGGCGGCAAAGATGCACTAAACAACCTATAGAGACTCGATACAACTGGCGGTTATCAGAGAAGGGTAAGATAGACCTATCCGGATCCAACCTGAAGCTAACACCAAACAAACCCATCTGCGTTTCTCGAGACCAATCGAGGAAGTCAACCGAGGAACTCACACATTTGGCAGTTTTACTTATTTAGTTATATTGCGGCACTTTACTAGTCAGGTTTAGATAATCGTCCTGATAAAGTAAACAGTGGGCACTTTTAATTAACCATTCCGTTATAGTTGCAACAATTACTAATCAGATGCAGATAACATGAGATAAAACCCGAAACCCAGCAGTTGTTGGTACTTTTATTCAGCCAATTCGTTGTAGTTGCAATACTTACTAGTCAGATACATTTGTCGCAAGCGACAACCAAACAAGCAATTGTGGGCAGTATTATTAGCCATTCCGTTATAGTGAAGCTGATTACTAGTCATTATAAGTCAAATTTATAACAGTAAACTTTAGTTATGCTTGTCTATGATCGAGATACTGTGCTCCAAGTCGTCCATATCCGCGGACACAGCCGAAAGTTTTACCCGCCGGGTGCACCAATAGCAACACACACTCGATCAACCTCGGAAAAACCAAATCAAAACCCAACGAGGCTTTCACGACAAAGCAATCACAAGATTCAGAAATATTTCAGGGGGCCACCCCTTAAGTAGAATCCGCAACGGAGTAGGCAAGCTCCGAGACGGCCTCAAGGTCTGAGACAATGGTCGTGAGCGATCGGGAACCCCAAACGGGCTTGTCGACACCGTAATCACTCCGCTTCCTAACAAAGACAGCAGTGCACTCGCACAATCGTAAATAAAGCAAAGAAACATGGCATAAGTACAGATCGAATAAAACCTCAAACTAGTTTGTGGCCCCAAGAAATAAGTCCGAATCAAGCTCGCTCGGGGTCCCATATACCTCCCGGATGTGGATAGCGCGATAAATCAAGGAACAGTATCAAGTACTCGGGTCTTACGGGACACAAGTGGGCTCGAAACCAAAATTATCTATCACCCACCGATGCCTCGCTTATCAATTTTAGTTGTTAAACAGAAATTAAAGTGGCGATAAGTAAAACTAGAATCATCTCCAACATCAACATGCGGCAATACATCAACAATCGGCATTTGACAACACGCGACAACACTTGAGCAAGCGACGACACGCAAAGTCCAACTATCTACCAAACAATGTAATAGGGTGTGTCCAAGGCAATATACGGCTAGGGGATGTCAAAGGTACGAAACTAGAGCATCGCAAATACGTAGCAATAGATCAACAGGAGGGAATAAAGACTATAAAAGTAAGATAGGTAGAAAGAGGGAGATGCTCGCCTGAAAACATTGTCGAAGGTTTTATCCGAAGATCGGGCGAAGCTCACATCAACTCAACGGCCTTATCCGCGAAGAACCAAATCACTAGAAGAAACACCGGATGCACTATTTAATACAACGGCAGAAGATCGGCATGATGCATGCATGATGGATGACATGGCAAAGGTGCAATGCAATTAGGTCATATTAAGCGGAACCGGGGTCCCGACAATTAATTAGATGGTGCAAGTTATTTAGCTACCCCGCAAATTAAAAGTGGTTTTAACAAGGCAAGATAAGATACTGCTCACACAAGTTTAAATGAGGCCGATATGAGACTAGATTTGCCCGCATATGGGCCCCATATTTAATTATTAGGTGAATCGCATAAGGCCCCAAACCTCGATATGCATGCGAGTATGACAATTCAATATGCAACAAGTTGTTATTTCATCTGTAAAATAGGGCTCGAGAAAGGGTTCACACATTAGGGTTCAGCAGATCTTGGGGTCCGGGGTTCGGGGTCGGTCTCAGGGTTCGTCGGAGTTCGGGGTCGGGGTTAGGGTCTTGGCGCATCCGGGGTCTCGGTGTCCGGGGTGAAGCACTCGGCGTTCTATGGTTCCACGTCGACGGCCTTGGCTTCCTCGATGAAGAACTTGGTGTGTCCATGTCGGGGTTCTCGGCTTCGGTCGCCGGGCGTCAGTCTTCGGGACCTCGATGTCCGGAAGCGTAACTCGGTCGGTGTCGTTTCGTCATCGCAAGGTCTTGCCGGTCCCACAGTGGTCGGTCTTGCCGTTGCGAGAGTCTTGTTGGGTCCGCGCCGACGAGGCGGTCTTGGCTTCGGGGTGAAGTACTTGGCGTCCGGGTGCGGTACTTGTGGTACAGGTGGCGATCTTGGCGTCCTTTCGGTTCGGTTTGGCGTTCGCGGGAGGTACTTGTCGTTCTCGGGGCGTTCTTGGTGGTCATCGGGTCCGGGGCTGAGCTTGTCGCCCATAACGGGCCTTGACGCCCATGTCGAAGAGGTTCCGCGATGGTTGACGGGAAGTGGGCCCGCAGACGGGAGCTTCCAGGGCGACGCAGAACTCTTCGGGGAGGCGTACGGCGAGGAGCTGCAGAGATCGGCGGCCGGCGGCGTGCGGAGGAAGAAGCGCGGGCGGCGATCGAAGGTCGCTTGAGGAAGGACGGCCGGGCGGCCGCCGGGCGCGGCGCGGGGTGGCGGGCCGGAGGCGCAGGGCGCGGCCGCGGGTCCGGCCGGAGGCGGGCTTGCTTTGGGTCGGGCCGACGCGGGCGTGAGCAGGACGGGCGGAGGGTGCTCGGAGGCGACGGCCGCCAGGGCGGGCGCGCGGGTCGCCGGGCGGCGAAGCCGCGGAGGCCGGGCAGGCAGCCCGCGCGGCTGGGGACGGGACGGAACCGCAGGGCGGTGGCCGGGCGGGAGCAGCCTGGGCGGCACGGCGGCGCGGGACGGTGGCGGACGGGCGGGGGAGGCGAGGCGGGCGGGCTCACCGGGCGCGGCTGGCGTCCGGAGGAGCGCCGGGCCGCGGGGCGACGAGCCGGCGCGGAGGGAACGGCTACCGCGGGAGGTAGAGCCGCGCGTGGAGGGGAGGAGCCGGCGAGGTCGAGGAGGAACCGAGCTGGGCGGAGAGGAGAGAGGACGGGCGATGCGTTTTGAGGAGGGGGCCCGCGACCCGGCGGCGGGGCTCGCGGTCGAACGGAGGGCCGGGCGCCGCGCCGGATGGGGTAGCCAGAGAGGGGAGAGGAGGTCTGCGGGGCGCTGGTGAGGGGCAGCGGTGGAGAAGGGGAAACCGGCGGCGAGGCGGGCGGCTCCGTGCGGGCGACGGCGGAGGCGGGCCAGACGCGGTGGAGGCGGAGGCTGCTGGACGCGTGCGAGGCAGAGGAGGAAGAGAGGAGGGAGGAGAGGGGCACGCGTGTGGGGGGCACGGTGGGCCAGGGTGGGGCCCAGGGGGCCTGTGGTGGGGAGGCGGTTGTGAGCAGGGAAAAGAATGGGCTGGGAGGTTGGCGCGGATGGGAGCGTCTTGGCGTGCGGGAACCGGGACGCTGTGGTGGGACCAAGGTGCAGGGGAGGTGGGATCTGGGGGAGTGGCCGTGTGCGCTGCGGTGTGAGTGTGGAGAGTGTGTGGGTTGCTGAGAGGGAGAGAAAAGAGGAGAGAGGGAGAGGCCACGTGGCGGGGTTGGTTGGAGGAGAGAGGCTGAGGTGGCGACGCTAGTGGAGGGGGTGAGGTGGCCAGGTAGGGGTGGGTAGATTTTTAGGTAGCTCTAGGATTTAGGATGGGGCAGGTTGGACCGTTTGTAAAAATCTGGGGCGGTCGTTCGGTCGGTTTGGCCCTCGACCGCCTACTAAAATAAATAAATACTTTATTTGATTTAAACGGGCCGTCTGCAAACCGATAGCGGCCAAAACAAAATATTCTGGGGACCCGGTTTTGGCGTTTGAATAAAAGTTGGGGCGTTTGGAAAACAAATCGGGCTTTGCGAAAACAGTTTGGCAAACAATGCATGATGATGACGATGCAATGCACAAATTCAACGCGATTTTCTAGCAGTGGTTTTGCGGGATGCCACAATTCGACACCACTAACAATGGATCTCGCCCTCGAGATCCGCCTCATGGTACCGGAAGGAAGGTCGGCGATCTGCGTCTTCTCGCTTCGTGTAGATCCTCGCGACACCGCTAACAAGAGGTCGTTGTCCGTGATCGTCGAGGGAACACTCCGGGGACAAAAGGGTCGAAGGTAGAGGCATCGACAAATAAAGCCACCCCTAACTTCCGTGGACGGAGTAAAATTGCTGGATCCACTGATTCGACGTACGAGAGCGAATGATAAGAGCAGTGGTAGGGTAGCTACTCCATCCCACACTCAAACCATTACTCTGCACACGAATAAGCGGATTAAGCATCCAACTCTCGGAATTAGACTGAAGATCTCGACAAGCGAGGTTCGGAAGTTGCGTCGGAAACACCAGAAGAGACAACAGAGATCGTATGAAAGACAAAATGATTAGGTTCCGCGATGGTTCCATTGGCATGAACAACACATGCTCACGGTCGACTCCAACTTCACCAAAGCTCGTCCTTCTCATATGTTTTTCAACGACACTGATATCCGGCAAGGAACACATATGGATAAAGAGCTCAAGATTAAAAGATTGGAGGAAGGTTCAACAGACAAGTTGCAGATTGATGATCGTAGCACCTCCGCTCCAAAAAGGGAGAAGCGCCCCCTAAAGGTACGACGGAAAACCAACCACGAGAAATCCTCGGACTCAAGAGAGGGAAGAGAACGGGTTCAAAACACGAGGTAAGAGGAGAACAGAGAGGGTAAGGAGTAAATTCAGACCTAACCGTAACTATCCAACCGATTTCGCAAAATAGTTTTGACACTCTACTTGCCGTTAGCTAGGTTATCCTACAGTCGGATCAGGTATCGCAACCGCCGAGCTCGATACCACTCAACACCCTCGAGAATCGGACCTATGCAAGTTTGGGCAAAATTCACCAAACCCGCATAGAAACGATTCAAAGGTGCTCACCAGCACTTTCGTGCGGGTGGAAAACGAAGTAATAACATTACACAACAGCCTCGATGGGACCCACGTAATGATATATATAAGCGACTCCATGAGTCAAGAATACAGATATAATATACAAAGATCCAAATCACCTTGAAAACGATAGATCGTCCAGCTACGGACAAGATGCAAAAGGGGCTAAGAGCCGTGAAGAAGAACCAATGGCGGCCATAACCCTGCCCAGCCATGCCGGAAGGGTAACCCCGCTAACGACGCCGATCTCAAACCTGCTAAACAAAAGGTGCCGACAAAGGGCAAAGGAAAAAGAAGGAGCGCCAAGATCGAGGCCAAGACACGGCGAGGCTAGAATTCGCGGTCCTCGCCACATAGGTATGGTGGGTCGGAGCGGCAAAGATGCACTAAACAACCTATAGAGACTCGATACAACCGGCGGTTATCGAGAAGGGTAAGATAGACCTATCCGGATCCAACTCAAGCTAACACCAAACAAACCCATCTGGCGTTTCTCGAGACCAATCGAGGAAGTCAACCGAGGAACTCACACATTTGGCGCTTTTACTTATTTAGTTATATTGCGCACTTTACTAGTCGGTTTAGATAATCGTCCGATAAAGTAAACAAGGCACTTTAATTAACCATTCCGTATAGTTGCATCAATTACTAATCGATGCGAGATAACATGAGATAAAACCGAAACCCAGTAGCTTGTTGGTACTTTTATTCAGCCAATTCGTTAGAAGTTGCAATACTTACTAGTCGATACATTGTCGCAAGCGACAACCAAACAAGCAATTGTGGGCAGTATTAGCCATTCCGTTATAGTGAAGCTGATTACTAGTCATTATAAGTCAAATTTATAACAAGAACTTTAGTTATGCTTGTCTATGATCGAGATATCGTGCTCCAAGTCGTCCATATCCGCGACACGGCTTCGAGAAAGTTTTACCCGCCGGGTGCACCAATAGCAACACACACTCGATCAACCTCGAAAACCAAATCAAAACCCAACGAGGCTTTCACGACAAAGCAATCACAAGATTCAGAAATATTTCAGGGGGCCACCCCTTAAGTAGAATCCGCAACGGAGTAGGCAAGCTCCGAGACGGCCTCAAGGTCTGCGACAATGGCTGTGAGCGACTGGGAACCCCAAACGGGCTTGTCGACACCGCGTAATCACTCCGCTTCCTAACAAGACAAAGGTGCCTCGCACAATCGTAAATAAAGCAAAAACATGGCATAAGTACAGATCGTAAATAAAACCTCAAACTAGTTTGTGGCCCCAAGAAATAAGTGAATCAAGCTCGCTCAGGGTCCCATATACCTCCCGGATGTGGATAGCGATAAATCAAGGAACAGGTATCAAGTACTCGGGGTCTTACGGGACACAAGTGGGCGTTCGGAAACCAAAAATTATCTATCACCCACCGATGCCTCTGCTTATCAATTTTAGTTGTTAAACAGAAATTAAAGTGGCGATAAGTAAAACTAGAATCATCTCCAACATCAACATGCGGCAATACATCAACAACTGTGGCATTTGACAACACGCGACAACACTTGAGCAAGCGACTACGACACGCAAGTCCAACTATCTACCAAACAACAGGTAATAGGGTGTGTCCAAGGCAATATACGGCTGCAGGGGATGTCAAAGGGTACGAAAACTAGAGCATCGCAACACAGATAGCAATAGATCAACAGGAGGGAATAAAGACTATAAAAGTAAGATAGGTAGAAAGAGGGAGATGCTCGCCTGAAAACATTGTCGAAGGTTTTATCCGAAGATCGGGCGAAGCTCACATCAACTCAACGGCCTTATCCGCGAAGAACCAAATCACTAGAAGAAACACCGGATGCACTATTTAATACAACGGCAGAAGATCGGCATGATGCATGCATGATGGATGACATGGCAAAGGTGCAATGCAATTAGGTCATATTAAGCGGAACCGGGGTCCCGACAATTAATTAGATGGTGCAAGTTATTTAGCTACCCCGCAAATTAAAAGTGGTTTTAACAAGGCAAGATAAGATACCGGTTCGCTACACAAGTTTAAATGAGGCCGATATGAGACTAGATTTGCCCGCATATGGGCCCCATATTTAATTATTAGGTGAATCGGCATAAGGCCCCCAAACCTCAGATATGCATGCGAGTATGACAATTCAATATGCAACAAGTTGTTATTTCATCTGTAAAATAGGGCTCGAGAAAGGGGTTCACACATTAGGGTCCGGCAGATCTTGGGGTCCGGGTTCGGGGTCGGTCTCGTGGTTCCGGAGTTCGGGTCGGGTTAGGGTCTTGGCGCATCCGGGGTCTCGGTCCGGTGAAGCACGGCGTTCTATGGTTCCACGTCGACGGCCTTGGCTTCCTCGATGAAGAACTTGGTGTGTCCATGTCGGGGTTCTCGGCTTCGGTCGCCGGGCGTCAGTCTTCGGGACCTCGATGTCCGGGAAGCAGAACTCGGGTCGGTGTCGTTCTCGTCATCGCGAAGGTCTTGCCGGGTCCCACAGGGTCGGTCTTGCCGTTGCGAGAGTCTTGTTGGGTCCGCGCCGACGAGGCGGTCTTGGCTTCGGGGTGAAGTACTTGGCGTCCGGGTGCGGTACTTGTGGTACAGGTGGCGATCTTGGCGTCCTTTCGGTTCGGTTTGGCGTTCGCGGGAGGTACTTGTCGTTCTCGGGGCGTTCTTGGTGGTCATCTGGTCCGAGGGGCTGAGCTTGTCAGTTCCATAACGGGCCTTGACGTCCCATGTCGAAGAGGTTCCGACGACGTGAAGTGGGCCCGCATGAAGCTTCCATGGCGACGCAGAACTCTTCGGGAGGCGCACGGCGAGGAGCTGCAGAGATCGGCCGGGCGGGCGGCGGAGGAAGAAGCGGGCGGCGAGGAAGGTCCGGAGGAAGGACGGCTTGGGGCGGCCGCGAACGGGCGGCGTCGGCAGGTGGCGGCCGAGCAGGGCGCCGCTGGTCCGCCGGAGGCGGGCTTGCTCGGCAGTCGGGCCGACGCGGGATCAGGCGGGCGGCGGAGGGTGCTTGAGGCGACGGCCGGGCGGGCGCGCGCTGGTCGCCGGCGGCGAAGCCTGCGGAGTCCGGCAGAGGCAGCTCAGCGGGCCGGGGACGGGACGGAACCGCAGGGCGGTGGCTGGCGGAGCCTGGGCGCTGGGCGGCGCGACGGTGGCTTTGGACGGCGGGGCGGAGGCGGAGGCTGGCGGGTGGGCTCATGGTCTGGCGGTCCGGAGGAGCTGGGCCGCTGCGGGCGACGAGCGCTGAGGAACGGGCACTGGGAGGTAGAGCCGCGTGGAGGGAGGAGCCAAGAGGTCGAGGAGGAACTGAGCGGGCGAGAGGAGAGGGACGGCGATGCTCGGAGGAGGGCCTGGCGACCGGCGGGGGCTCATGGTCGAGCGGGAGGCCGGGCGCCGGATGGGGGGGTAGCAGAGAGAGGAGAGGGTCTCGGGCGGTGAGGGGCAGCGGAGAAGGGGAAACCGGGCGGCGGGCGGCTCTGAGGGGCGACGGCGGAGGCGGGCCGACGCGTGGAGGCGGAGGCACTGGACGCGGCAGGCAGGAGGAGAGGAGGGAGGAGAGGGCACGCGTGGGGGGCACGGGCTGTGGTGGGGCCTGTGGTCTGGGAGCGGTTGCGTTGTGTGAACGCAGGAAAAGAATGGGCTGGGAGGTTGGCGGGATGGGAGCGTCTTGGCGGCAATGGGTGGGGACGCAGGTGGGACCAAGGCGAGGAGGTGGGATCTGGGGGAGTGGCCGTGTGCGCTGCGGTGTGAGTGTGGAGAGTGTGTGGGTTGCTGAGAGGGAGAGAAAAGAGGAGAGAGGGAGAGGCCACGTGGCAGGGTGGGGTTGGTTGGAGGGGAGAGAGGCGCTGAGGTGGCGGCACGCTAGTGGAGGGGGTGAGGTGGCCAGGTAGGGGTGGGTAGATTTTTAGGTAGCTCTAGGATTTAGGATGGGGCAGGTTGGACCGTTTGTAAAAAATCTAGGGCGGTCGTTCGGGTCGGGTTTGGCCCGTTCGACTGCCCCTACTAAAATAAATAAATACTTTATTTGATTTAAACGGGCCGTCTGCAAACCGATAGCGGCCAAAACAAAATATTCTGGGGACCCGGTTTTGGCGTTTGAATAAAAGTTGGGGCGTTTGGAAAACAAATCGGGCTTTGCGAAAACAGTTTGGCAAACAATGCATGATGATGACGATGCAATGCACAAATTCAACGCGATTTTCTAGCAGTGGTTTTGCGGGATGCCACACCGACACCACTAACAATGGATCTCGCCTCGAGATCCGCCTCATGGTACCGGAAGGAAGGTCGGCGATCTCGCCTTTCTCGCCTGTAGATCCTCGCGACACCGCTAACAAGAGGTCGTTGTCCGTGATCGTCGAGGGAACACTCCGGGGACAAAAGGGTCGAAGGTAGAGGCATCGACAAATAAAGCCACCCCTAACTTCCGTGGACGGAGTAAAATTGCTGGATCCACTGATTCGACGTACGAGAGCGAATGATAAGAGCAGTGGTAGGGTAGCTACTCCATCCCACACTCAAACCATTACTCTGCACACGAATAAGCGGATTAAGCATCCAACTCTCGGAATTAGACTGAAGATCTCGACAAGCGAGGTTCGGAAGTTGCGTCGGAAACACCAGAAGAGACAACAGAGATCGTATGAAAGACAAAATGATTAGGTTCATGATGGTTCCATTGGCATGAACAACACATGCTCACAGTCGACTCAACTTCACCAAAGCTCGTCCTTCTCATATGTTTTTCAACGACACTGATATCCGGCAAGGAACACATATGGATAAAGAGCTCAAGATTAAAAGATTGGAGGAAGGTTCAACAGACAAGTTGCAGATTGATGATCGTAGCACCTCCGTTACAAAAAGGGAGAAGCGAACCCTAAAGGTACGACGGAAACCAACCACGAAATCGGACTCAAGAGAGGAAGAGAACGGGTTCAAAACACGTAGAGGTAAGAGGAGAACAGAGAGGGTAAGGAGTAAATTCACCTAACCGTAACTATCCAACCGATTTCAAAATAGTTTTGACACTCTACTTGCCGTTAGCTAGGTTATCCTGACAGGCTGTGCTGGGTATCGCAACCGCTGAGCTCGATACCACCAGAACACCCTCAATCGGACCTATGCAAGTTTGGGAAAATTCACCAAACCCGCAGAAACGATTCAAAGGTGCCACCAGCACTTTCGCAAGGGTGGAAAACGGTAATAACATTACACAACAGTCCTCGATGGGACCTGAGCAGTATATATATATAAGCGACTCCATCAGTCAAGAATACAGATATAATATACAAAGATCCAAATCACCTTGAAAGCGATAGAGCGTCCACTACGGACAAGATGCAAATGGGGCTAAGAGCCCAAGAATAACCAATGGCGTCCATAACCTGCCTGTGCCATGCCGGAAGGGTAACCCTGCTAACGACGTCGATCTCCAACCTGCTTAAACAACAGGGGTGCCGACAAAGGCCGAAGGAAAAAGAAGGAGCCAAGATCGAGGCCAAGACAGCGAGGCTAGAATTCGGCGGTCCTCGCCTACATAGGTATGGTGGACTGTAGCGGCAGCGGCAGCATGCACTAAACAACCTATAGAGACTCGATACAACTGGCGGTTATCAGAGAAGGGTAAGATAGACCTATCCGGATCCAACCTGAAGCTAACACCAAACAAACCCATCCTGGCGTTTCCCCCTCGAGACCAATCGAGGAAGTCAACCGAGGAACTCACACATTTGGCAGTTTTACTTATTTAGTTATATTGCGGCACTTTACTAGTCAGGTTTAGATAATCGTCCTGATAAAGTAAACAGTGGGCACTTTTAATTAACCATTCCGTTATAGTTGCATCAATTACTAATCAGATGCAGATAACATGAGATAAAACCCGAAACCCAGCAGTTGTTGGTACTTTTATTCAGCCAATTCGTTGTAGTTGCAATACTTACTAGTCAGATACATTTGTATAGCGACAACCAAACAAGCAATTGTGGGTATTATTAGCCATTCCGTTATAGTGAAGCTGATTACTAGTCATTATAAGTCAAATTTATAACAGAACTTTAGTTATGCTTGTCTATGATCGAGATCTTGTGCTCCAAGTCGTCCATATCCGCGGACACGGCTTTGAAAGTTTTACCGGCCGGGTGCACCAATAGCAACACACACTCGATCAACCTCGAAAACCAAATCAAAACCCAACGAGGCTTTCACGACAAAGCAATCACAAGATTCAGAAATATTTCAGGGGGCCACCCCTTAAGTAGAATCCGCAACGGAGTAGGCAAGCTCCGAGACGGCCTCAAGGTCTGCGACAATGGGTGAGCGATCGGGAACCCCAAACGGGCTTGTCGACACCGCGTAATCACTCCGCTTCCTAACAAAGACAAAGGTGCGCACCGCACAATCGTAAATAAAGCAGTAAAACATGGCATAAGTACAGGATCGTAAATAAAACCTCAAACTAGTTTGTGGCCCCAAGAAATAAGTCTGAATCAAGCTCTGGCTCAGGGGGTCCCATATACCTCCCGGATGTGGATAGCGCGATAAATCAAGGAACGGGTATCAAGTACTCGGGGTCTTACGGACACAAGTGGGCGTCGAAACCAAAATTATCTATCACCCACCGATGCCTCTGCTTATCAATTTTAGTTGTTAAACAGAAATTAAAGTGGCGATAAGTAAAACTAGAATCATCTCCAACATCAACATGCGGCAATACATCAACAACTGTGGCATTTGACAACACGCGACAACACTTGAGCAAGCGACACGACGCATAAGTCCAACTATCTACCAAACAACAGTAATAGGGTGTGTCCAAGGCAATATACGGCGAGGGATGTCAAAGGGTACGAAAACTAGAGCATCGCAACACGTATAGCAATAGATCAACAGGAGGGAATAAAGACTATAAAAGTAAGATAGGTAGAAAGAGGAGATGCTACTTTGAAAACATTGTCGAAGGTTTTATCCGAAGATCGGGCGAAGCTCACATCAACTCAACGGCCTTATCCGCGAAGAAGCAAATCACTAGAAGGAACACCGGATGCAATATTTAATACAACGGCAGAAGATCGGCATGATGCATGCATGATGGATGACATGGCAAAGGTGCAATGCAATTAGGTCATATTAAGCGGAACCGGGGTCCCGACAATTAATTAGATGGTGCAAGTTATTTAGCTACCCCGCAAATTAAATGTGGTTTTAACAAGCCAAGATAAGGTACCGGTTCGCTACACAAGTTTAAATGAGGCCGATATGAGACTAGATTTGCCCGCATATGGGCCCCATATTTAATTATTAGGTGAATCGGCATAAGGCCCCCAAACCTCAGATATGCATGCGAGTATGACAATTCAATATGCAACAAGTTGTTATTTCATCTGTAAAATAGGGCTCGAGAAAGGGTTCACACATTAGGGTTCGGCAGATCTTGGGGTCCGGGGTTCGGGGTCGGTCTCAGGGTTCGTCGGAGTTCGGGGTCGGGG
The DNA here is from genome assembly GCA_030063025.1 of Avena longiglumis. Lineage (NCBI taxonomy): Eukaryota > Viridiplantae > Streptophyta > Magnoliopsida > Poales > Poaceae > Avena > Avena longiglumis. The sequence continues at coordinate 84,737,820 of CP125974.1, forward strand.
TTAGGGTCTTGGCGCATCCGGGGTCTCGGTGTCCGGGGTGAAGCACTCGGCGTTCTATGGTTCCACGTCGACGGCCTTGGCTTCCTCGATGAAGAACTTGGTGTGTCCATGTCGGGGTTCTCGGCTTGATGCGGGCGTCGATCTGGACCTCGATGTCCGGAAGCGAACTCGGTCGGTGTCGTTCTCGTCATCGCGAAGGTCTTGCCGGTCCCACAGTCGTCTTGCCGTTGCGAGAGTCTTGTTGGGTCGCGCCGACGAGGCGGTGGCTTCGGTGAAGTACTTGGCGTCCGGTGCGGTACTTGTGGTACGGTGGCGATCTTGGCGTCCTTCGTTCGGTTTGGCGTCGCGGGAGGTACTTGTCGTTCTCGGGCGTTCTTGGTGGTCATCGGGTCCGAGGGCTGAGCTTGTCGCCCATAACGGGCCTTGACGTCCCATGTCGAAGAGGTTCCGCGACGTGACGTGAAGTGGGCCCGCAGACGAAGCTTCCATGGCGACGCAGAACTCTTCGGGAGGCGCACGGGCGAGGCTCAGAGATCGGGCGGGCGGCGGCGGAGGAAGAAGCGGCGGCGATCGAAGGTCGTCGGAGGAAGGACCGGGCGGCCGCGAACGGCGGCGTCGGCAGTGGCGGCCGGAGGCGCAGGCGCGCCGCTGGTCCGGCCGAGGCGGGCTTGCTCGCTGGGTCGGGGCCGACGCGGGACGGGCGGAGCAGACGGGCGGAGGGTGCTCGGAGGCGACGGGCCGCCAGGCGGGCGCTGGCATGGTCGCCGGGCGGCGAGCTGCTGGAGGCCGGCAGAGAGGCAGCCTGGGCAGCCGCTGGGACGGGACGGGAACCGCAGGCGGTGGCTGGCGGGAGCAGCTCTGGGGCACGGGCGCGGGGACGGTGGCCGGGACGGGCGGGCGGAGGCGAGGCTGCCGGCGGGTGGGCTCGCTGGCGCGGTCCGGAGGAGCTCGCCGGGCGGGCGACGAGCCGGGCGGAGGAACAGCGATCATGGGAGGTAGAGCAGCGTGGAGGGAGGAGGAGCGAGGTCGAGGAGGAACGGCGCACGCGAGAGGAGAGGGACGGCGCGGCGAGGAGGGGGCCCGCGACCCGTGGCGGGCTCATGGTCGAGAGGAGGGCGCCAGGCGGATGGGGGGGTAGCCAGAGAGGGGAGAGGAGGTCTGCGGGGCGCTGGTGAGGGGCAGCGGCGGAGAAGGGGAAACCGGCGGCGAGGCGGGCGGCTCCGTGCGGGGCGACGGCGGAGGCGGGCCAGACGCGGTGGAGGCGGAGGCTGCTGGACGCGTGCGAGGCAGAGGAGGAAGAGAGGAGGGAGGAGAGGGGCACGCGTGTGGGGGGCACGGTGGGCCAGGGTGGGGCCCAGGGTCGGTGGGGAGGCGGTTGTGTGAACGCAGGAAAAGAATGGGCTGGGGAGGTTGGCGCGGGATGGGAGCGTGCTGGCGTGCAGCGGGGTCCGGGGACGCGCCAGGGTGGGACCCGCGCGGCAGGGGAGGTGGGATCTGGGGGAGTGGCCGTGTGCGCTGCGGTGTGAGTGTGGAGAGTGTGTGGGTTGCTGAGAGGGAGAGAAAAGAGGAGAGAGGGAGAGGCCACGTGGCAGGGTGGGGTTGGTTGGAGGGGAGAGAGGCGCTGAGGTGGCGGCACGCTAGTGGAGGGGGTGAGGTGGCCAGGTAGGGGTGGGTAGATTTTTAGGTAGCTCTAGGATTTAGGATGGGGCAGGTTGGACCGTTTGTAAAAATCTGGGGCGGTCGTTCGGGTCGGGTTTGGCCCGTTCGACTGCCCCTACTAAAATAAATAAATACTTTATTTGATTTAAACGGGCCGTCTGCAAACCGATAGCGGCCAAAACAAAATATTCCGGGGACCCGGTTTTGGCGTTTGAATAAAAGTTGGGGCGTTTGGAAAACAAATCGGGCTTTGCGAAAACAGTTTGGCAAACAATGCATGATGATGACGATGCAATGCACAAATTCAACGCGATTTTCTAGCAGTGGTTTTGCGGGATGCCACAATGTTCTTGTTCCATGGTGCTGATGAAGAATGTTATGGGAACTGAGATCTGAGGACTAACAGTGGTGGCTCGAGTCTGGGTCATCGTTTTGAGGAATTGGCTTGGTGACTCTTAACTTGGTGACTCTTGACTTTCTTCAGGGTGAGAACCTAGATCTATGATCGGGCAATGATGGTGTTTGTACACTGTTATCTCCTTGGAGGCGTCGATTTTGGAGAAGCTGGACTTATGGTGCTGTCTTGGTGGTGGTAGTACCACTGTTTCAAGGAATGAATCACTATAGCAAGACTTTTTTTTGTAATTCTTCTTTCTTTTTTTGCTTGTGTGCATCCGTAATGCTGCTAGGGTAGTGCGTTGTTACAGAGACTGGGTGTATTTGGTATCTTCGCGATATTAATATATACTCCTTTCCAAAAAAACCGAGATTGATCGTCAACGACACAGATTGGAAATACGAGTATATGATACAGTAAACTTCTGATATGCCACATTTTTAATTTTTGTTGTTATTGCTATATACATCTTGATTTCCGCCTCCCACATGAACGTGAGTATATGTGTAATTATATGTCTAAAAGGACCATACGCGTTTTGACTGGATTTGTACGGTGTTTAAGACGAATGGGTATCAAGTTTTGTATGTCAACATTTGAAGAGGAGGGGTGACACCCAATCAGCTTCATCCTTCGTACTAAATAATGTGCCCATCTTTTTCTATGGTTGGGCTGGGTTTTGTTGAGCTTACATTTGTTTCACCGAGATATCTTTCTCTCACTTAACTGCTTCATGTACCGGGGTTTGGTAAATCGAAAATCCAGTTACAACTCTACTCTGGCCAGCCCCCTATTGCCCCGTATGTGATTAACTCATTTCAATTGGAATCTTGATGCACATTTCATCTTGCCTTTGACATCACACTATGCATATTGAGGAATGCCTAGCATTGCGATAGTCTAAGACTTGGGCAATCTCCACCATTTGTTTTCTGTTGTGATAACAAAAAAATACTATATAGCAGATTGATTTAAACATGTAACTTGCATGCATGACCATACTGATATATAGAATATCATGTATGTAGACATGGTATGCCCATGCTTGGCCATGATTTTGCGTGACTCAAAAGTATGAATAACGTTAACACATCACATCGGTCTATAAATTTCATTGGTGTCTAGCCCACACAATTCAGAGAATAGTAGATGGTCAAACACGGAGTAAAATCCATATGATTTATCTAACACGCGTAGGTATGCCTTGGAATATTAGAGGACAACTGATATGTTTCACCAAACTCGACGGGAAAGTGGTTCCTGTGGGATATGTGCCCCGCCACTCTGACTTCTTTCCTCCCCGCTCATGATTTGTGGGGTTTAGTGTAGTGGTGTAAAGTAATGGGGCGTATGGCCAGACGGCATGGTTGATCTTCATTCCATCCAATGCAATACGAGAGGAACATGTCATATATTTTGCTTGGTCATGGCGGTTTTCCCCTGTCACTGAAGAAACATGGTCGCCACCGACTTTGACGGGAAGTTGGCAAAAACGGCACTGTATTCTATCTCCAAGGTTGATGGCAGAGGATTTTAAATGTACAGGAGTAAAAAGTTTGTGGTGAGAAATGGATTTCTCATCTCCCTGTGGTGGTGGCGACGCTGAGTAGAAATGTCCTCCTAAGGGAGAGGTGCGTGGAGTACCTCCCATAGTCCCATGGCCATTTTCTTGTTCCCAATTGGCATATCTAGCAAACACAGTTTTATTCTCTTCTAAATGCTATATGCAAAAGGAAATCTCCCTTGTTGTTTCTTAAATAAAACGATTTGTCGTGTATTCTATGACTGTACTTTTATATTACAATTGATAGTACTAGCTAGCTGCTCCATCTGATGTGTAAGCCCTCTTAGCATTTGTCGGTCCAATATATTCCTGATTGACCATAAAATATAAAATGAATTTCCAAACAAGAACAATACAAATTGATGCTACTACATTTTCCATGAACTATACTTTCATAATTCATTTAGTTTGAAACAACATAGTTAAAAACAGTTAAATTTTACTTTGAAATGTAATATCTTAAATTAATCATAATGTGAAACAGAGGGACTCTTTACTCGCGGTTCCGTAAAATGGATATTTATTTGTTGGTCATGCATGAACATATATAGATGAACTGTTATGCGCGTACAAAGAGATGTTTCATGGATGACCATTAATGTTGCATAACGAAAGCACGAACACCAGCGCCGCGCCAAAATACGGAAATGGCACCGCGCCGCTCATCTTGAACAGACCAGACAACACAACTAAGACTAGCCTATAAACCAGCGTGACCATGCTCTCAAATTGGAAATCTCAATGGACACCGTTTGGTCTATCTCTTATTCCGTGCACGGTATGCCACCACCGGTAGACCAGCAGAAAGTTTCCTCTTCCTTTACTATAGCAAAATTTGCAACAGACTCTAAATAGATTCTGGTTCACCTCAGGCTTGGCAAATAAATCCCCGATCTGCAGGATTCCCACATCACCACTAATCTTGCATTGGGGTCCCTCACAGTCTTCATGCCCCATGGTGCCGCACGTGAGGCGGCCCCAGGCTAACCGGAGAGCGGAGATGGGGAGAAGAAGTGGTGAGGCCATGGTCAAGAATTTTAACATGCGGCCTGAGTGCATGGCTCACTGAACCTCGAGCTTTTTCCTATGACCAAGTGCATCGGCATGCAAATATCTTCCTTATTATGAAGGAAATCATTGGAACCAACGAAACCAGTGAGATATAGTATACGTGCTTAACTGGAGGTTCAATCATATTGGACTCCTTCCCTTGACATCACAGTATGCATGTCAATGCATGTCTACCAGTGAGATATCCTACATACTCTACAAATCTCAACCATTTGACTTTCTAATGTTTCAATAATATAATAGATATATGACCTTAAACATGTAAATCACATGCATGACGATACTGGCATATAGACTATTATGTATGAAGGCATGCAATGTACATGCATTGTCATGATTTTGCATATCATAGCAAAATTATGAATAAAATTAACACATCACATGGTTCTATAAATTTCGGTGGTGTCTACCCAAACCATTCACTAAATATGGTGATATCTCAGCAAGTAGCTACTCTCACAAACTATAAATTCCATATCATTTTCAAGACGTAGGTACTACTTGGGATATTAGAGGATAACTGAGATGTTACGCCATTCTTGATGGGAAAGTGACTCTGATGGGATATGTGCTCCGCCAAGCGGACTTGTTTCCTCGAGTCTCATGATCTGCCTACTTCAGAGTAGTGGTGTGAAGTAATTAGGTGTATGGGAACTCGATATCAGGACCCCCTTCGCGGTGGAGAAGGACATTCTTTCTTTTTTTTGTTTTCTCTATTATAGGGTCCTTATGTAAACTGTGAGGACGGTGTTATAATTTATTTATCCGTTGGGATCCTCCTTATAATTGTAAGCCCACCGACTTAATGAATGTAGTTCTGTGTCCTTCGGGACTCTTCTTTGTTAAAAAGCCATGTAGTATGGGAGTTCCTAGTTCATTTCATAAGCGAAACCATCCAACACGATACAACAAGGATACATATTTTTTATGCTCTTCCACCAATGTGAGGCGAAGATGGCAATCATGACCTTACAATCTGTCCCACAGGCTGATGCAAGATAATTTTCAGACTTCCTGACAAAAAAGATTGTGATGAGGAAGCGGTTTTCATTAATTCCACATGCGATGGTGGCAATGCTGAGTAGAAATTAGCACCTAATTTACTCCTAGTTGGCATAGCCAATATATTTTTTTCTTCTCTTCTTAATACAAATTGCAAAAGCAGAACTGCAATTAATTCACACAAAAAGGATAAGATTCAATCAATTATTCTATAAGAAGGCACTCGATCATCCCACACAAAATACATGGTGTATAAACAGGGGTGGACACAGTGTTGAAGGTGCTCACATGCTAAAAGGTGGTGTCGGCAAACTACCACCACATGTGCTACGTTAGTGGAGTGTTGCACAAAGTGAAGCACAACAAAGAAGAGTAGCATAAAACTGTGTGGGTACGTCCTTACACAAGGGGTGCGTGGAGTGCATAACGCAATGCACGTGTTAGTATAAGCAGAGGGAGGTATGCCAAGGTTTGGCGCCAGGGCTCCGATGAAGAGAGACTTCTACGGTAATGGAAGGAAGAACTAGGCAAGTCCAAGTCCAATGATGTGACTAGATGATGGGAACCCGCCTACAATGGTGGAAGAAGTTCCGACCTCTAACGCTGTCGGGCCGTAGAAGGCAACAATGTGTGGAGGGGGACAGACTCAAAGGAGGGTCTTGCGTAGATATCTCCATAATGCACATTTTTTATTTTTGTGAAACATGCAAATGATATTTTTCCAAAATAATCAATACAGGACCCGCGCGCTACGCCGAGGGTAAAAAGCCGTCGTCGTAGGCCAAAATGCCCTCAGCGTATGGTACGCCGACGGCTGCCCTCGGCGTAGCCTGCTCGGCAAAGGTCTCTCTCGGCGGAGCACACACAAGCCGCCGGCGTATCGAAATACGTCGGCGTACGCTACGCCGACGGCTTTGCAGTCGGCATAACCTGTCGCTCGGTTGCAACAACATTTTTTTAAAAAAATATTATTTTTATTATTTTCTCAATTTTTTTAATCTTTGAATTGTTTGACTCATTAATCTCTCACTTTGAACATTTTTAACAATAATTACACGTAATATTTTATTAAATTACAGTCTTGTCAAACTTCCCAGCCGGTCACCCATCACTCATCCTAATATTACTCCAGCTCCATCACGCTTAACTTCCTCGTTCCTTCGGAATCTGTTTCCGCAAAGTAATTCATACATTGTTGTCAATACTATGATATCAATCATATTAACTCTTATATCATCATGTCACATGTTTGTATTTTTTGAAATTACAAACAACTATTTAAGTAAACATTAATGAATAAGTAAAAATATTATTGAATTCAAATAAAAATATAATAATTTTACTTTTTTTGTATTTTTCTATTTAATATGGAATAATTAATATCTTTAAATCCGTAAATCAGAATTCAACAAATAATATGTCTACATTGATCAGAAAAATGAGAGTAATCCAAATATAATATGCATATCAACTAATCACAAACCCTCCGTTTTTGAATTAGCTATTTGGTGGTTGCTTCAGAAAATCCCCTTTTTGCGCTCGAAAAATGAAAAATAGCTTTTTGGTGCGATGAAAAGGAAAACTTGCATTGTCACATAATATAATATACCAAGTTTGATATTTTTCCTTCTAACTATGTCACATAATATAACACCACGTGAAGGTTTCGCATTGTTTCGATCGTTTTTGAATTTTTTTATGTCTGTTTTAAACTATCGTCGAACATCGGGCATGAAGATTCTTAGTTCGGGGCCGAGCCTCGCTAAACTTGCATTGGATCTTTGATAAAATAGCACATTGTACCTAAAAATGATTTTTGTAAAAAACATGAGCATCGGATCATGTACCTGACTAGGCAAGTCCAAGTCCAATGACCTGACTAGACGACGGTGCCTACGATAGTGGAAGAAGTGCCGACCTCACGCGGTGTTCGGACGTAGAACGCAACAATGTGTGGAGGGGGATAGACTAAAAGGAGGGTCTTGCGCGGATATCTCCAGAATGCACATTTTTTATTTTTGTGAAACATGCAAATGATATTTTTCGAAAATAATTAGAGCATCTCCACTCGCCTACCCAGGAGGCCGATCCGGACGCCGAATTTCGGTCCGGACGCCGAAAACTGGCCCAGTCGCGTACCCAAGGACCTGTTTTCGGCCGGATTTCGGCCTTTTTGGTCCGGGCTACCCAGGCCGAACCCAGGTTTCCGGATACGCCCTAGAAACGCTGGACTCGGCGATTTCGGTGAAAAAAAAACGGCTTCGGCCGGCGCACCCTCCAAACTTGGGAGGTGCGCATGTTGTACGAGGCGGGGTACATGGCGCCACCGGACACGCGGATGCCGCCGGGGTGGACGCTCAGCGCCGGTGGCATCCCAATCCCGTCGGGGTCGATGCCGGAGGAGTTGCCGTACGATGTACAGGAGTACATCGCCGGCATGGACAACCCCGGCGAAGCCGTGAGCGCCGACGACCTCGGCTACTGGGCGCTTTTCTTCGAGGAGCGGCGCCAGCAGGAACTCGCCCGCCACGAGGGGGCGTCGAGCGAGTCACCGCCGGCGCGCAAGAACTCAGCGGGGCCGGCGTTGGTGGAGCGCACCGGGGCGGACGCTCGCCCCCGTGCTGGAGCACATCAACCGCGGGAACACGTCGTGGCTGGGCTTCCCGCGCAACCCGCCGCCGGCGGCCAGGACCGGCAGGCGTGCTCCTTCGGCGAACTGGGCGCCGAGGAGGATGGCGAGCATGAGCTCGTCCTCCTCCGCTTCGGCGTCGCACTCATCCGGCAGCGCGCCGCTCCGCACGCCGACGGCGGTGAAGCGCGAAGCTGCCTCGCCGGTGCGCTCACCGCCACGGACACGCGCGCGCGGTATCGTCATCCGCGAGCCGGCTGGGCCTACGCCGCCAACAGGCCACCTGCGCCTACGCCGTCCCAAGACAGAAGGGTCGGCGCCGGCCGAGGACGCCGCCCTGAAGATGGCGTTGGAGCAGTCGCTCCGCGAAGCGCCGCCGCAGTCGCCGACGCTGCCGCCCGTCGAGCCCTCCTCGCCGGACATCCTGGAATGGTCCAGGAGGGACTGGGAGAAGGCGGAGCATCAGCGCATCCTCGGCCTGCAGCAGCAGGCCGAGGAGCAGGCCGCACGGCGTCGGGCGCTGGCTGGGCGTCAGCTCGCCTACCAGGGCGCCCCGCTGTACGTCCTGGACGACGACGACGCAGGCCCCTCCTACCAGCCATGGAGGTGCGGCGACCCTGGCCAGGGCAGCTCCCGCCAGAACAAGCCGCCGAGCGACGACGACGACGACGGCGGCGAGGATGACGGCCGCGCGGACCCGGACTACACGTTGTTCTACGACAACTTCGGCATGTAGGACGGCGAAGGCACCGGCGGCGACCTTTTTAAGTTTAGTTATTACTAGTTTCGTTTAAATTTGATGTAATCCGCCTATATTTCGCCCAACTTAATGAAAATCGCCTTAGTTTGATGAATTTTAGTCGAACTTGGGGACTCGGCCTAGGTACGCGGGTGGGAGAATGGGCGTACCCAGGCCGAAAACAAGTTCAGTCCGGCCGAAAAACGGACCAAATTTCGGCCTGGGTTCGGCCAACGATTGGAGATGCTCTTACTCTTGTAGGGAGCTTGGGATCTCAAATTCCATATTACGCCCACACAGTTGCCTTTGTATGGAAACTAAATGGTACAAAATGCTGTAGCAAATGGGTCTGTATGGAAGCTATAAAAATTGAAAAAAAAGCATGCAAAATGTATGTAAATTTTCTCCACCCCGATACATGCAAAAAAACTCAGACATGCATATACTTATGGTGTACATTAAAATGATCCAAAATATGTGATTTACATGCATGACCGTTATTTTGCATAATGACATATAGACTAACATGCATGAAGACATGCAAGGTTCAGGCATGACCGTTATTTTGCATAATGGAAGTATGAATAACACATCACATAGGTCTACAAACTTTGTGGTGTATACCCCAGATCAGTTCAGAGGATGTGATGATATGTAATAAACAATATGATTTATTTACTAAATAAGTTTCCGTTCGGAGGATATCATGACATGCAAAAATATCCATGTGATTTCTATATAAGGTAGAAGTTATAGTTGGGATATTAGATGACAACTGAGTTGTTTTGCAAAGCTTGAGGAAAGGTGGTTCACGTGGGTTAGCATGGGATATGTGACCTGCAAAGGCGACTTTCTTCCCTCGGTGTTTATGATCTCAGTGGTTCAGTAGCAGTGTGAATACCCATGTGTGATGTTCATGTGTGTGTATTGCTTTGTATAACAACATCGTTAATTAATAACACATTACGTGGGTCTATAGTATTATTGGTAATGAATCAGTTCAGAGGATATGAGTATGATGAATTGATGATATGAGAACAAGTAGCCACATACAAAAATTAATTATATGATTAATTTAAGAGAATATATATGAGTTGGTATATTAGAGGACAACCGAGATGTTACATCGAGCTTTACATGAAGGTTGTTTTTGTGTAACATGTCGCTTGCCAAGGCGACTTCTATCCTCACAGCTCATGATATATGTGAATATAGTTCTGGTATGAAGTAATGGGGTGCATTGTCACATGATTGATCTTGTTATATCTCATAAGTGATATCCGCCAACATAGCACAAAAATTAATTGTTCAATGTTATATTTTGTTCTGCTGGACATATTTTTTTGCTTTGCCCGATTGCCAAAGAGTGTGGTCATTGTTAACCAATTTGAGGCCGAAGATTCAAAAGACGCCAAATTTACTAAGTTTTTATTTACTTCATGTTCTAAGTTTGGTCAAGGCCAAATTTTGCAAAGTTTGACCAATAATATAAAAAATATCAATATTGATAATATCAAATGCGTATATAATATTAAAATATAATTTAAGTCACTTCCAATTAAATAGGTCTAACATTAAAGATGTTAATTTTTTTCTAAATATGTGTTCAAACGTTACAAAATTTGACACTGATTAACACAGAATGTGAGTGACCGTGAACGGAGTATCTCCATCTTGTATTGTATGAATGACAACTATTAAATTACCGTGCGTAAGAACATATTGATGCATATACTATTCATCCATGCGGCCAACCATCATGCATGTCAGAGAACATGTAATGCATGGCCATTATTTTCATGACTAAAGCATGAGTATACCATGGTCGACATTAGTTGGGTTTATATATTCAACGGGGTGGCCAAACATACATCAATTGTTTTCTAGATAATAGGAGCACGGATCAATGATTTCTCACATATCAATTCAGAAGATACATAAGTATGTTTCGTAGTACATGGATGCTATGTTATATACATGGATGTAAACATCTACATACTTATGTTCCCATGTGAATTTTATGTTTTTGAAGACACGCATGCAATTGGAGATGAGATATTAGAAGATAACTGATGAGTTGTTTCGAGCTTGACTATCTAGGAGGTGGGTCATCCCGGCGAAGGGCGCGGCCATGGCATTCGAATCTCCACAGCTTGCCAGCGGATGTGGCGGAGCAAGGCTATCTAGATGATGCAACTAGCTGTGTGCAATGGCAGATGAGACCTTTGCATCTTGACGTTGCAGCCAGCTTTGGACAATGATAGATGACGCCTTTGGATCCTCTTTCGGTGGTCTTCATAAACAACACCTACAAGTGACCGAACAAGATAAATGTTCCCTAGTGTGCTACACTGTAGAAAAGCAACACTGTTTTTCTCCGGCAAAAAAGAAAAGTAACACTGTTTTTTTTCAGGTAACACTGTTGTTTCGGTACTCGTACGGTCTGCAATTAAAAGTTCTCTACATGTTTTGCTATTACATACATATATATATCGGTCATTGCAAACTTAAGACCAAACCATTTTGACTTTTTTTTAAAAGAAGCAAAATACTAGCCATTTCATTAATTAAGAAGAAGTTTTTAGAAATGTCTTCCGAACCACCACAAAAATACCAAAACATCTACTCTCGCGGCAAATATTTAGCACCGGCAAGCCCCATAAGGCTACTTTTTCTTTGATTTTTGACACCACCATGATGGATGTAGAGGCTTGATTACGAAAAACTCGTACATTTCTCTCCTTCCATATCTCACATGAGACCAACATGGCTAGGGAGGCCATTGCCTTCTCTGATTGCCCCCGTTTGTGTATCTTCTCCTTCCACCGATCCTTGACGAGTTGCATGTCTTGCCAATCCATTGGGTCAACGTGTCCGGCAAATTTTGATATATTATTTGTATTTTTCCGAATTAGAATGATTTAGTTATGATTTTCAAAGTTTAATGAGAAAAAAATAGCTAAGCCGAGGGCAGCCATCGGCGTAGCATATGATACGCCGAGGGAAATTCTACGCCGACGGCTGCTTGTCGGGGCTGGCCTGGTAACGGTCGACTCCGACGGCCCCGACGTTTGGTCGTCGGCATAGCGACCGGACGTCGGCGTATTCATCCAGTCCTGTAGTGTCTTATACGACTAGGATTCTATTCTATCTAACACCTTCCCGTATGAAGAATACTTCTATTAATCAGACACACATGATATTATTTTGATATGTGTAATTGCTCTGCACATTAAATTATTGATTTAATTAAAGGTGAGTCATTTTCTCGCATATTTGGGAGAATTTATTTAGTACCAAGACAACTAGTATGGAGATATGCAAAATGTGCCCATCATTTTTTATGGTTGGGCTGGGTTTCGTTGAGCTTACATTTTTCGTCGAGATATCTTTCTCTCACTTGAATGGTTCACGTCCCTATGGTTTAGTAATTCTGATATCCAGTCACAACTCTACCCCTGCCAGCCCCCTTATTTCTGTGTAAGTGGTTAACTCATTTGTATTTGAATCTTGATGCAACGTTTCATCTTTCCATTGGCATCACACTATTCATAGCGACGAATGTCCAGCATTGAGATACTCTACCATTAGTTCACTGTTATTACAATAAAAATAATAATGGATAGTAGATTGCTTTAGACATGTTACTTGCATGCATGACCATACTGATATATATATGGACTATCATCTATGTAGACATGCAGTGTCCATGCTTGGCCTTGCTTTTGCATGATGAAAGTATGAGTAACATTAACACATCACATCGGTCTATAAATTACTTTGGTGTCTAGCCCACACAATGCTGAGAATATGATGTAGCTAGTTAAACACCAAGTAAAATCCATATGATTTATGTAACGCATATATGTAAGACTTGAGATATTAGAGGACAACTGAAATGTTTCACGGAGCTTGATTGTAAAGTGGATCCTATGGGCTATGTGCCACGCCACTCTGACTTCTTTCCTCCTGCAGTGGTGTGTAGTAATGGCTCGTATGGCTGGATGGCGTTGGTGATCTTGGTTCAAGCCAACACGGCACAACATGCACATGGAAGCTTCGTTATGGTGGCTTGTTCCGTCGCTGATGAAGCGTGGTTGCCACTGACTTTGACATGAAGTTGGCAAAGACGGCCTTGTAGTCTATCTCAAAGGACGCCGGCTGAGGATTTTCAAAGTCGAGGAATGAAAAAATTGTGGTGAGAAAAGGATTTCTCATCTCCCATCAGAGATGGCGACACGGAGTAACTCCCATGTCCATTGATTTGTATTGTATGACTATACTTTTATTCCATAAATAAAATGATACATCGTGTATTGTATGACTATACTTTTATTTCAGAATTGACGGTATCTCCTCTACCTAATGCGTAAGCCCTCTTAGCATTTGTCGTCGGTCCAATACATTCAGGATGCACCATCGATATACAATGAATTTCAAACCAGAACACTATTAAATAATGCTACAGCATATTCCATGAACTATACCTGTGTGTAATTCAACATAGTTAAAAACATTGAAATTGTTCCTCGAAATGTAATATCATAAATTACTTATAATAGGAAACAGAGGGAGTATTCACTTGCGGTCCACAAAAATGGATATAGGCATGCGATGGTCATGCATGAACATATATAGACGAACCATTATGTGCATATAATGAGATGTATCATGTATGACCATTAATGTTGCATAACGAAAGCATGAACACCACCCCCATTAGTATATAGATTAACGAAACAGCTTCACATTATCACATATGACACTTCACATGCGATTTCTGTACAATGCCTCAATCTCATACTAGTTACGACTACTACCTGCGTATTAGTCCTCTCCATGCTCTTTTTAGTGTCCAAGTCCAGCCACTAATGCAGATGAGCATGTGGCTCGTTGGTTGGGGCTGGCAGTGGCCACCCAATCCATCCAGGTTCGATTCCCCATGGGGACGAATTTGTGGTGTTGCACCAGGTTTACCTCATCACGCTTTGGACCACAGGGAGGACGACATACCCGGCGTTCACGGAGTCAGAGCGGCTTCGGAAGTCTCTTAAATGGCGTGTGTTCTGAGTTGTCGGTGTATTTCTTGCAGATGCATAGGAGGGTGTGTGTGCGTTGTGGTATGTGTTGAGTGTGGTGTGTGTCTCCGTGTGTTTGTAATACTACCCTTGTAACTCGGTGTTGAGGCTCTCAAAAAAAAATCCAGCCACTAATTAATTCTCTCCCTAAGATCACAATTTTTCTTATTTGTGGTTTGCCACCAATTTTAGGCGAAGATGGCAATGCTGACTCTATAGTCTATCTCAAAGCCCACAAAAAAGATTGTGTTGAGAAATCGATTTCTCATCCACATGTGGTGGTGGCGATGCTAACTAGAACTTAACCACGCTAGTACATAATACGATACAAATTGTGTTGTGAGTCACCCCTTAGTGGCGTATCTTTGACACGCCACCGCTGTTATGCCTCTGGTAATGGATACCGGCGGAGTGTTAGGAAAATCAATGCCTGACTTGGTGGCATTTTCGTGTCATTGACATGCCACTGTATTCGAAATAGTGGTGGAGTATAAAAATTCAACACTCCAATGGTATGTGGGTCACACTTGCGTGCCCGTCCTTTGCAATAGTGGCATCATTTCGAGTAGGAGACATGCTACTACACAATGGCATGTTGTCAGGAAACTCCACGCCACCAGTATTTTTTTGTCCGGTCGAGCAGCGGGTCCCACTTACCTATGGCATGTGACAAGTCGGGAAACGCCACCGTAAGGTACTTACCAGTGGCATATAAAAAAAAGTGACACACCACTGTTAGTTAGAGCACGTATATGTGTATGGCTAGAGATAGATTAGGACTCTATATGTTGTACTCTAAATCTTCACCTACCTTCATGTAACTTTATATAAAACCTATAAGGGTTATTGCAATAAAAAATAAAATATTCTTGGGATCAATATTTTTATATGATATCAGAGGCAAAAGGTCTTAAGTTCATGACCCTGCTCATGCAGAATAAAAAATAAAAAAAGATTATGTGGCATATTCCTATCCCACGGTAAGGATTAAAATAGCCTAGACGTGAGACGAAGATGTCTATGATTAAGTTTATCATCAAGATTTGATAAAAACAATTGTAAGTTTATCTGAGTGGAAGAATATGGAAAGAATTGTTAAGAGTATGCTTAATCTTGGACATCAGGTGCGTTTCCAAATCAAAATTTATATGAAATTCCGAATGCGGAGAAGACAAACTTAATGGCAATAAAGGCCTGTTCCAGATACGTTTTTGCCCTTATGTTAAGCACCTAAACGCCCTAACATATCAAGCAACGACCACCTAGGGTTTCTCTCCATTGTTGAACTGTCTGGCGTTCTACGAAACGATTGAAGCCGTGGGGATGCTAGCCGGAAATGTCGCCCCCGCTAAAAGGATTTGCATGACGGCCGATCAACGATTCCAAGTCACACAGAAGTGAATTATTTATGTCATGTCTAAGAGTATTTCTTCTGGTGTATTTTCTTACTCATAAATCACATAAGTACTTGTGAGGGGTTGTACACCACGCTGGTGCATTTGTTTTCCTCTCTCTTTTTTATTTTATTGTTGGTTGTATGCATCCCTGTTGTCTTTGGAAATCTTGTCGGTGCTGAAGCTTGGTATAATTGGTATGCTATAGATATATTCCATTATCAATAAAAATCACAAAGAAGTGGATTACTTATGGAAGGTCTAAGAGATGATCTCTTGTTACCAAAAACCACAAAATAGCGGTTAATTTACTAGTCCACTAAATGGCTATAGGCAAGTAATTTTCATGCATGAACATAGACGAACCATCATGCGTGTATGAAGGAATGTATCATGCGTGATACATGGCCATTAATTACGCATAGCTAAAGCATGAATACCAACCCATCAGTCAGGTCTATAAATTGATGCAGTATCCACACCACCCATGTACCAATTGGCTGTTGGGATACTAATATGAACATATTTTCTGCGCCTGTTGGGATACATATTTTCTTCGCCTGTATACATCCATAAAGACTATCCCGTGAGATATTAGAAGAGTACTGATAGATTATGTTGTGCTTTTTCTGGGATCTTTTCTATGTGATTCAAAGGCTAGCCAGCCCGCTTATGATAACAAATCTCACCGGTGTAAACAGCGGCGAGCGCGGATATATGAAGACATGCAGCTGTTTGGGTTATCAATAAGAGGGCTCGAGAGCGTTCCAGTCTTCCAGACTACCAGGTCGCTTGAAATCATATGCCTATGTGGTCTGTCTGTGTGAGCTTAGGTGACTAATCCACGCCCGGCATTTCCTGGTTTTGCTAATAAAAGAAAACATTCTTAGGGATAGCTGCGGTTTGTCGCAAAGTTAATTGACAACTTCTTTCTTTCTACTGGTGCCGGCACACACCGGAGTGATGTCAGCAGAGACCCCATCCATGTGCCGACCCAGTCTCTTCACAAATTTATGAAACAAAACCGAAACATGATTGAAAATAAACCAAAACATGATTACTTTGGAATATTTTTGAAACTTCCCGGCCGTGTTTCATGAGTTTCACTATGAGTATGTATCTTCTCCATGTTGGAACTCATGCCGACTTCGCTAAGGAGTTGTCAAGATTGTTTTGGGCGGCAAGAGGCGGGCGCCAGAAATACCACAAGCCGAAATGGGCCGATGTTTGCACCCCCAAGGAGCTTGGGGGTTTAGGTATTTTAGACTCACGCTGCTTTAATGTGGCGCTTATGATGAAATGCATATGGCGTATCCTCACTGAGGATGGAGGGTTGTGGCTATAGCTTATCAAAGCCAAATATCTTCGAACACCCGCTCTTGGCATATAAATGCCAGAGAGTATTCTCGGTTATGGAGATCCATTTAGGACATCAAGAGGAAATTTGCATAGGGACTTCCTTCATCACTAGAAATGGTGAAGGAACTCTATCCTAGCTTGACCCATGGCTCTCGGTGGTCCCTCTTAGATTTGATTTCCCTTCTCTTTTCTCTATAATCGTTGCGCCTATGTTGCTGGTGGTTGAGGCGTGCCATGAGGGGACCCTAGTACATCCTGTTCTGGCAAACCTTTGGTATGGCCGAGACAATGGCATTCGAGGTCTTTAGAGTGTCCCTCCGTCAGTAAATCTTGGATGCACCGGATGGTGTATCCTGGCGATTGTGCCCTTCGAGGACTTCCTCCATTAGTTCATCCTACCGAGCCCTTTTTCAAACGGCCCATTCTTCCATAGCTGACTCCCCTATGGAAAGCGCCACTCCTCCTAAACCTTAGGATCTTTGTGTTGCAATTTCTTCTCGCCTACTGATACGTCGGAAACGTATTTATAATTTTTTATGTTTCATGCTTGTTTAGTATCTACTTTGTCTACACTTTGAGGTTTTTATATGTTTTCTGGAACTAACCTATTAACAAGATGTCACACTGTCAGTTGCATGTTTTCTCCTATTTTTGGTTCCAGAAAGCTAAAATATGAATATTCTCGGAATTGGACGGGACAAAAGCCAAAGTCAATATTTTACCGTGGGGAACACGAAGACGGAATACGAGACGGAGGAGAGTCACCAGGGGGCCACACCCCCTGGCCGCACGGGTGGTCCCACCCCGCGCCTGGGGGGGTGCAGCCGCCCTGGCGGCCCCCCAACCTCGCCTCTTCACCTATAAAGACCCCCGATGCCAAAACCCTAAGTACCCGATCAATATTCCACGAAACTGTCTATAGCCGCCGCCACCATCTTCCCTAGATCGGGGGGATCTGAAGCTCTTCCCGGCACCCTGCCAGAGGGGAGATCATCTCGAAGGCCTTCTCCTTCATCATGCCAGCCTCCTAGAGGTGCTCTCCTTAGATAAACAACATGGCATGAAGGGTAAAAAATTACAGCAGGGCAATTGACAAGAACTGAGCAAGGCATAACAATGCAATACCAGACAAAAAGATCCTATGAGATTCGATTGGGCAATACAACAATATACATAGACCGCCATCCAACTGCATCTATGAATAGAAGTCCACCTTTAGGTTATCATCCGAACCCCCTCCAGTATTAAGTTGCAAGCAACAGACAACTGCTTTAAGCAAAGTGTGTAAGGTAAACAATCCACTTGTTCCATGAACAAGAGACCGTTGTTTTCTCCCTAGTAGCAACAACACATCTACAACCGAAGAGATTTATGTCACTTCCCTTGGAAACTAGAGGCATGAACCCACTATCGAGCATAAATACCCCCTCTTAGAGTCACTAGCAACTACTCAGCCAAGATAGCTACTAACAACGGAGAGCATGCAAGATCACAAAGAACACATACATGATAGTATCAAATAGACAAAACCATAATCAATCTGACATAGTAATCTCAATATCCATTGGATCCTCGCAAACACAACATGCATGATTACAAATAGATTAGATCTTGATCATGAACGGAGCTCATAAGATTTATACATGAAAGCACAAGGAGGAGATACAACCATCTAGCTACTACATGGACCCATAGTCCAAGGTGGAACTACTCACGCTTCATACCGGAGAGAAGACCTCTGGGATGATTTCTCCTCCGGCAGGGTGCCGGGAAGAACTTCAGATCCCCCCGATCTAGGGACGACGGTGGCGGCGGCTATAGAAGTTTTCGTGGAGTTTTGATCGGGTACTTAGGGTTTCTGCATCGGAGGATTCTTATAGGCGAAGAGCCAAGGACGGTAGGCGACCAGGGGGCCACACCATGCCCACGCGCGGGTCCACCCTAGCCCGCGCCTGGGGGGTGTGGTGGCCCTCTGGCACCTCTCCGTCTCGTCTTCTGGATTCGTGTCCCACACGGTAAAATATTGACTTTGGCTTTTGTCCCGTACAATTCCGAGAATATTGATTTTGTGCCTTTCTGGAACCAAAAGCAGAAGAAAACAGACAACTGGCAGTGTGGCAACTTGTTAATAGGTTAGTTCCAGAAAATATATAAAAACACCTCAAACTGTAGACAAAGCAAAGCAAAGTAGATACTAAACAAGCATGGAGCATCAAAAATTATAGATACGTTTCCGACGTATTAGAGATCGATGCCTTGGCCTCCCAGATCTGCTTAGGGCGAAGATGGATCCCTAGGGCAAATTCCCCCTCCAGATCCCTTCCGGAGGTGAGGTTTTCGGCGATTTCTGGGTGTTCTGTATGCTGTCTCTCCGATCCAGTTGCATGGGGTGAAATTATTTGAGGAGGCGGTGTCAGCGCCAACTATACGGCCAGAATATTTCTTCCCGCCGTATAGTTGGTCGTTAAACCTGTTGTATACTCCAATTGCTCCGGGTTTTCTTCTGGTGTTATTAATATTTTCCAAATAAGCAATTTACGTTGTTTTTGGCTTCTTTTCACTCCAATATAACTGGTCCAAGAGTTGTGTCCATTGTATCCATCATTTGATCTGATCCTGGTAAAAATAAACATAAAAGATGCGCGCGAACTTCGTAAAATCCCAATATCCTACCACTACAATGCAAAATAATAATATAAAACATGATGCAATTATACACTCATCATCCGCCGGCGTGCAGGGCAAGATGCAGAAATTGCCGAGACGGGGACATGACGCTAGTTGAGGTGCTAGCCCACAGGCAGGTGCACGTCCAGCCACGGGCATATATAGCATTCCCGCCTCTGCTAGCGTACGTGCCGGCCACCTCGAGGCTCACGTGCCACTCTGAGTTGATCCACATCATCTATTTTTTAAAAATTTAGATGTATAATTTGTTGCTAAGATTTGATTAGACAATGAGAGTCTTATGGTTACCAAACACATATATTAAACGTGACAAGTCACACGTCTGACTTGTGGAGTCTGAGTCCAAACGAAAATATTGAAAAGGAAAAGGCGGAGACGATTAGCCATGCCAACCTCGAGCTTGGCGTTTGCTTCCCACATGATCTAAAAAAAGATCATGTGCAGAATAAAAAGAAGGCAGCCTATTTTAATAGATGAAGTTAGCATCATATGAGATAGGTATTGATACAAACATTGGTTTCCACGTGATAGAGAAAAACACCCGTTTCGTACATGACTGGAACTTTATATATTACTTTCGTTCAAACAAATCTGATTTAGATGCAGCTTTTAATATAGTGTAAATTTATTTATTTGTAAATCAACTAGCATGGTGGCCATCACAAATGCGAGGGCTTATAGCTCCTATGCGACGTCTTTACATGGAATTGGAAGGAACACGACATCGTTGAAAAGAATAGCTCGCACGCGACACTTCTGAAGCGGCAAATAGCTCCCGTGCGACACTTCCACTTAACCCCACGAGACCGTCAACGAGTTCGAATCAGCTGAGCACAGTAGGACCCACAGCCTCTCCACGTCACGGCGGAACTCACCTGATGTCCACCTCATATCGTGGGACCCACCCTGTGGTTGAAGAGAGCCGTTGGCCCCGATCCGTCCCCGCACCCGAGCACTCCCGCCACCGTTCCAGCATCTCATCCCCTTCTGTTTTCTTCTCCGGCGAGCAAGTGCGGCAACGCCGGCGAGGGATGTCGAGCTCTGCTTCCTCCCACCGCTCATGGCCTCGGTATGGTGCGGTGCCGATGAGGAGGTGCCCCGATTGCCCCCGTACCGCGCCCCTGAAGCGGCTTGTCACATCCACCGACAAGAACGGCAACATTGGTCGGGAATTTGTGAAGTGTGAGAGCAAGCCCGAGCCGGGAAAGGTGAGATCTGAGTGTTCCGAGCGCCAATTTCTCGCTTTTCTTTGGAAATTTCATGCATTTCATCGAATTTGGGATTTAGGGTTCATCTCTGCGATTTCAGGAACTGCCAAAATGTGGGCATTTTGAGTGGCTTGATGAGTACATCGAGCGAATTGGGGTGGAGGTAGCATCCCGGGAGCTCGAAAACCCGTCCGTGGTGGAGCAATTGGGATGTGGCAACCCCATTTCCGCTGGTACTACGGTGGATGCGGAAGTGAAGGCCGAGCTAAAGAAGATGAACAAGCAGCTAAGGCAAATCATCGAATTGAAGAAGCAGGACAATCTGATGGCCGTTTTTTTTTATTTTTGTGTAATTTCTCTCGGATTAGTTTATCTCCTCATTGTTAGTCATTAGACAGCGCAGTCAGTGTTCGAGTGATGCTTTGCTATGGATGTAATGGTCTATGTCTTTGGCTTGAATAAAATGCAACACAAATTCGGGCTAATTTTGAGCTGCTCTGTTTTCGAAAGCATTGTTTCTTCAGTTTAAGTTTTCAGTTTAAATCGGTGTTCCTTTTATCGGTGTCAGGGCGCCCGTGTGCAGGGAGGGAGGGTTGAAAAGTAAAAAACAATTGTGAGGATTGAAAAGTCCAGGCCCAAATATATCCTGGCGATGCCAAAATGGACGTAGGCAGGCCCAATAGTAACTAGATGTTGATTGGGCAAAAAAAAGTACTCGCGTTACAATCTAAATAGGAACGTGTGAATCTGCAGATACTGTGCTCAGGTTGCAATCTTTTTTTTGCAAAAGTACATATATAAATGAAGTCCAAAGATATCCATTTAACTAAGATAACTTGGGCGCTCCTTTAACTTATGTAAATATGTAAATGTCTTATTTGAAAATGAACCATGTGTTGTATGAACTTGTTTTTGTGTCTTTTGTTTTATACACTTGTAAATATATAAATATTGCACGAGTATTATATGAACTTATTTTGTGTCTTTTGTTTTATACACTTGTAAATATATAAATATTATATGAACTTGTTTTGTGTCTTTTGTTTTATATACTTGTTGTTTTGGGTGTTTTGACAAATGACAATACAATAAAAATAAAACACAGATTGCAATGAAACAAGGGATAGATAATATTGGGGCCGATAATATTGGGATAACATTACTTATATTAGATAGATAACATTACAATAAAAATAAAAAGTACAATAATATAGGGAAGGGCGGAATAGGCGCCCGCCTAAACCTAGGCTAGCCCTAAACCCCTACTCCATCGGTGGAGGCGGTGCAGTGCAGCCGCATTCGGCCGCATCCCACGCCGCCCGCCTCTCGCTGTTCCCTTCCATTGCTCCTCCCGGAAGGCCCGGCCATTGGCCTCCCGTTGCTCCTCCTCCCTGTCTCGCCTTTTCTTCAAAGGCGCGTTGGGCGCCTTCTCCTCCCACTTGGCCATGCGAGCCTCCTCCTTGCCTCCTCGCCGCGCCTTAGCCCAGTGAGCTTGGAGGAGTCGCCGCCCGGGAGGTTGGGGACGGGTTGTGACGATGGGGCCCTGGTCTGCCAGGCAGGCGGGGACTTCTCCTTCTTGCCACGCAGGGGCGGGGCGTGGGCTCCCGCTCCACCACTGCTTGTGGTCCGGTGGTTGTCCTCGTCGCTGAGTTCTTCGTCGGAAGGGAGGCGGAAGGGGGAGGTCGCCATGGTCGGAGTGTTTGGGGGGCGGCTGGGAGGAGGCAAAGGGACGGGCTCGAGGTTGAAGAGATGAGGGGCAAGATGAGATGAGGAGGCAAAGGCGTTTTGCCTATTTATTGAGGGCGGAGCGTGAAGGGCGGCGTGGGAATCCAGCGTCGCGTTGGCGCAGACGCCGAGACGAGACGCGTCCCTGCATGCATGATCAATGCGAAAGAGACGGGAAGCGGGGCAGCGGGCGTGATCAATGCGAAAGAGAGAAAAAAATAGCTAGGATGCGACGCCCCCGCCCCTGCATGCAAGGGGGCCCGCATGCAAGCATGTGCATTAATTCGAAAGAGAAAAAAACGTCCAAGGTCGTTGTTCATTGGCACACGCAAGAAAAATCGGTGGGAGTAATATTGACTTTTTGTATGGCGCATGAACCAGATGGAAGTAAATTTGACTGAAGAAAGTTGTTCGACGTACACTTATTTAATGGGGCAGCGCTGTTGCACGCAAAATAGCTAGACTGCGACGCTAGGGGCAGCTGCTGCATGCATGGTGCAGCCCGCCCAGACGCCGAGACGAGACGCGTGCGCTGCGTTGCGTGTGGGAAGCGGGCGTGATCAATGCGAAAGAGAGAAAAAAAATAGCTACGATGCGTCTGTAACCCTGCACCGACCCTGCATTGCATGCTGCATGCATGGTGCAGCCCGCCCGCCAGCGCCCTCGCATGCGCTCGGTCCAACGGTCTCGAGTGTGCCACGCTTATACGTTATATTTATTACATATTTTAGATTTTGATATTTTTCTGCTGGTCATAGTGACATGCATACTCCCTCTCCTCAAATAAGTGTACGTTTGGCTTCAAAATTTGTCCACAAAAATGTACTTCTACCTTTCCAATGCACTTGGGCATCCACTATGTAGTCCATAAGGCTATCCACAAGCCAAAAAGTAGTCCATAAGACTGCCTAAGACTAGTCATAGTGGGAGTAATGGGCAGCACCTATGTATAAGGTAAACTTTAGCCATAAGGTGGGACCCATCTTCCTTGTAAAATCTTCCACTATGTATAAGGTGAATTTTAGCTATAAGCTGGGACCGACATGTCTCATCCTACATACTCATGCATGAGAGGACAGAGAGAGTAAATTATTTTCTATTGCTTGTGGACAACCCATAAGCTTAAGGTCACCTACAAGCTTATGGACAACTCTTATTTCTTCCACTATGTATAAAGTAGACTACAAGCATTGCCACATAGGACTTAAGATGTGGTTTTTTGCACATAGTGGATGCCCTTAGGTAGTAACATGCATGTACATGCAATGCCAATTAGGCAAATTGGTGACATGGCATGACAATTAATGAAGAAAGAGAGAGAGGTAGTAACTTAGCTAGTTACCATAACATCACACATAACCAAGATCATATGAGTCTACAACCTAATTAATTAGCTCTTGCATGACACCATACATATGTTATCACCCACTATGAAGGTAGTAACATCAACTAGTAACATGTGCAAGTTACTAGTCTTAGTTACTTAGCACTATGACCAGCCTAAGGCTATCCACAAAGTTGTTACACGTAAACTTATTTAATGCGACGGAGGGTATGCCACGCTTCAGCGCCCTCGCATGCCACGCGCATGCCACTGTTGCCGTAAAAGCGATGAAGCCAATCAGATTCGAATCATCCATCCCACGGATCGCCAAGAGCTAGCCACGAAATCCTTCTAAGAGAGGCGCCAACCAATCGGGTTGCGAACAAGCCCTTCCACGGATCGCCTGAGCCACCAGCGAATCGGACGGCCCGAGTGTCGCGCTAGGGTTAGATCTACGGTCCTCATTCGGCCTTAGGGTTAGCGGGGTTTAGGATGCGATCAGCGGGGTTTCACAAGTTTGACCAAACATTCAAATGTGCATAACTAATTAAAAAAATCAAAAAAATACAAAACCTCCGCATGGTGTCATGGTATGTCACATAGTTGTGAGGAAAATATAAAACTTGGTCTATTGATCATATTTCAAAAAACCTTCACAAAATGACCTATCTCCTCCGAGGTTTTACGGCTTTGGTCAAATGACCAATGATATGGCTAGAATCAAGGCATAGTTTGTGATAATGTGCCCATATTTGGCATGCATGTCTATAATGGGATGACTAACAATGTTGTAGCACAAAGTTTTCCTTTTCGGCCTTACGGAAAAATCATTTTCTATTTTCGAGTCTTAGAAAGGGGGATTTGTGAAGCAACCACCAAATTGAAGTTTCAAAATGGTAACATCCTATTTTTCAAAAATACTAGACCACCTAGAATGTACAATTTCCCAACCTGAGTATCTCAAACCTTTTATTCCATCCCTGGTGAAAAAGACAAATCCTGCCGAATCGGCTGGAAGTGGGTAAGATATGAACTACAAGTACATGATTCCATGCTGATGATTTTTTGTAAAAATAATTTTTAGGTTCACAACATGCTATTTCATCAGAGATCCAATGGTAGTTTTGCGAGCCTCAGCCCCTAGCTAAGAATATTTATGAAAACCCTTCAAGTTTGACCAGACATTCAAATGTGCATAACTAATTCAAAAAAAATCAAAAAAATACAAAACCTTCGCATGGTGTCATGTTATGTGACATAGTTCTGAGGAAAAATATCTAACTTGGTTTTAGAAATGGTCGAAAAAAAACTTGCTTAGAAATGGGGTGGTTTACCCTAGCTTTGGAGCCCATTTCTACCCCATTTTGGGTGAGGGTGAGTTGTACTTCACAAAGGGATCGAGGTGAGGATGAGTTGTATTGTACATATGAGAAAAAGCGTTGGAAGCTCATACAAACATAGAAAAGTGACATAGCTACATATGTTGAAATTCAAATTTACCATCATATTTGAATTTTGTCCAAATTATCAACAAGTGACAAATTATTATAATAACAAATGTTTACAACAACAAGTGCCAAATTATTACAACAACAAGTGTCAAATGTTTACAATAACAAATGTTTACAACAATAACAAATGTTTACAATAACAAATGTCTATTTCTTTTGGCTCTTCTTACCCTCGTTTCTTCTCCTTCACAAGTTTCACACCACAATAGGTTTATGCTCTTGTTTTCTTACCATTACCATCTGGCCTCCCACAGACGTCCAAGAGTCTCCTTCACCTCCTGCACCTCCTCAACAACCTCATGATCATGATCCAGAGCCTCAACAACTTGGTCGGTTGCACGAGCCTCAACAACAGGCTCATTTTGCACGAGCCTCAACAACAGGCTCATTTTGCACGAGCCTCAACAACAGGCTCATTTTGCACGAGCCTCAACAACAGGCTCATTTTGCACGAGCCTCAACAACAGGCTCATTTTGCACTAGAGCCTCAACAACAGGCTCATTTGCCCCTCATTTTGCACAGAGCTTCCAAATCGAAGCGGTGTGCCCTAAAGCCTCAACAGTTTGCACATCATCCTCCAAAACAAGTTCAGATTGCACCTCAGCACCAAACATGATCCGTTAGTTCTCTTCTTTCTTTGGCCATTGATTCTTGCCCTTTTCACTGGCGGCATTAAATCAACAACAAGAGGTGGGCCTTTTCTCCACGCTTCCTCCCGAAAACAAGCAAGTTAATGGGGAGAAAAATCATCAACAAGAAATGGGATAGATTGTGGATGAACATACTTTGGCTTTTCAACAGTGCATCTGCACTTGGTAGAGCCAGCTCGGTGTCCAAGTTCTTCACAGAGTTTGCATCTATTATTATTACCTTTTTGGGCCCTTTTTGGCTTCGCATCTTTTTTTTCATCTTTCTTCCCCTTCTTGCTGCTCCCACCTTTCTCAAACCAAGCCTTGAATCTACTCTGCTTGGGCCTGCCAACCTTTCTTTTCATCAAAGGAGGACACAAGGAGAACTGAATGTCCGCCAGACCCAGAGACTGATCTGTAAGTGCTGGAATTGGTGTTCCATATGCAGCCTTGAATTTCGCTCTGAGAATAATACTCATGCAAATATGGGTGCATATTTAGCTTGTGTTTGGAGGCCAAGAAAAGTATGGCATGCTCACAAGGCTTCCCAGTGTGTTGCCACTCAAGGCATGTGCATTCATGCAATTGAGTGTCAACAACATGCCTCTGCCGATCTTTGTATCTCGACTTGACCCCACAATGAGGATTTCTCAA
This sequence comes from Avena longiglumis, assembly GCA_030063025.1. Lineage (NCBI taxonomy): Eukaryota > Viridiplantae > Streptophyta > Magnoliopsida > Poales > Poaceae > Avena > Avena longiglumis. The sequence goes on from CP125974.1 coordinate 84,764,452, forward strand.
CACGCAAATGTGCAAGATTTACGCTCCTGACCACTGTGCACAACATCGAAGCTTATCTCCTTGAAGAACATCACCAAGCCTTCTTCTCAATTCCCACAACCTCATGATCATGATCCTGATCTGTCAACCATGTCATGGACAAGTCTTTTAACTCCTTTACTTTGTTGTTGAAACTTTCTGCCAAATTATTGTTGATATGATCACATTTGATGGCAGTGTTAAAACCAGACCTGTACCATAAAAGAGAATGGTAGGTTTCCAACCATGTACAAAACTTGACCCTATCCTCCTCAGAGCATGCCGCCTTAATCTTCTCAAGGTGATATGAATGTGTCTGCCTGGTGTAAGATCTTGCTGCTGGCCACATGCGTCCAAAATCATCTCCTCTGAATTTTTTGATCAAATTCATCCACATATGGCCGAAGCACTCCCTCTGCTCAGCATGAGGGAAAACAATCTTCACTGCATTTTCTAAACCTTTACATGCATCTGTGTGCACTGCCAATGGAGAGACTGGCCCTATGCATCTTTTCAACTGCATCATGAACCATGTCCATGATGCCTCTGTCTCAGACTGAAACATGCCAATAGCTACAGGGAACATCCAATTGTGTCCATCTAAAGAATTGCATGCTGCTAGTTGACCATTCCACTTTACAGTCAAGAAAGATGAGTCTATAATCAAATATGGACGGCAACCTGCTTTGAAGCCATCGATGCAAGGCTTTAAAGCCATGAAGAATTTAGAGAAGAAGATTTTCCCATCAGCTGTTACCTCAGTATCTATCTCCACAACACTGCCAGGTGACCTCTTCTCTACTTCTGCTTTGAAGTTATAAAGCATTCGAAAGGTATTTGCCCAATCACTATATAGCTCTTTCATTGCCCTTTGCTTTGCCTTCCACACTGTAGTATAATTCACAATGGGGTCTTGCTTTTCCAAGTCTATTTTCAGTCTCTTTGCGGTCTGTTTGGTGTTGTGGCTAAAATGGGCTTGATCTTTTCTGCAACCCATAATTGTGATGTCATCTTTGTAACTGTTTGAGAACTTGTAATGCAAGTATGAGGTTTTGGAATTTGATTCACTCTTATTGTCCTTCCATCAGGTTGGCGTCTAGCAGATATATACCACTTGCAAGGCTTGGCACCACCATCATAACCTATGCATTTTGCATAGAACTTCTTTTTATCAGTCCACATAGTCTTGGTAGCAAACTCACGTTTGACTGCATATGTCCTGAAACACATCCTGAATTCATCCATTCTTGGAAACAATCTCCCAACTTCAATAACTGGGTCCTCTTTGTCATAAACTGTTACTAGCTCATCATCATGTGCATCATCTACATGAACTGCAGCATTTTCCAACAACTCTAGATCTATATCTGCCTCTTCATCTCTTAAATGGTTGTCACCATCATTTGCAGCTTCATCCCTCTTCTTCTCCTTGTCTCTGTCATCTATAGGAATGCCAAAAGCTTTGCCATTTCAATGTCATCTATTGGTGCAATGACCAAATCAGTGCGGTCATGTATCTCAACTAATTCAATCATGATTACAATCCTTTGTGCATTACCATCTGCAGCCTCCTTGTGCATTAGCATCATCATCCTCCTTATTAACACTTCCAACTCAGTAAGTATAGGCATTACTTGCCTTTGTGCAGCCCAATCATCCTCGACCATCCGGCAGCCCTTGGAGGCCACATATCCAACCCTCGAATCAGGTTTTAGATCAATGAGCTCTGCTAAAAACAGAACAGTTTGCTTGTCCAACGTTTCTCTCATCGATTTCATCAACTATATGTTCCCTGTCTCAACCCTAACATAGTCACATTTGCAATCATCAAATCGTAACAAAGAAACTTCTTGCTCGCCCCCAAACCACACTATCCCCAATTTTTCCACCATTTTCCTTATGCCTCCTCTCCCATGTTTATTAGCTCTTGGGGATCAACATGTTCTAATTCCACCTCCCATTTAACAACCGTGTCTCTCTCAATGATCTGCGTGCTGCCATCAACTAAAACAGCCCTAGAGGGAAAGAAATTGATCACGAATTGAAGGTTTGGCGCGCAACATCGTCTCCCCTGTTTTTGGCACTTTGTGAGCTAGCGAGCAGAGAGCTCAACCTTAGAGAAATTAAGTGCAGAGATACGGATATACCGATTAGAAGTCCCTCTCCATGCTCCATATCGTTTCCCCTCGCCCGTTCAAGACACCTCGCCTCCACAATCTAGCATCAATGGGCACGCTCGGATCTCGAATTGAGAAGAATGGGAGAGAATTAGCTTTCAAATGGCACTCACCACCTTCGTCGTCGAGCAGCGCGCCGCCTAAATTAATTGCCGTGCCGCCGCCGCCGAGAACGATGGGTGAGGTCCGCCACCGTCGGGAAGCTACGATGAGTGTTACGCGCTCTCTCGGTCGGAAGCGGTTGGTTTGACTGGCTGTCCCAACGAACCGGTTTGGCTTAACCCTAATATTGGAACAAAGTTAAATGTGTCCTTACGACCGATTTAAGGCCCGTGTGGCCCTGGGATATTAGTTGCCTCACATCCGTCGCATGCGAGCTATTCTTTTCAACGATGTCGCTTTCCTTCCAATTCCACGTAAAGACGTCGCATAGGAGCTATAAGCCCCAAATGGGAGGGCATCACCTTTTGTTGTTGTTTTTAGATAGGATAACCATCGTGTAGTGTGTCCATCCATAATTGATACTAAAATACACGAATGGAGGAAAATAATACATTTTAGTCACCATACATGTTGAATAGATATCACATGAGTAGAAAACATCTTTAATCGTCCTTAATTCTAGGTTGATGATTATTAGGCTATTTAAAAAAACACTATAGTAATGACCATATGAGCCATCTCTGTTGTATATGCAATTTAAGTTTAGACTATGAGCTAGCTAGTTTGTACTTTCTGTGTGGTGTTACATGAGTATGTAAGGCTAACATTCCGATTGGAAAATAGTTAAGATTTGCTTCAGCAATGACCCTAGAATCCTTAGACCATTATGATCCAACATAAATAGTTTTCTAACAAATTAAAATAATAATTTATCCTTATTAAGATATAGGTCAACTATAGTTTTTGTTTTACTTCTTATCTCATATCTACCGACTTCACTTGATATCAATAACAAACGTTAGAGAAGTTTAATTAAAGTTTATATAGAATATCATTTATTTTCCAACACATACAATATTATGTTTTAATATTTTTTAAATCCTTCCATGCTAAGGTCACTCTAAAATCCCGACATTCAATGATCTCGCTCACTTGTAGGTTGGCATAGATATCATAGTTTTGGCATCTTAATTAGTCATCATTCTTTCTACATGATTGCAAATTGCAATGCATGTCCAAATAAATTTTAAGGATAATAAACTTTGAAACTTAGTCGCAAAATCATGCAAATTTACATAAAATGTTTTTTAATCATATTATATGCAAATCGTGGATATAATTTCTTTGCTAAATATTTTATTCAAAGTAACTTCTATTTTGTAGTTGACTATGATTTAAATAAATATTTTCTAAGATTTATAATCCTCATAAGTATTCATGCTAGCTCAATAGTTAATTCCAATAATTAATTGTTACCATGACTTCAATTTTTTTAATAATTAATTGTTACCATGACTTCAATATTTAATTGTTACCATGAATTCATGCTAGCCACATGTCTTATTGGGTTATGAATAAAATATATACTATCGCTTGCATCTCCTGATAACAACCGAATTTATTGGTGTTGGTAGCTATATTTAGCAGTATCATCGTCTTCCTTAAAGGTTTATCTACATACTTAATAGCCGATTCTCCCCCTCCACGCACAAATTTTTCTCGTATCACTATTCTATTATACTATTTTATGCCAAGCTATGAATGATATTATCATAAATCTTAAAACCAATTGCAAAAGGTCTATCAAGTTTACCTTCCAACAATGAATTGTAAGGTTATAGGAAGAAATTCATCCACACCTTTGTTATATCATCTATATAAGCTAGCGTGACACAATCACATTTGCTGCATATATATAGAATCTAAGGGATTCTACATAAAAATGAAACTATCAATTCCCTTTTCAACTTTAATCGTTAAAACTGTACAATCATAGGATGTTGTTTATATATGTCATTTAACTAAGCTGATGGCTTAGTTACTTGTGTAGAGTTGAGTATAATGTGAATAATTGTAAACCTAATACACTTTTGTCATATCGAATATTAACTATTAAAATTTATAAACATTTATAAGACCTATCAAGTTAAGATATGTTCAAGACATCATGTGTAGTTATCAAGATCTCTAACTGCGATTTTCTCAACTACAACTATAAAAATCAATTAACTATGACTTTTGAAACAAAATTATGATAATATGATGATTTTTGTATTGTTTACACATAGCTATAAACATCGACTATTTGTGATCTTTGAATAGAAATAAGGTCTGCTACATTAACAAAAATATTTTGATTATTTGAGAACTCCTCACATGTTTCCTTTACCTACTATACATATTGTGATTTTCTACCATAATTTGATTAAAGTATACCATTTTTAAGATATGGATAGTTCAAATTGTAATGATATTATTGAATACTTTGCATTTTATGATTATCTCTAGTACATCTCACTTATTATGTTGTATTGTTATTTCATTGTCACTTATATGTGAAATTTTTTCTTGTTGATGGTATATTTACGTGATGTTTTTAAGCTAGTTTTTCTTAGAATATTCACTACCATGAATGTTTGATTGTGAGTGGACCAAGTGGTTGAAACCACGATAATATATTTAATTTGTTTGTATTTCATTGGATATTTTTTCAGGATGTTAATCGCTTATTTCAGTGTGGATGATTATGCTTTTACACCTATTAAAAATAAGTAGCGCTAGATGAATATTCCATGAGGGATCCTAGATGCCTCTTTGACTCTGAAACTCCCTTTGCCTCAAACCTCCTCCCTATCCTTTTACTTTTAGATTAATAAAACATGTTTTAATCTGCGCCCACTTTCATTGACCTTTAACAACTGCTATAGAAGGCTTCAGGTGGGGGTAAGGAATGCACTAAATAATCTTCGAAATGTACTTTAGGCCTCTTACCTCATTTGTTATTCACAACAATATCTTGGGTGTTGGGATGATGTCCTAATAAATGTATTTTGACTCTGTCGAATTGCTGGTGTTCCTGTTTGGGACTTGTATTATGTTGTAGTCAATGGAATCGGCGATTCTCATTTATTTTCATTTCATTTTTTCTTGGAATATTGCTAATAGAGACACATTTGAAAAATATGTCTTGCAAGAAGTGTGGCTCATGTTTCAAAAATACAGGTATTACTCTCAAAAATCAACTTTTCACACTACTCCCTTCTTACCATATATAGTGCATATAATATTTTTCAAAATTCAAACGTTATCAACTTTGACCAAGTTTATTAAGAAAATTTTCTATATGTACAATACCAGATATATACCATACAAAAATGTACAATATGATAAATTTAATGGTACTGATTTGGTATTCTAGATGTTGGTATTTTTCCTACATACTTGGTCAAACTTTACATTAACTTTTCAAAAAAATTATATGCGCTACATTTTGGAAATGAGGGAGTATTTTCTTGAATCTATGAGGTTAACTTAACTTATATAAGTTACATTTTAAGTTATATATTGTGTATTTGTCCATGGAATCGGTTATATGTTGTGTATTTGCCAATAGAGCGACGGCTAGACAGTCAGTCATGCAAAGGTGTCTCTTGTCCGAAAACGTAAGTAGTACTACTCGTGGAATTCAACTTTTCATACTGTTTAAAACGTATGAGGTTAATTTAACTAGGTGATAATTATATTTATACACATACAAATATGTCTACTTTTAGAGCGATGTATTTACCAATCAAGGTAAGACCATGTCCCATGCATGTAATGATAATAAGCAAATATTAGAATGTGTATATTAGGTTTTGAGCTTTTATCAGCGAGCTATTTCCGAGCCAGCTTTTCATAGATATGTCTTTTGTTGGAGTTTTTCTTCATCGATCAACTTGAGTTTTTTCCTTTTTCACGGGAAGATCAGAGAGTCATATGCCTGAAGTCGGAACCAACACCGCCTACCAAAACATTGTCAGGTAAAGGTTTTTTTTTTTGGGAAAGGAGTATATATTAATAGCATCGAGATAACAATTACACCCGTCCTCTACAACAACGGATGCCCTAGCGGCCTTACAGATGCACACATCCTAGAAAAAAGGAAAGATTTTAAAAAAGAAAAGTCCCGCTATAGCGATCAATAGCGATCAATTTCTTGCAGCAGCAACACTAACACCACCAGAACAACACCAGAAGTCCACTCTCTCCAATAGCGACACCTTCAAGAAGGAAACAGTGCAGAAGCATCGTCGTCGTCCGATCAAAGATCATAAGTTTTCACCCTGGAGAAAGTCGTCACTCACAAAACAATGCCTTCAACAAGACAATTGCCAGGCATAACCAATTAAGGTCAGACCTTGGGTTTTCACCCTGCAAGATAAGACTGTGAACTTCTTCTGTGCTGCTGCCCCCACTTTTCGATGCCGCTTCTTCAAGTCATGAATCACCAAGCCAATTACATCGCCACTAGGACTCGAACCACCATTGGTATTCCTCTGATCTCGGATTTCATGGCATTCACCGCATACTGACTTCACCATGGAACTAAATACATGTTCCACGATGGCAACAGGCTGCAGAGCTTCGCCTCGCTCCCTCTGAAACCAAACGGTCAGAAAAACATGGTTGCACGCGAACGAATCCCTCCAATCCGGCAATCTCTAGGTATTATTCGCCCATAGAAGTTCACCGGCGAAGCCTTCCGAAACTCGCCACTCCGACCAGATCAAAGAGGGCAAGCAACAAGTAGATCCTTGTCTTGGCGCGAGAGAAATTCTAGGACCGCCGCCATTATTCAACGAAGCAAACGAGCAGGCCCCCACGCCGTCATCCGCCACTCAACGACGACGAAGGAGGAAGAACCTCCACCATAGCAGGAAAGCGGCGCACGAGGTTGCAACAGTCGTGGCCCGCACAGATCAGGCTCGCGCTGCGTCGCCGTGCTGCCGCTGGTCAGATCACCGCATCCCGCCACCCATCTCCTATGTCGTCCATTGAGAGCGCAGCCGCCACACATCCGTCAGGCTTCTCCTCTGCGCGGGCGAGAGTCCACCTGATGCGCCTCCTTGCCCCCGCCTTTGGTGGCCGGCCGCCGCCACCATCACCGGCGCCGGCGATGGCAGCGGCCAGGGTAGACACAGGGGATGGTGACCCTCCGGAGCCGCCGCCGCGCGAGCGACCCGAAAGGGGAGATGCATTTTTCTAGGCGAACAGACTCTATATGGCGACAACTTACAAATTAACTCCTCCCGTCAGGTAAAGGGTAGTTAGACTTGTTCACCGTGTCAAGTGATTGGGTGGCTCCTTATTTCTAATTAAATCGGCTCCTTGTTTCTAATTAAATCCTAGCCATGCGTTCCTCTTTAGGTTTTTTAATCACCGATCCCTTTTTTTTCCCTTTGAACGGAATATCAAAGTGTCAGCTTACCGTACGATATGTGCCCGATGGGACGGATCCATATGGTTGACAATTTGCACCTCTATTTTTTTACTCCTCATATGTGACATCATACTGGTTGTACCAACCACTTTTTACCTAACCTTTTTTATCTTTAAATGGTAACTATAAATTGTGTATCTAACGGATAATATAATTTGGATGATGTGGATCAACCAGGTGCCTCGAAAACACTTTTATATTACTTTTAGTATATAACTAGCACAGTGTCCCTCGCAAATGCGAGGGCATAATTTTTGTTCTCCAATATTTACTCTTATTATGATGGCATAACTACATGAGTTGTTTAACACACTATTTCATTGTATCATACATAGGGTCTTGAATGGAAGCATTTTGTGAGGTTTAGCTTTGACATTTAGTTTCATATATGATTATGTTGGTAAGAAATACCTTAAACATATTTTGGAAACATCTAATAATATTTATTTTTGTTTTCCCATTGTCTATTTATATACTTGGGTGTGGTGTTGTGACCAACAATTCTAAGCACCAATGTGCAAGCACAATTAGATCATTTTTGTGTTTTTTGTACTATAGATTTCAACCCCTTTTCTCCATGTTGTTCTGTGCATCATTATAGAGAACAATCAGATCTATATGTTCATATATCCAGACTTGAGCTAAGATTTGTTTTTAGTGTTTACAATCAGACCATCTTTTATAATAAAAATACATGTATGCAGTCGATTGGCATGTCATATTGTAGATTAAGTAAAAGAGATTTGCAATGGCATAATGAAGTGTCGATCTAGTGGGTTTACCCAATATATATTACTCTTTATCTAGGTTAATTTTTAAATATTTTATCAAGGGTGAAAATTATCCATACTTTCACATATCAATGCGTGACAAAGTTCATCTCTGACTCACATATAAATTATTTTACCAAATTTTCCGGGCACATTGCAACAACTCATGTAGTAACTTATATATCGCTAAATTTGATTGCTAAAAACACTGAAAACGATAAGTGAGAAAATATATCTAGGAAATTCTGAGCTGCATTATTTTCCATTCCTTCCGGCGACCTTGTACATAACGGCTGACATTTTCTATCCATAATTCTGCCAAGAAATTAATATCCATAATGGAGAAAGCAATGAATTTACCTTTGATGTTTTACTATCTGGGATAACGAACCTCTTCTATCTTGCAGGGAAGATAAAATACTTAATCAATCGGCAGAGTTGTCTGGCCGGATAATCACCATACATGATGCCGGGATGAATCTCATCTACCTACGCTGCAAACAAATGAGATGCACGGCATTAGTAATAATCAATCATCTTCTACTACCAGAGGCTAAAAAGTATGTGCAACCTGTGTTGTTAGCACGTCAGGTGTTAAGTATGCTGGAAACACGGCTAATTCGACAAATATAGACGTTTTTAAAGATAAGTATCTAATGAATCGCCGATGGAGAGACTCCGGACTTGTATTGGCAACTATATTTCTGCGTTCCTATGTTGGTTGTAATATTGAAAGCCACTGAAACAAATAGATCAGCCCATCTGCCTACGCATATTACGTAGTGTATCATATAGGAATCAAGAGATCGGAAAATAAAAATACAACCACATGCGCAGGAGACAAATTTTGGATTAATCTTGCAGATCTGAAAGTTTTAAGTAAGATGAAGATTGTAACTTCTCCTGCTAACATACATGCACGGAAAGGAAAGGAAGACGGCCGGCCGGCCGACGCATCAAGGCCAGCACCATGGACAGGAAACGCTGTTGACGCACATGGACGGGAAGAGGGCCGGCCGGCCAAGATGGTCATCGGAGCCAGGTGGGTTGCGGCGCCTGCCAGGACTCCAGAGAATCGCGTAGGCACTCAAGGTCAGGGGGCGGTTGTCCTTTTTTTTTTAACGGGATCAAGAGACGCTAGTTGCGAGCCCGGAACAACTTTTACTATGGTTTCTCGCAAAATCTCAACCGTAAGTTTTAGATCTAATGGTCAAAATAATTTAGATGATGTGGCTCAACATGGTGCCTCGAAAAACACCCTTATATTGCTTTTAGTATATAATAGATTATTACTTTTAGTATATAATAGATAGATTGTGATCAATTATTCGGCCAATTGATAAAATTGAATTTGAATTTACATATACCATTGACTATGTTGTTGTAGTACGATATAAAATGACAAAGAAATGGACAAGTTGGGCACAACAGGATCCGATTTAACATCGATTTACTAGTCCGACTCCAACTTGTACAGTACACGTTTTGTCTGGCTTGTTGAGTCCGGCTGCAATTTGTTTCCGTCTCCGGTGATGATCAACCATACATAAACTGGTGTGCGATTGCGGGATCTGTAGCAAAATCTCGCCAACTCTACCTCAGTTCGAAAAACCACCTTGCCATGCCGCCACCTGAGACCCCGCTCGAGGTTGACGACCTCGTCCGGGAGATCCTCCTCCGCCTCCCTCCACGGCCATCGTCTCTTCCCCGTGCCTCCCTGGTCTGTGTCCGCTGGCTTCGGATCATCTCCGACCCTCAATTTCTCCACAGATTCCGAGCCCACCACCGCAAGCCCTTGCTCCTCGGCCTCTTTCACAATGACTACATGGACTACTCATTCGACTCCGCTCTGGACCCACCTGACTGCATCCCCGCCGCGCAGTTCTCAATGCCACTGCGCTGCGCTGACCACTTCCATGGCTGCCGTCACGGCCTCGGCGTCTTCATCAGCCAGGCACACGACGAGGTCATCGTATGGGACCCCCTCACTGGACGGAAGCGCCGTGTGGCCTTCCCGGAATGGTTCCCCAAGCGCCATCACCATCGCTGCCGGAACGCCGCGGTGCTCTGCGCCGCCGACGAAGCAGGCCACGTGCACGGAGATTGCTACTCGAGCCCTTTCGTATTGGTCCTGCTGCGAGACGACCACAGCAACCGTGCATGTGCTTACATCTACGAATCAAAGCCTGGAGCTTGGAGAACCATGGTGCCAACAACACCCATTCCGTGCGGAATAAGAGCCTGCAGGCCGAGCATCCTGGTTCACAACACACTTTACTGGGAGTTGGACGATGGTACCATCCTTGAGTTGGATTTTCATGGACGACAAGGTGTCCTAGACGTGATACAAAAGCCAAGAGATGCACACATACCCAAGTCTCACTTTCAGATATTGCGGACAATAGGAAACAAACTTGGCTTCGCCATTACGACAGGTGAAAGCATGGAGTTATGGGAGAGAAGGGTCAACTATGGTGGAGTAAACGAATGGATGCTTGAGAAGACCGTTGAGTTGGACAAGGTCCTTCCTCGTGGAGCATCGTCGTCGCTCATTAAGCACTTCATTGAGGATACCGATATGATTTTAATGTTTACTATCGCCGATCGCAATCTCTTTACGATCCACCTTGAGTCGCTGGAGTGCAGATTTTTTGGCAAAGAACAACACATCACGTACTACCCTTACGCAAATATATATACTGGACTAGAGAAAGTACCAAAGTCATATGATTCTGCTAGTCCCCGCAAAAAAAATGTTTCTACTAGATAGGGGATCATGTATAAGTGTATGTTCTGCAAGAATGAACAAAATCCTAGTATAAGCTAGATTTTGTGCTGGGATTGGTAAGCAGCTATATCTCCATGATGTCGTCTGTTTCTTTGATGGTTGGTGGCTGGTCTTATTACATTGCACTAGCATGGTTGCCTCACCAAATGCGAGGACATCACCTTTAGTGGATTTTTATGGGCAAACATCATCTTTAGTACGGCAATACTGATATTCATGGACTTATCATTATATGGTTGAAATTAATACATTATACAACCTTCATTTATACATATATGCTAAATAAACATCACATGCATAGAAGGGATGTTTAATCATATTTAATTTATCGGTGAAAGATTACAATGATATTTTAAATACACTATATTAGTGAACATATGCGAAATTTGTGCATGAGATTAAATAAGTATATGCATTTGGGGCTTAAACCGTCAGCTTGTCCGTAGTTTTATGTGATGTTGGATGAGTATGAGTGGCAAAAATTGAGATTGTTAACTAATTAGGATATACTTGGCAACATTGTGATGAGTATGAGTGGCAAACCATGATGTTTAGACCATTATGATACAGCAAAATATATATTTTTATTAATATGGCTAAAAAGTGGTCATTCTCATTAATATATAAGTTAACTATACATTATTCATTTTAATTCTACTTTTATTTGACATTTATACATCATGTCCAATCATTTGTCATAAACATACACGACATTCTCATGTTGTTTGAAATACATGACGTATTAGAAATGGTCGTCTAAAAAATAGAACTTGGACAGCTAGTTATGCTATTACAGAAATACGAATATACTTTTCATCTCAAATTTATCGGTTTCAATAATATATTTTGCATACCAAAAACAATAGCATATATTTTATTTTCTAATGGATTCAATAATTACTATTAGCTCTCTCCCTATTAGCAGTAGTATTCAATAAAATCGTTACGCGGTCTATCTCACCTATATTTTTCTTGTCATGTAACATGACTAAAGTGGCATGGACGACAAAGTTTTGACATATTAATCAGTCACCTTTTATTCTACATGATTGAAAATTCCATTGATGTTTCCAGTAAATTTTAAGGATGAGAAACCACATTAACGTTCTCGCATAGATTAATTTTACACAATACTTATTTAATCACATACAGAATAGGAATCCATACATCAATAATTTTTAAAAGGTCATAGTCAAATTAAAATGTATTTCTAGCCGACTAGGAATTATATAAAAACTTTTTTTAAATTTATGATCCTGTGAACTTAACAAATCCTGATCCATAGGAAATTCCTAAGATCTAGATTTGTATGAAGATTTCGAAATTGGTAAAATCTCTTTATTACAGTATGAAGATTTCGATATATATATATATATGTAGTATTATGGAGCACATATTTTCACTAAAATCTCTTTATTACAACAACATGATTTGTTGGTCTTGATACTTATGTAGTTGTATCATTGCTCTACTTCAAGCAAGCACATGCATAATAACTGACACCGATTCGCCACCTCCATGCACATGTTTAGCCCAATATGTACCACTATGTTTCTCTTACTCCTATCGTGCCAATGGGTTATGGTTGATTGTTTCCTAGAGCTCAAATCCAGCTAGAAAACTCCAAACTAGTTCACATTTCGACACTAAATCATAAGGTTATATAGAGAAATACACCTTTTCAGTATATCATGTGCATAAGGTAAGGTGACAATCACACTTCTACTTGCATATATATACACCATAACGGATTGCACAAATGTTGGGCTAATAAAATGATTTTTCGTCTTTAATCATCGGACTGTATTATCCATGGATGATGTGTATATATGAAATTTAAATAAACTATAATATATTTGGCTTATAGGCTATGTATTATTACCTATTAAGAACTTGATACACTTTAGGAAGATCTATTGTTAATTGTTAAACCCGGTGTAGTTTGGGAACAACTATAAATTGCAATATGTTTTGGTCAATTATGATGCTCTATTGACTTTGATTTGTTATTCATTGTGATTCGTTTAAATAAAATTATGATAAATTTTTGGTTTGATGTTGGTTACACATAGTTATGAACACTTGTTTTTTATGATCTGTTATTAAAATAGAGTTTTCTTGATGGACATAGTTGTTTTGCTTCTCCTAGAATTTTCAGCAGCCTTCTTTATCTACCATATTGTATGTTTTTGTCATTTTGTATGGTACAGTAGTCTTCCATGTGTGTGTGTAGATTGGTACATCTCACTTTTTATATTGTATTGCGCTTTGATTGTGTAACTGATAAATGGTAGTTTTTACTGGTCATGGAAGATTGATGCGAGGGAATTTTAGCTATTTTCCGTAAGAATAATCATTGCCTTTAGTATTTGACTATCGGAACCAATAAAGAATATAAGGACAACGAGTTTGTATTATCATTGGAGTTTGTGAGGATGCTATTTTTCTTCTATTAGTGCAAAACTTCCATGCCTTCTCTCTTAAAAATGCAATGTACGGACACATGAGTCATTCAGAAATGATCCCATCTTCAAAATGGGTTGATCCTAGCCTCCTCATAACCAAAATAGAGCCTAGCCACTTTTTTTACTATGGAATTTTCTTCCCCTCAAACCTTCTATGTACGCTTTTCCTTTTCATTCAAAAATTAACTTGTTTCAATCGTCCTCACTTCAGTTGACCTTCAACAACTGATAAAGGCTCTAGGAGATGAGGGGAACACTAATAAATTTCTTGGATGTAGTTTACCTATGTTCTTTGCGACAATGTATTGGCGGTTCATAAGGTGTTGTATAGAATAAAGGTGTATTGGCTTCATTTAATTCTATGTAATTCCAATATATGAACTTTTATTGTGCATTTATTCAGGGAATGGTGGTTCTCATGGCTTGCCTTTTCGATTTTTTCTGGTTTTAGTTTCGTGATTCGGCGATAGAGTGGTTGATAGCCTATCTTGTGAGGATCATGTTCCAAGAATCACCATGTGTCCGATGACTTAGGTCCTACTCTCTAAATACAATCACATTTTCAATACCTGCGAGGTGAATCAAACTCTTAGAAATTAAGATTTTAAGATTTTACATGTATTTGAGATATCGGTATATATTATACGTATAAATAAATCTAGCATCACCATGCATCCTATGTCTTAGGTCCTACTCTTTGAAGTCAATTTTATTTTCAATACATGCAAGGTCGAATGAACTCTTACATACGGTCTGTCTTGCGAGGATCGCGTCTTAGGAATCACCGTGTCATCCGGTAACTTAGTTCCTACTCTCTGAAGTAAATCATATTTTCAAAACCCTATGAGGTGAATTAAACTCTTAAAAAATAAGGTCTTAAAATTTTATATTTTTTCGGTGATATCGGTATGTATGTATGTATGTATGTATGTATGTATGTATGTATGTATGTATGTATGTATGTATGTATGTATGTATGTATGTATAAATCAGTCTAAAATCACCATTTGTGCGATGACTTAGGTCCCACTCTCTAAAGGCAATCGCATTTTCAATACATGTGAGGTTAATTAAACTCTTTTAAATTACGTTTTTAAATTTTATATGCATTCGCTAATATAGTTATATTATTGCTTGTAAGGCTGCCAATAAAAATCCCACCATGTCATAGAACGTATGCACATTTAGGCTAAATCAGATCATATCTATCTTTTTTATTAATACTTTTTCATCTCGGATCAGTTTGCAGTTCCCTTCACGCATCTCGGATCCAGGTACTAAGCTGATACGATCTGCTTCAGCTGGTAGGTGGTACCAAGCTAGCTAATCCACGTATACTAACTACTAAGTAAGCTGATCTATTATGGGCTGATCGATCTGGTTACCAAGCTAGCTAGTATGATGGAATCCATAAATTACAGATTACCTATACTTTTAGTAGCAGTAGTCTTAGCTTTTTCTTAGAGATGGGCTAATGTCTCTGCCTGTTTTTTCTTTTTTGACAATGAGTCTTAGCCTTTTAATTTCTTATATAGCACGTACTCGGTAGAGATGGGACAATGCCTCTTCGTGATTTTTTGACAATGAATGTCTGCATGAGTTATTTAAAAGACGTGACCGCCCTGTCACACCTAATGTGTTACATAATCTACACTTCTAATTAAATCACAGCCACATATTACACATCTAACAGTCCAGATAATTTAGATGATGTGGTTAACGTGGTGCCTCGAAAAACACTTTGTATTGCTTTTACTATATAATAGATGCTGAGAGTATAGAAAAATAATCCGTAGACTCATATATTACTGATTAGACTATAAACACACATCAAGTACTATGTGCACGTGCCACATGGGACATGTAGTGAGCATTCTACCAAAAACAATATCAAGTACTATGTGGAGGTCTGCCTATTAGATGTGGAAGAACCCAGGGGAGATCAAAGCGGAGCAAGCTTTAGCCACATAATTTAGTCTTATAATAGAAAATCGCTGAGAGTTTGACACCAATGAACGAGTTAAATTCTCAGCTCAATTCTACACATTCATTCACCTACTGATAACTAATTAGCCTTCAAAGGTGAAAGAAACAATGTAAGATTGAAACGGTAGATTAAGCTAATTGAAATAATTGGCAGGATCTTATATATATGGTACACAATGAGCATATTCGAGGAAAATGCACGAGAGGTGAGTGCCAATTATTTAAGTCTTCGGGGAAGTAGTTCTAAATATATTAGTAATCTAAATTTTGAGAATTAGAACATCAACATATAAACAAGCTATAGTAAAATTTTCATAATAGATGGCAACAGATATGCTCCGACATTCATATAGATAGAAGAAAAGTTTATATACATCTGTTAGCGTCAAAGGAGAGGAAAGAAACTAAGCCACCGAATGAACTAGAGAATATGTTATTGTCCTATATTTTTTCAGACAAGGGTACACGATACATTATTTCTTTGGTGGATACAATGTAAGTTACTAATAATCCATATACATTTATTTATTTACATAATAGTACATGCAAATATATCTCTTTCCTCCGTCTGAAATTAATTTACATAGATTTATCTAGATTCATATGTACCAATGCACTATAACGAGTCTAGATACATGCATGTCTAGACAAATTTGTGTCAACTAATTAGGGAAGGATGGAGTAAATTTAAAATTATAATTGCTTTATTACACTAGTGCAGAACAGCCCATGCGTCCCGGTTGGTAAGAGCCATTAGTCCCGGTTGCCCAACCGGGACGGGGCAATCGGGACTAAAGCTCTAACCATTAGTCCCGGTTGCCCCACCAACCGGGACAAATGGGTGCTGCAGCGTGGCAGCAAAGCGCGAGGTGGAGCATTAGTCGGTTCGTAACACGACCGGGACTAATAACTCTTCTGACAGAGATTTGGCTCATTTCTCTGCCGCGGCAGAGAATTCATTTTTGCACATTTTGTTGCCGCGGCAGCATTTTCGCCACTTTTTGTGCCGCGGCAGAGAATTCATTTAGGTTGTTTTATTGATTATTTAGTGTTTTGCACTTATCAATGAAGGAACCTTGTATTACACAAGATCATCATGAAAATATTACATTCAATACGGATCGAGTTCATGCACTACATACAAAAGTATTCCCTTGTCTATACACGGATCGAGTTGCTATTTTACAATCCCTATTGTCTATACACAGCAGAATAGTATTCCCCTTTGGTCTAGGACTTACGCATCCAAGAATCCCGCCAATTCCTCCTGAATTGCTCGTATCGATCCTTTGGCGAAGACCGTCCGTGAGCGTTCGATCTGATTTAAAAAAGGTCAGTCTATATGAATGAAACTAAACACAATTTGTTTGAAAATAAAACTATAGAAATTGTTTACATACGTGGAGTTGCTCTAAATTTCTGCCCTTCTCGCCACGTCTGCGGATGAACTTCGCATACATAGTATCCACATAGATTGTTACCTGGTCCTCGAGGGCACTTTACGAGAACATAGTTCAATCAAAATAATAATCAAGCATGATAATAACTGTATCAAAACTAGAATCAAAGAGATGCTTGCGGATATAGCTAGTGGTGCTTACATCTAGTGGTTGAAATGTAAGCTCCTCTTTCCAAACACCTAGCCTTCTTGGTGAACCGTTTCCAAGCGCTGCCCGACGAAGAAAACGAATAAAAGAAGTTATTAAGTACTTGATATCATAAAATTCACGAACGTTGCCGATATAGTGTCGTAATGATTAGAATTACCGCTGGAGAAGTATCTGCATGTCCTTCCACGTCTCAAGGGGTTTATGTTTCGAGTCCATGACTAGTACACGCCCTTTGTCAAGTTGAATGATTAACAGAATATAGTGGAAGCTGCGAATGCATAACTAATCAATTATATACTTAACATCGAGTAAGCGAAATAGAAAGTGTATACAAGACAATAACACTCACTCGAAGTTGTAAGGAAAAAGTATTTCCCTTTTGGTTTCTTGAAACCTTACGCGTGTACTATATTATCCTCCGTATCACGGGGCTTATTTTGAGATTAGCTTCATGAACCCAATATGGGTCAATGAAGCCAATATCATAGATTTGTCCTCTGCATTCGAGAATCTTCATTACGCATATTACGGTATGATTATATACATGCAATAAACAAAGTGAGATAGCTGGAGACTAAGTTAATTACAGAATTAGTACTTAGGACAATAGGCACCGATGAGCGATTTGTCCAAGGCGTCTTGATTGAATAATTGAAATAGCTCAATAAATTCAATGGATATCATGTCATCACTTTCTTTCCCATGATGCTTTTTTGTAACCCTCAGACTATCCGATTAGCCCGGCACTTGTGGCGTGCATGTACCGATTATGCAATCTTCGCATTTTGTTGAAAGATTATTTACCTCCTCGGGTTTGACGAGAGGTTTGCCGTCTTGGTATTTGTATGCTACTTCACTCACGGGAAGAACTCTAAGCGGGATAAATCTTGGGCAATACTCATACCTTGAGCAGCGGCAGCTTCTCCGTGTTAATGCAACTACCTACGGATCATCTTGCTCTTACCCCATATTTGCTCGACCCCACATTGGTTTGAGAAATCACCTTGAGAGGCGCAAGTCTGTTTGCTTGTTCTCCGAGCTGGGCAACAGATTTCCCGCTTGCATCGATCGCTCTTGAGGCTTTTGTGCATGTGACTTGAGAATAGAACGCTCATAGTCGATGAGCTTTGGCTCGGGTTGATGAAGAGTCTTTAGCATTTTCAACACTTTGGCTTTTTCTTCTTTGGTCTTTGGGAACTCGCTCTTTTGGCGCCTCGACTTAGCAGCAGCTGTCGTTTCGCATCAACGATCGCCGATCTCCTCTTGATCTGATCATAAGCTCTCTTGGGAGGAACCGTTGGTACTTTTGGAAGAGGCTCTTGTTTACGTTTGGCCGATCGCCACGACGCCTGATGGCGATGCGCTTCGCTTTTATCCCGAGGCGGCGATGGCTCCTTGGCGATGGCTGCCGGAGAAGGGTGAGCGGCGGGCGGGTGAGGCGACGAAGACGGCTGCGCTGGCGGCGACCTCCGGAGACGGGTGAGGCGGCGAAGATGGCCTTGGCGTGTGATTTGCACGATACAATCCTTGACCATAGAATGGTGGCGTTTTGCGTCACCCAGCGATCATCCCCTTCACCAGCAGGGTAGTGAAGATCCAAAACCTCAAAGGTGGGCATGATTTCATCCACGCCGACAACAGCGTAGCCCTCACGGAACAGACGTGGTAAGTTGGTGTGGGTCCAATTGGTAAGGCATAGCCGACGCCACCTTCATTGATATGTTCACAACTTTGACATGTAGCTCGCAGGGTGTGTCATCTACGTGATATCATCCACTTTGGGTAGCAGGAGCCATCGTCGGTGCATCATCGCCGGCGCCATTGTCATCACCGGGACCTCGGTGGAAGCCACCTTTGCTTTTCGATTATTCGATAGGCGGTAGCATCGAATGCAGTGTCTTCTGAGATGGGGCGCCGTAGTACTTACTCTTTAAGTGAGTTAATTTCATCTTGTTGTTGCTTTAATCGTTCTTCAATTAACGCATTCGCTCTTTCGACTTTTCGCTTCAAGCCGCCCTGTCCTTACTCCTCGGCGGCTTCTATTAGGATATTTCTTCCTCTCTTGAAACCCAGTCCTCCATGATTGGGAGCCTATTGTGCCTCGTGTTCGTCCATCATGTTCCTTATTTCCAAGGCAGTGTGAGCTCATCATTCTCTCTATCGGGAATGAAGTCCCCATCTTTAACAGCCTTTCTGCTTTTCTCATCCTCTCGATTGGCAAGGGTCTTCTTTATGTCGTATGGTATATATACACCTCCTTCCGATTCCAACGTGCCCCATGCCCGTAAAACCAATTCCTTGCACGTTCTACCCAATACATCTCTGGGGTGATATTTTTATCACGCAGTTCTGCTCAAGTTTCTCCCACTTAGGAATGCCACCACAGCCACCTTGCCCCATAGTATGGTGATACTTCTTGTTAGCAGATTCACTTATTCTTTGGACATTTCCTTAGCTTTTCCCGATGTCTTGTATTCCACAAACTCAGCCCAGAATGGTTTTATCTTCAAACCGAGTCTTCTTGAAATCGAGTCTTCTCTTTCACGACATAGTCAAGGTGCAATCTTTTCTTCCGTTGGTGAAACATTGGGCCATCTTCTTCAAAGCCCACTCCACGACCTTAGCCTCCATGGCTCTCCCATGTTGTAAGCGTCCTCAATGGATCCTCCGCATTTGGATCCAGCTCTATCTTCGGTAGTTTGAAATTAACCATGAGCCTCTTCCACAAGAAATCTTTGGCGTGGTTAGGGACAAATAAACATGTTCCTCTTCATCCGCATTAGCAGACCTATTCCAATTTCTAATGGTGATCGGGATTAAGTCCCTAACGATTACTCGCATTGTGCCACAAATTTGGTTGCGACAACCCGAGTCGCTTGATGCCGTCTTCGACATCTTGATCTGAACCTCTCATGGTCTTCCAACTTTTTGGTTGGGCCTCTCGCTCTTTTCAAGAGATTCCTTCGATCCGGAGGCTAAAGAAGAAAGATCATCGTTACTATTTCTATATAGATAGCAGATGATTAATTAATGAATTGATTTATATTACATGCACCTCGCCGGATGCGTCTTCTCGGTTACACAAGGCATCGCCTTCTCCCTCATGGAAGGCAACACCTTCAACCTCAAACAAGTTGTCTACTCGGTAAAGAGGATCACCCTCACGGAGTTGTTCGAAACGTTGATATGTCTAAATTATCTTCCCACGGATCACACCGGATCAACTCTTCCTTTTCTTCGTCTCGGCGTGTGGGTCCATATTTTACGCATAGGTGGAAAACGAATAAGTCAAAGCGGCTAAAGGAGAAAGTTACGAATAAGTCAAAGCGGCTAACGAATATTTTCGGATCGAAGGTGAAACCCTAATATATACGTACACAATAATAAAAATGAAGAGAAACCCTAAACCCTAAGGCTATGAGAGGGGAACATGAGTATAAGGCTACAAAAGGTCTTGATCTATCTATGGTCTTGATCTCGGTCTTGATCTCAATCTCGATATCGTATTCTACCGAGAAGAACCAAATCACGGAAGAAAGGAAACAATCAACACATGGCATCGATGCAATGCTCAAGCAATGGTGATGATCGACAAGTTAATGTGCATTGGAATGTAACCCTAAAGCATTCTCGACAAGTTAATTGGGGTTCCGAGGCGCAAACCCTAACTCAAGGAACTCGGAATCACCGTTAGGGTTACTAGGTGTTCTAATTAAACTTGTCATTTAAGTTGTTGAACAATGCATGATTATAGCATAGATAGATAGTTCTCATTTTTGAACATTTTGGTATATTATTTGTATTTTCAGACATATTAAAAGTTATTGAATTTACAAGTTTTATTCAAATTCAAATTATTAAATCAAATGTTTAAACCTTTTGCACCATAGTAACAACTAGCCATAGTGGCTGTGTGGGGCCCGAGCCACCTCAGCAGCCACGCAAGCAAAGGGGAAACGGAGGGCAGGTGCCATGACGGCGGCGAGTGGTCGCACTGTGCTCTTACCTTCATAGCACAGGATCGGGGCCTCGGGGAGAGTCGGGAAGATGGGGTGCAGGGCGCCAAACAGCACGGCATGGCCTTGGACCTGGCGGCTTGACTGGTGGCGACGTTTCCTATAGCGACTAGCGCGAAGCGAGCTGGGCGAAGGAGTTGAGCGATGAGGCTTCTCACGGACTCGGGTTGAGCCAGTAAGATGGGCGATCCGGGTACACTACGGGCCAAATTTCTTTTATCGTTATATGGTATGGTACGGGGATTTTCGCGCCGGGCCATGGCGGTTGCCACAGGCTGGATCCGCTCTACCCGTCTGCGCCCACGCGGCGGCTCCGCCCTCGCCTCCTTCCTCCTCCTCGACGCCGCCGCCTTCGCTCGCCGTCGCCGTCCTCCTCGTGCCCCACCACAGCGTCAAGGTCGCCTCTCCTCGACGTCGCCGCCTTCGCTCATCGCCGCCGCGCCAGCAGAGGAGGGGAAGCGAGCAGGCGACGGCGGTCGTCGAGGAAGGAGACGCGCTGCACGTCGCTGCCAGGAAGAGACGCGGTGGCGGTGGAGGCGAGGCGTTGACGGAGCCGCTACTGAGCCGGCAGCGGTGGCGAGCTGGCGCGTCGTCGTCAGCGCACGCGAGGCGAGGCGGAGAAGTGAGTGGGAAGGAAGAAGAAGAGGAGGCACGGTTATAACTAAAGGGCCTTTAGTCGGTTCGTGGCTCCAGGACTAAAAGATACGTCGGTTGGAGCCACCAACCGGGACCTATAGTCAATTTTCAGCGGTGAAGGCGGCGCGCGAGACTCTTCCGTCGGTTGGTGGCTCCAACCAGGACGATTCATTTTCAAATTTTTGATTATTTTCTCTCTGTTCCCGCCTTTTTTTTATTTTGGGGTTTAAATTTGTAATGTTTTTTAAATGATAATTAATTTGGAATTTAGAAAAACTTTAAACATAAAAAGTGTTTGGATTTGAATAAATAATTCGAAACCATTTTCTGTTTTGAAAAATAATTAATGTAACCATTTAAAATATGAACCATTTACAATTAAAAATGAATTAACTTATATTTTTTTAATATCAATTTGGAATTTAGAAAAACTTTAAATATAAGAAGTGTATGGATTTGAATAAATAATTCAAAAACATATTCTATTTTTAAAAAATAATTAATGTAACCTTTTAAAATGAATTATCTTATATTTTTGAATATTAATTTGGAATTTAGAAAAACTTTAAATATAAGAAGTGTATGGATTTGAATAAATAATTCAAAAACATATTCTATTTTTAAAAAATAATTAATGTAACCTTTTAAAATGAATTAACTTATATTTTTGAATATTAATTTGGAATTTAGAAAAACTTTAAATATAAGAAGTGTATGGATTTGAATAAATAATTCAAAACATATTCTATTTTAAAAAATAATTAATGTAACCTTTTAAAATGAATTAACTTATATTTTGAATATTAATTTGGAATTTAGAAAAACTTTAAATATAAGAAGTGTATGGATTTGAATAAATAATTCAAAAACATATTCTATTTTAAAAATAATTAATGTAACCTTTTAAAATGAATTAACTTATATTTTTGAATATTAATTTGGAATTTAGAAAAATTTAAACATAAAAAGTGTTTGGATTTAAATAAATAATTCAAAACATTTTCTGTTTAAAAATAATTTATGTAACCATTTAAAATATGAACCATTTACAATTAAAATGAATTAACTTATATTTTTTATATCAATTTGGAATTTAGAAAAACTTTAAACATAAGAAGTGTTTGGATTTTGAACTTATATAGGTTTTTGAATTTATTATGCCCGTTTTGAATTATCTGAATTTCTAACTATGGTCGAACGGTGTGCATGAAGATAGGGGCGGCATCGTTAGAACTTGCATTGGATCTCTGAAGAAACCACATATTGCGAGTCTAAAATGATTTTTCAAAAATCACAGGCGATAGATCATGTACTGTAGTACAAAGGACCCACTTCCTACCGATTCGGCAGACATTTGTCCTTTTACGTGGATGGACGAAAGGTTTGAGATGTACCGGTTGGGATATAGTCCATGTAAGGTGGTCTAGTATTTTAGGAAAATAGGCGGTAGCATTCTCAAACGGCATTTTGGTGGTTACTTCACAAAGCGACCCCTTTTTGCGCTCGGAAAAATGGAAAAGGGCTTTTCCGATGCGACAAAAGGAAAACTTCCTCTGCAACATTGTTCTACATACCAATGTCCACACACATGCATAATATGGGCACAACATCACAAACTATGCCGTGATTCAAGACATAACATCGGTCATTTGGACCGAAAGCCATGAAACCTCGAACATGATAGGTCATTTTGTGAAGGTTTTTGAAACATGATCAATATACCAAGTCTGGTATTTTTCCTTTCAACTATGTAACATAATATGACACCACTGAAGGATTTTCATTGTTCGGATTTTTTTGAATTTATTATGCCCGTTTTGAATTATTTGAATTTCTAACTATGGTCGAACGGTGTGCATGAAGATAGGGGCGGGCATCGTTAGAACTTGCATTGGATCTCTGAAGAAACCACATATTGCGAGTCTAAAATGATTTTTCAAAAATCAGGCGATAGATCATGTACAGTAGTACAAACCGGACCCACTTCCTGCCGATTCTACAGGAACATTTGTCCTTTTACGGGATGGACGAAAAGGTTTGAGATGTACGGTTGGGATATAGTCCATGTAAGGTGGTCTAGTATTTTAGGAAAATAGGACGGTAGCATTACGAAACGGCATTTTGGTGGTTACTTCACAACGACCCCCTTTTTGCGCTCGGAAAATGGAAAAGGGCTTTTCCGTGCGACAAAAGGAAAACTTCCTCTGCAACATTGTTCTCCATACCAATGTCCACACACATGCATAATATGGGCACAACATCACAAACTATGCCGTGATTCAAGACATAACATCGGTCATTTGGACCGAAAGCCATGAAACCTCGAACATGATAGGTCATTTTGTGAAGGTTTTTGAAACATGATCAATATACCAAGTCTGTATTTTTCCTTTCAACTATGTAACATAATATGACACCACGCCAAGGATTTTCATTGTTCGGATTTTTTTGAATTTATTATGCCCGTTTTGAATTATTTGAATTTCTAACTATGGTCGAACGGTGTGCATGAAGATAGGGGCGGGCATCGTTAGAACTTGCATTGGATCTCTGAAGAAACCACATATTGTGAGTCTAAAATGATTTTTCAAAAATCACGGGCGATAGATCATGTACTGTAGTACAAACCGGACCCACTTCCTGCCGATTCTACAGACATTTGTCCTTTTACGGGATGGACGAAAAGGTTTGAGATGTACCGGTTGGGATATAGTCCATGTAAGGTGGTCTAGTATTTTAGGAAAATAGGACGGTAGCATTCAAACGGCATTTTGGTGGTTACTTCACAAACGACCCTTTTTTGCTCGGAAAATGGAAAAGGGCTTTTCCGTGCGACAAAGGAAAACTTCCTCTGCAACATTGTTCTCCATACCAATGTCCACACACATGCATAATATGGGCACAACATCACAAACTATGCCGTGATTCAAGACATAACATCGGTCATTTGGACCGAAAGCCATGAAACCTCGAACATGATAGGTCATTTTGTGAAGGTTTTTGAAACATGATCAATATACCAAGTCTGGTATTTTCCTTTCAACTATGTAACATAATATGACACCACGCCAAGGATTTTCATTGTTCGGATTTTTTTGAATTTATTATGCCCGTTTTGAATTATTTGAATTTCTAACTATGGTCGAACCGGTGTGCATGAAGATAGGGACGGAATCGTTAGAACTTGCATTGGATCTCTGAAGAAACCACATATTGCGAGTCTAAAACGATTTTTCAAAAAATCACGGGCGATAGATCATGTACTGTAGTACAAACCGGACCCACTTCCGCCGATTCAAGACATTTGTCCTTTTACTGGGATGGACGAAAAGGTTTGAGATGTACCGGTTGGGATATAGTCCATGTAAGGTGGTCTAGTATTTTAGGAAAATAGGGCGGTAGCATTCGAAACGGCATTTTGGTGGTTACTTCACAAACGACCCCTTTCTCAAGGAAAATGGAAAAGGGCTTTTCCGTGCGACAAAAGGAAAACTTCCTCCTGCAACATTGTTCTCCATACCAATGTCCACACACATGCATAATATGGGCACAACATCACAAACTATGCCGTGATTCAGCACATAACATCGGTCATTTGGACGAAAGCCATGAAACCTCGAACATGATAGGTAATTTTATGAAGGTTTTTCAAAACATGATCATTGTTAAGACACATTTAGTCCGGATGTAGTCACAAACGGGACTAAAAATATTTTCCGCCATTTCCCACCTCTTCCCGCCAAGTTTTCCCGCCCTTTCCTTTCTACTAGAGCTTTTAGTCCGGATGTAGTCACTAACGGGACTAAAGATATTTCCGCCATTTCCCAAAGCTTCACGCCAAGTTTTCCGCCTTTCCTCTATATTTAGGGTGATCGTGTCATGGCTATCCACACATCCACACCTTCCTCTCTTAGAACAATGGACAACGCCATCTTGGGCCATTCGACCTCGAGGAGACCGAGGCCAGTGCGCCCAACTACCCTTGTCCCGGGTGGCCCGCCCGGCTGGATGCCGAGCGATGGAGGGTTCCGCCTCCTGTCCTCAAGGTTCCGCACGCCAGTGCCATCACAAACCACTTCTACCACGAGCTCACGCGGAGCGTGGATGGATCCCATGGGATCCCGACAACTATGACACTGGAATGCCTTCTTCGCTAATAGGCGGGAAAGGGAGCTCGCCAGTACGAGGGTGATGGCCGCCCGTGAACAACAACGAAGTCGGCCGTCGTCTGTGGTGGGAGAACCGTACTATCATCGGTGATGCGCTACATCGCCGGGAGACCATCTCGCCACGGTGCCCACGAGTCCACCCGCCAGGCCCCACTGTCCGGCGGTAGCGGCATCGTCTTCCAGAGACCCTCCCACCCGGGGATCCAAGGCTGGAATGGCCTGGTATATGCCATGGATGGGCCGAGGATCCCGAGTGGCAGGTGGCGATAGCGATGATGATGACGACGACGATGAAGACCACAAGCTGCGTACTATAGGACTAGGCATGATTATGACTAAAGGCGGCTTTAGGCCTGAGTGTTAGCTAGTCCCGATTTGTCCGGTTTTAATATTAATAAATGTCTTAAGTGTTACCTAATAAATAGAGAAATGCCTATATAAAGAGATGGTTCATATTTAGTCCCGATTTGTACGGTTGGGATATAGTCCATGTAAGGTGGTCTAGTATTTTAGGAAAATAGGACGGTAGCATTCGAACGGCATTTTGGTGGTTACTTCACAAAACGACCCGTTTTTGCTCGGAAAATGGAAAAGGGATTTTCCGTGCGACAAAAGGAAAACTTCCTCTGCAACATTGTTCTACATACCAATGTCCACACACACATGATCATTGTTGGCACATTTAGTCCCGGATGTAGTCACAAACCGGGACTAAAGGGATTGCGTGAGTGGGCGCACAACACTAATAATAGGGTGAGTGTCGACATTATGTCGATGCGGCTTGTACCTTGTCCCGGATGGTGTCACCAACGGGACTAAAGATGCTTTAGTCGGTTGGAGACACCAACCGACTAAAGATGAGTCAACACTAATAATAGGGTGAGTGTCGACATTATGTCGTGAGTGTCGACATTATGCCGAGCTGCTTGTACTATAAATATGCATCCTTGTGAGTCCAGTCCTCGGCCAGTTTGAGGCATCTCCAAGATGGTTTTAGAGAGCAGGACACCACTACGGCCAGTTTCAGGAGATGCCGACGGAGCCAGTCCTCCCGGCATCTCAGAAACTGGTCATAGAGGCACTCTAATATGTGAAATTAGTTAGCTCCGGCGTATTGATCTAGTTAGTGAAGTTACAAGCTGCAAGATGGTTTTCGAGCGAGGACACCATCTGCGGCCAGTTTGAGGAGATGCGAGCCAGGATCCTCGGCATCTCAGAAACTGTCATAGAGGCACTCCTAATATGTGAAATTAGTTAGCTCGGCGTATTGATCTAGTTAGTGAAGTTACAAGCTGCAAGATGGTTTTCGAGAGCAGGGACACCACTGCGGCCAGTTTGGAGATGCCGACGGAGCCCAGTCCTGGCATCTCAGAAACTGGTCATAGAGGCACTCCTAATATGTGAAATTAGTTAGCTGAGGCGTATTGATCTAGTTAGTGAAGTTACAAGCTGCAAGATGGTTTTCGAGAGCAGGACACCATCATGCGGCTTTGAGGAGATGCGACGGAGCCAGATCCTCCGGCATCTCAGAAACTGGTCATAGAGGCACTCTAATATGTGAAATTAGTTAGCTCGAGGCGTATTGATCTAGTTAGTGAAGTTACAAGCTGCAAGATGGTTTTGAGCAGGGACACCATGCGGCCAGTTTGAGGAGATGCCAGGAGCCCAGTCCTCCGGCATCTCCGAGAAACTGGTCATAGAGGCACTCCGGTCCAGCCAAAATGGGACTAACACTCAAGACATTTATTAATATTAAAACTGAGACTACAAAACCGGGACTAAAGGCCACAAACATGAAGATATCCTTCGGTCAAGCCACAAACCGAAAGACATGAACTAGAGTTACATAATATGAGCATGAACTTCTTGGCATATGTCATTCCTTATGACCGCTTGACGTAACCATGGAGCATCTTCTTTACTTAACGGAATGCTTGGGTGTTTTCACCGTGAAGGCGGAATTTCATCAAACTTATTATAATCTTCGACATGTGTCTTGCCCTCGATTCCCACGATGTTTCTTTTCCTGAAAGAACTATGTGACGCTTTGGATCATCATATGATGTATTCGTTTGCATATTTTTTCTTTTTTTGATGCGGAGGACATGTCCTTCACATAGAAAACCTGAGACACATCATTGGCTAGGACGAATGGTTCATCTCTATAACCAAGATTGTTGAGATCCATTTGTTGTCATTCCATACAACTGGTCTATCTTTACCCTTCCCATTCAAAGTTGACCCATTTGCTGAAACAAAGGGACCTTAAAAGAGACTCCATAGTCTAGTTCCCATATCTCCTCTATGTAACCATAATATGTGTCCTTTTGTCCATTCTCGTCTATTGCATCAAAGCGGACACCACTATTTTGGTTGGTGCTCTTTTATCTTGGGCGATCGTGTAGAATGTATTCCCATTTATTTCGCACCCTTGGAAATTCAATACAGAGAAGATGGTGACGCGCCAACAAGTATAGCTGATCTCCAACAGTGGTGTCATTCAAGAGATGTGTCCGCATCCAACCACCGGCAGACTTCATGTGTTCATCTAATCCATGATTCAGCTTCCCGGGTTTTGAGCGCATAATATTCTTGTGTTCCTCCATATCTGAGCTGCCAAGGTGGAATTATGTAGAACTGTAGTGTGCTTTAGTGAAAGAATCTCCCCCTACATATCAGTGCTTTCTTTCCCAGCGTGCCTTTTCCACTTAGTCTTCCCTCATGCCGCGAGTCGAAACACCAACCGGCTTAAGGTCGAATAAAGTCAACACAAAACTCAATGACCTCCTCTGCTCCATATCCCTTGGAGATGCTTCCTTCGGTCTAGCACGGTTATGAACATATTTCTTTAAGACTCCCATGAACCTCTCAAAGGGAACATATTGTGCGAAATACCGGACCGAGAATGGCAATCTCTTCCACTAGATGAACCGGAGATGCGTCATAATATTGAAGAAGGATGGTGGGAACACCAATTCAAAACTAACAATACATTGTACCACATCCTTCATAACCTTGGCGTAATATCTGGATTGATTACCTTCGAGATATTGCATTGAGGAATGCACACAGCTTCACAATGGGTACTCGAACATTTTCGGTAGAAGCCCCTCAATGCAATTGGAAGCAACTGCGTCATAATCACGTGATGTCATGAGACTTCAGGTTTTGGAACTTTTTCTCGCCATATTTATTATCCCTTTATATTAGATGAGAAGCCCGACGGCACCTTGATCTGTAAAGGACTTCAAAAAGATTTCCTTCTGCTTTGGTAAGAGCATAGCGGCATGACTTAAGTGACGCCCTTTATCCGTCTTGTTATCTGTATGCATGTTCTTTGGGTCTTTCATAATTTGTTGGTCCTCCTGCTTGGTGTATCTTTTGTCTTCCCATACACGCCTAGGAATCCTAGCAGTTCACACAGAGATTCTTCGTCACGTGCATCACGTCGATTGAAGAGCGGACACGCAGACTTTCCAATATGGCAGCTCCCAAAATATAGATTTCTTCTTCCACATGGGTGTGTGTCCTGTAGCGGCGTCGCTCGACGATTGACCGCCGGACCCTTTCCAAATATTACTTCTATGTCCTTGACCATACCAAATACATCATCACCATTTGGGAGTTCAGGCTTCTTCCTGATCTGCCTCACCTTTGAAATGCTTGCCTTTCTTTCTTACGGGATGATTGGTCGGAAGAAATCGTCGATTCGCTAGGTACACAACCTTCTTGCATTTATGCAAATATGTACCTTCGGTCTTATCTAAACAGTGGGTGCATGCCTTATATCCTTTGTTTGTCCATCACGAAAGGTTACTAAGAGCAGGCCAATCATTGATGGTTCTGAATAACAACCTCGTAGATTAAATGGCTCTGTTTGTTCTCATCCCACGACGTACACCTGGTTTGCCCCACAAATGTAAGAGTTCTTCAACTAATGGCCTAAGGTACACATCAATGTCGTTGCCGGTTGCTCGGGCCTTGGATGAGCACCGCATCATAATGAACTTACGCTTCATGCACAACCAAGGAGGCAGGTTGTAGATACATAGAGTCACGGGCCAGGTCTTGTGGCAGCTCTGCTCCCAAAAGGATTCATGCCATCCGTGTACTTAGACCAAACCATAAGTTCCTTGCGTCACACCGCAAAGTCGGGAAGTCTCTCAAGATTTTTCTCCACCGTGACCCATCGGAGGTGTCTCAACTCCCGTCTTTCTTACGGTCTTCTTTGTGCCATCGCAACAACCTGGCATGCTCTTTGTTTCTGAACATGCGTTTCAACCTTGGTATTATAGGAGCATACCACATAACCTTAGCAGGAACCCTCTTCCGGAGGGCTCTCCCTCAACATCACCAGGGTCATCTCGTCTGATCTTATACATAACGCGTTGCATACCGGCATTTATCTAAATTCTCATACTCCTTACATGGTAGAGGATGCGATCATTAATGCATGCATGTATCTTTTGCACATCTAATCCCGGAGGAAAGAGAGTCTTCTTTGCTTCAGAGGTACTCTCGGAAGTTCGTTATGTTTTGGAAACTTCGGCTTCATTATTTTCAGCATCTTTTCAAATGAGGAGTCGGTTAGACCACACTCTGCCTTCCATCGCAACAATTCCAGTGTGGTACCGAGCTTTGTGCTGCCATCTTCACAATTTGGGTACAACAATTTCTTGTGATCTTCTAACATGCCCTCTAACTTAAAATTATCATTTTATATTTCACGGTCTCGCTTTGCATCGAAATGACCCTACCAAGTTCATCAGGCTCATCCGATGCCGTTCTTCACCTTTTCCTCTCCATTGTCTTCCATAGCAGTATCACCGTATTCAGGAAACATATGATGATAGTTGTTATCATCATCTTCTTCTTCACCATCTTCCATCATAACCCCTCTTTCCCCATGCTTGGTCCAGCAATTATAGTTGGGCATGAAACCTTTCATAATCGTGGCGAATGATTTTCGAGGAAGAGTACTCCTTGTTGTTCCGACATTGAACACATGGACAACGATAAATCCATTCTCTTTGTTTGTAGCCACATCGATAAATTTATCCACGCCTTTGATATACCCGGCTACCGCCGGTCACCGTACATCCATTCCCGACCGTTCATCGCATCATATAAGTAAGTTTATCAAAAACAGGACATCGTAAATAGTGAAATAACCAATTCACACCGACACATGAATTGTATCAATGACCTAGAAAAGATAGGATTGCTAACCTCGATCGAGGGAAATAAAGAGGAGAAAGCTCAAGTGCGTCTCGGACACCTTATATATTTTTGTTCTATGAGAAATTCAACTGGATTTTCACTCAAACATTTCAACAAACACCTTCAATGCATGCATGAGAAAAAACTAGCACACCCTCACACCTTACACCATTCGAAAAAAGCAGTGGAGGCAGGGGTTGCATTTATAGAGGGCAGGTCTTTAGTCGGTTGGAGCCAGCAATCGGGACTAAAGGTGTGTGCCACGCCACGTGGCTGGCCAAACCTTTAGTCGGTTGGTGGCTCCAACGACGCATGCCCCTTACCACCAACGGGACCCATGCCCTGGCCCGTGCCGCTCAACCGATCGTGCCAACATTAGTCCCGGTTGGTGGCGCAACCGGGACTAATGCTCCCAGGGGTGGCGAACGGATGGCCCTTTTTCCTCTAGTGTTAGGATGGATGGGTGCAATTGTTTCTTCCGCAAGTTAGAGGTGATCATAATCAAAGGACATTTATTTGTTGATAAAATATAGTGGAATATCATTGTTTAATGACTATGGGGATCTATCATGGGAAAATAAAGAAATAATACTAAATATTAGCTGTAAAACCGTTAATATTAGTTAATTTCTTAAAAAGGAAGAATAACAGAAAATGTTTCCTACTTCATAGTTTAGAAAATAGTTGTCGAGAAAATCAAAGTATTGTATTGTTTCATGTAAAAATGTTCCATTATTTATGTTATTTCTTAACACTATATTTATATATATGTTTGAAACGCCATGTGTATGCAATGAATGAGCAAACGATAGGAAAAGAATATTGATATAAGATAAGAAATAATGATTTAAATGTTGTGTACATGATGATGCCCTCTCGCATTTGCAAGGGCCACCTTTCTTGTTAGTTCACAAAAAAAAAATGATACAATCAAGCTCTATAATAAGATACTACATCCTCCCAAACATACATTCAATGTACATTAGTCAAAAACTAAAACTTACTAACATTGACCAAATATATAGAGGAAATATAATTACTGCAAGTTTTTAATGAATCAATAAATTATGAAATTACTACTAGTGGTAGATGTGGCGATTTTGATTTGATATTGTATATATTCATGTTTTTATCTGTATACTTAGTTAAACTTCGAAATCACGAACTAAATTTATACATGTATTTTGGCATAGAGGAAGTCACACTTCAGTGCATGCACATCGTGTATGTGCCACGGTACTCGTCTCCACTTGACTTGCAATATAGGCTAGCTTAATGTTTGTGTCAGACCAATATTTTTATGTTTAACCATCAATATAAAATTAGTTACAAGCATGAACAAAATTAGTTACGAAAAGAAGCAACATTCTATTAGATTTTTTTACCAAATACACTAATCTCACAATTTTTTTACTTGAAACAACATATTATTAAATAATTAATTACTATTTCTAAATATCAATATCTTAAACTACTCATATTGTGAATCCGGGATCCGGAGTTGTTATTAGCAGTCCACTATAAAATGGCTATAGGCAAGTCAAGTTCATGCTTGAACATAAACGAACCATCATGCGTGGATGGAGGAATGTATCATGCATGATTGATGGCCATTAATTTCGCATAGCTAAAGCATGAATACCAACCCAACGGTTGGGTCTATAAATTGATGTAGTATCCACACCACCCATGGATCAGTTGGCGGAACATATCGTAGGATACACATGAACAAATTTTCTGAGCTGCATATATGCATAAAGATTTGCCCTGAGATATTAGAAGATAACTGATAGGTTAGATTAAGCTTGTCTAGGATCTTGTTTGTGGGACTGATATACGCCCAACAAGTTTATGGAATTCCATGGTCGGCCAGCCTACATAGGATTACATAGTTCATCTTGCCGGTGTAATTAGCTGTTGGCGCTGAGATACAACGACATTCACATGCCTGGGTTCACCAATAACAGCCACAATGGGAGTGGTCGCCAGTGTTGCAAAGTACGAGGTGGCTCCAAGTCCTATACCTATGGGTTCAGTCGGTGCAGGGGCGAATCCACCAGGTAGGCTTCAATAGGCTGAAGCCTACCCTTCATTTTTATAAAAAGAGTGTCATCTATACATGCTAGAAGCAGTGTGGTAGCCATGGATGATATTCAGAAAGTACAAACGCTTGAAACTGCCAGGAAGAAGCTGTTTTGCCCGTTCAGAATGAATCGTTACTGATCCACCTACTCATCTTGGGCCATGGTTTTCCGCTGGTGTTGTATTGTTCTGGCCCAAGTGGACAATTGGATTGAAAATTAGCAATCAGGAAATAAATAGGACGCCCAAAAACTCTCTAAAATCCCTGAAAAGAAAAAGGGAAATTTTCTTAGGAGGATCGAAAGATCAGAAACATTCTTCAAATCCTTGAAAAAAAATGGAAATTTCTCTTAAAAAAACAGACTGTAGACTTGATGTCAAGAAAAAGAAGACTAGGCTCGGAGGGAAGCATGTGGCATGGACTATTTGAGCTAAATAAAGACACTCATTGGAAAAAACGAAATATAGTGCTATAGCGTTTCAACAAATAATTTATTGACCCGTTTCGTAAAAGAAAAATTCATCGACCCACCATGGCTCTTCATAATTTACTATTGGCAAAATAGTGGAGGGATGAATTTTATGAGCTTTAGCATTACTTTTTGAGCCTACCCTTAATTTTCGTCCTAGATTCGCCACTGAGTCGGTGTGAACTAACCTGACTAATACACGCTGGCCTGACTTGGGAAGGGTTTTGGTGCAAAGGTGTAGACACGTAGTACATGTTATACACGCTGGCCTGACTTATAAAAATAATCTTGTAGTTTTGCCGTTTGGTGCAAAGTTAATCGGCACGTCCTGTGAAACCGTTGGCTTTTTCAATTTCACCGTGTTAGTATTGTCTTCTAACATTCCTGAAATAATTTCTAGACATGTACTACATGTTAGCTTTGGTAAATGCAGAAGGGTTGAGCTGTGAAATAATTCGTCATTTTAGGCTCCAGGTACACCTGTATCATGTTCATTGTTAATTTTTGGTGCTGAACTTTTTCGACAAAAATGCTGGCAGCGCGTCCTTTTTCATTGATATGGATAGGACAGTTACAAAGGGATAATCCTAGACCTACGGATGGTTTGGTTTACGTAAACATCTACGGATTGACGTGCAACGAATTTTTTTTTTTTTTTTTTTGAACAAGGGGAGGGGTCTAGAAAGACCCCGGTGCTGCCATTATATTCTAGACGGTGGGTACAAATTACAAACAGGTCCATTACATTTCAGAAAATAAAAAGAGGACCTGAGAATAAGCAAGGAAGACCCTAAAATTTCCAGGAAAAACGCGATCGGGTCCTTTCCCTCTCCACATATGAGCCGCTGCCGCCGCCACCTCCAGGGCCGGGACGAACCACTTGGAAGGAAGAAGGTGCAGAACGCCGGCGCCACGCTCGACAAAGGCCTCCATCTTGGAGGTTGAACACGCCCTCCTGGCGTGAAACAGGCCCTTCATGGCCAAGATTGCCGGCGGCAGACAAGGCCACCAAGCAGGGATCACCGCGATGCAGCAGATAGCACCGCCTCCAAGCAGAAGGAAGGAGCTCGTCAGGTCGCCTCCACCCCTCACCACCACGGCCGGCCGGGGGAGACAACGAAGACCAGCAGCTCCCCTGCTCGAGACTGCCAGAAGCGCAGGGGATAAGGGAGCCACCAGGTCGCCACTGCCTCTCCTTCCTAATCCCCATGCCACCACGGCCGGACGGATGAGGAAGGAAGAGCCAGATCAACGAGCCCGATGACCACCCGGCGCAGACACCCGCCAGTGGAAATACTCCCGCCGCCACCCCATCCCACTGCAGCACCCGCCATCTCGATCCCTCGCAACCACCGCCGGCGAGAGGGATGGGGAGCCAAGGACAACGAAGGAGGAGGCAGAGCATGACCTTCTTATTCGAGGAAGTGGTGGTCGCCACCGCCGCACCGCCTCCAACCGGAGGGCGCGAGCACCATGAGGACGAACCCTAAAGCCTGGATGCGGTCACAATCCAGAGCTCCACGACCGGGCAGAGAGCCCACTACCGGCATAGAGCCAAAGAAACCTATCCTACTCACTACAGCGCCGCCCCCAGTCCTACTCCAGCCGGCTATTCCGGCGGAGAGGCACCAGGGGAGGACCGGAGGTCGACGCGGCTGCTCAGCTACTGTAGAGATAAGGGAGAGGGGAGGAGAGGGCTCGATCAAAAGATAAAGAATACGTGCAACGAATTGATTGACGGCTTTTTGACCTTTTCTTGAAAAACGGGCCACGTTCTGATTCTATATCTGTTTGGTACTGTCCGTAAAATAATTTCATGATAGTCTCCGTAAGCTCATTAAAAAGCTTCACTACAGGAATGAAAAGCTACGCCGACGGCCAAACGTCGGGGCCGTCGGCGTAGCCATCGTCTAGGCCAGCCTCGCCAAACAGCCGTCGGCGTAGAATTGACCTCGGCATATCCTATGCTACGCCGACGGCTGCCCTCGGCGTAGCTATTTTTTATTTTATCTCATTAAACTTTGAAAAATCATAACTAAATCATTCTAATTCGGAAAAATACAAATTACACATTTGCAGAAAAATTCTAATTCTAAATCATATCAAAATTTGCAGAAAAATAAGACCTATCAATCTACACTCAAATATTACACATTTGTAAATAAAAATTAAGTAAAACATAAAACATTATATATAGTTTAAAACGGGCATAAAATATTCAAAAATGATCGAAACAATGTGAAACCTTCGCGTGGTGTTATATTATGTGACATAGTTAGAAGGAAAAATATCAAACTTGGTATATTGATTATGTCTCAAAGAAACCTTCACAAAATGATCTATCTCATTCGAGGTTTCTTGGCTTTCGGGTCAAATGATCAATGTTATGGCTAGAATCAAGGCATAGTTAGTGATAATGTGCCCATATTGTGCATACATGTGCATCATAGGATGGCGAACAATGTTGCAGGAGGAAGTTTCCTTTTTGTCGCACCAAAAAGCCATTTTCCATTTTCTGAGCATAAAAAACGGACGGTTTTGTGAAGCAACCACCAAATGGCTAATTCAAAATACTACCACCATATTTTACAAAAATACTAGACCACCTTATATGGACAATGTCCCAACAGGGGATCCGAAACCTTTCTGTCCACCTTTGGTGAAAAAGACAAATTCCTGCCGAATCTATAGGAAGTGGGTCAGATAGTACATGATCTGATTCTCATGTTTTTTTTTTAAATCATTTTTAGGTTCATAATATGCTATTTTATCAAAGATCCAATGCAAGTTTAGCGAGGCTCGGCCCCGAGCTAAGAATCTCCATGCCCGCCGTTTGACAAATTTGACGATAGTTTAAAACGGGCATAAAGAATTCAAAAACGATCGAAACAATGCGAAACCTTCGCGTGGTGTCATATTATGTGACATAGTTATAAGTAAAAATATCAAACTTGATATATTGATTATGTCTTAAAAAAACCTTCACAAAATGACCTATCTCATTCGAGGTTTCTTGCCTTTCAGGTCAAATGACCAATGTTATGGCTAGAATCAAGGCATAGTTTGTGATAATGTTCCCATAGTGTGCATACACATGCATCATGGGATGGCGAACAATGTTGCAGGAGGAAGTTTTCCTTTTCGTCGCACCAAAAATCCATTTCCCATTTTCCGAGCACAAAAAACGGAAAGTTTTGTGAAGCAACCACCAATGGCTAATTCAAAATGCTACCACCACATTTTACAAAAATACTATACCACCTTATATGGACAATGTCCCAACAAGGGGATCCGAAACCTTTCCGTCCACCTCTGGTGAAAAAGACAAATTCCTGCCGAATCGGTAGGAAGTGGGTCAGATATGAACTATAGGTACATGATCCGATGCTCATGTTTTTTTACAAAAATAATTTTTAGGTTCACAATATGCTATTTTATCAAAGATCCAATGCAAGTTTTCCTTTTCATCGCACCAAAAAGCCATTTTTCATTATCCAAGCGCAAAAAGGGAATTTTCTAAAGCAACCACCAAATAGTTAATTCAAAAATGGAGGGTTTGTGATTAGTTGATATGGATATCATATTTGGATTCCTCTCATTTTTCTGATCAATTTAGACATATTATTTGTTAAATTCCGATTTACAGATTTAAAGATATTAATTATTCCATATTAAATAGAAAAATACAAAAAAGTAAAATTATTATATTTTTATTTTAATTCAATAATATTTTTACTTATTCATTAATGTTTACTTAAATAATTGTTTGTAATTTAAAAAAATACAAACATGTGACATGATGATATAAGAGTTAATAGGATTGATATCATAGTATTGACAA
Source organism: Avena longiglumis (assembly GCA_030063025.1). Classification (NCBI taxonomy): domain Eukaryota; kingdom Viridiplantae; phylum Streptophyta; class Magnoliopsida; order Poales; family Poaceae; genus Avena; species Avena longiglumis. The sequence goes on from CP125974.1 coordinate 84,802,125, forward strand.
CAATATATGAATTACTTTGCGAAACAGATTATGAAGGAACAAGGAAGTTAAGCGTGCTGGAGCTGAAGTAGTATTAGGATGGGTGACCAGGGCTGGGAAGTTTGACCAAGACTGCAATTTAATTAAATATTAAATATAATTAGTGTTAAAAATGTTCAAAGTGAGAGATTAACGAGTCAAACAATTTAAAAATTTGAGAAAAAAATAAAAAAAATTATTTAAAAAAAAATGTTTTTACAACATGTCGACGGGCTATGCCGACGGCCGCTACGCCGGTGGTATTTTAATACGCCGACGGTCTCTATATGCTCCGCCGAGGGAGGCCTTTGCCGAGGAGGCTACGCCGAGGGCAGCCGTCGGTGTATCAAACGCCGAGGGCATTTTGGCCTACGCCGACTGCTTAGCGCGCGCGTCCTGTAGTGTTTGGCAGTGATCTAAACAGGGTTTACAGGAAAAAATATTGTATAATAACATACTGAAAACAGGAAAAAAACAGGGACAGAACATCAGTCACACACGGATATCTACAAAGACCGGTCCTAGTGCTACTCCCTCTGTTAGGGATTATAAGGCCTATGGACCATTTTGATAGGATTAGGAAAATCAATAACTCACCCACTTGATTACTACATGCATCAATAGTTATACATGCATGAGAGAAGAGAAAGAAAAAGAAGACCATGCATTGGATGAGAGATGGTAATAAATGAGAAAGGACTTGTAATTCCTAACATTTTAAAAAAGCTATTAGGCCTTATAATCCCTAACGGAGGGAGTAGTATCATAAGGTGTATATGCATGCCAACTTGGCAAAAAACTGGTATGGCATCACAATTAAGGAAGAGAGAGGTGGTTAGAGTATCATTGGTAGATACTGTATCATAGCACATAAAACTAGAAATCATAATGACAAATAAATCTATTTTACATAAATATTATACAAATCAATAAATATAACACTACTATGATACTACTATATCTATATGATACAATGTACTAGAGACATAGTATCATACGCTAGTAGCATATGCATGATACTAGTATTATGATACTCCCACTATGACCAACCTAAGAATGGATCAATCAGGTTGTCGGGGTCTTTCTATGAGCATCGTGGTTTTAATGCTGCTCGGCCAGCCTGGTGCCAGGTTGTTACGTTCCTTCCACATGGTCTGCCAGACCAACTTCACAAAACGAACTCTTTCCTCTGCGGTGTTGTAACAGGATTTTTTTTCGAAACAAGGATCCCCAGATTCTGCATCCTCGGATGCACACAACCTTTCTATTAAAGAATAGTACACAAGTTCAAACAGTGTGAAACAAAAATATGTTCAAATCAAGGATCAGATCTGGTTGATACAAATACCAACCATCTGAAAAAGGCTAAAAGCCTCAGTAGAGGCCGAGAGACGAAACTAGGCATCCGTCAATCTACTAGAATGCCACCACCAAAGTAAGCTGAAAATATCCGAAGCAACCATCACGAGACGGCTGCAACCAAAAGCCATAGGTTGCCGTTGTGCTCTGGGAGGAGGAAAGCGCATAACTAGATCCAGGGCGATGCCATATGGATAACCTGCAAAAAAAAAAGAACTCCTGCCTTGTCAAAAACAATATTATTTCGGCATTTCCAAATGGACCAACAAAGGGCCAAAATGTCAATACGTATTCTGGCTTTACTTGTTTTATCCACTCCATTCAGCCAGTTCCCAAACATATTAGTGATATTGGATGGAGGTGGAAGATTATAAGTGAAAAAGACAATACGCCATAAAATCTTAGCCAAAGGACACGAAATAAATAAGTGTTCAATTGTTTGGTCTTCGACACAAAAGTAATATTTTCTACATCCATTCCAATGTCGCTTTGCCAGATTATCCTTGGTTAACAAGACTCTACTATTAATAAACCACATAAATATCTTAATTTTCATAGGCAATAGATAGCGTGTGGGGAAACAAGGATGTTGATTCATGAGATCCTCATACATCGACTTAACGGAAAAAACCCATTTTCTGTTAATTTTCTCACGAACTTATCATGGTTATCTGTCAAAGATACATCCATATATAAGCCACTGACATAAATGCAGCCATGCATCCCATTTGGTCCTGGTTAAACTCCTTCTAAAACCAATGTTTAGAGGGCTTTGTGATAGAACTGAAAATACCGTTGTGAGCAACCACTCTACCAATGACACCACGGTGCCGTGATGAGGCTCCGACATGGTCGGTAGTTGACTGTAATAAAGAATGAGCTTTCATACCAGTCTAGCTAAAGTGTGGCCAGGATGACGATTGTTGGCCCCGTGTCGAAGATGGCATCTGGGTGAGCAATTTCCGGGAAGCAGGAAAAAACCCAGGCGACGAGCGACCGCCTCCCAGCTCCCCGCCCAGACCTTCTCCCCTCCATGTCTCCTGCCTTCGCCGCCGTGGACCACCAGGTGCTGCTCGGGCATTGGCGGGGCGGCACTTACCTGGCGTGCGAAAGGTGGCGACTGGATGGTGGCGGTGGTCCTGATCGGCGGCGTGGCTTCCACGGGTAGGGTGGACGGAGGCACGGCAGAGCGGCCCGTTGCTGAGCGGCGCTGCCTTGCATGCTTGCTTGTCCTGGCAGCAGGGCATCATGGTGTGGCTGTCATGGTGCGCAGATCAGCCCAGATCTGAGCCCGTTTGGGCCCCATCTCGGTTGGGATGGGCTTCAGTACGGCAAAACAATTTTTATTGGGTTTAAAATACACAGTAAACACCAAAATACACTCAGCAAACGTTTGCCATGTGTTTACACTCGGCAAAGAATTCACAGCGTACAACCCGCCGGCAAACACAACTTTGCCGAGTGTTTAATTGTCGGATACTCGACAAATGTTTAACGAGTGTCTACCAGCCGTACACTCGGTAAAAGAATGTGTTCGGAGGCAAAATTTTGCCAAGTGTCTCCGTTAGACACACATCAAAGAAAAACGGCTAGGATTTATCAACGTCACCCCTTCACCGGATTGAGACATGTCGCCTTATATGCTTTGCCGAGTATTTCTGTCTATCCTTTTCCGTGTGTCTTCTAGGGAACTACACGACAAAGACATACTATTTGTCGGGTGTATTCTAGGGTAATACATGGCAAAGACATACTCTTTGCCGAGTGTATCTCCTGGGATACACGACAAAGACATACTCTTTGTCGAGTGTATTTCCTGGGATATACATACACGGCAAAGGCATACTTTTTGTTGAGTGTATATCCTGGGATATACACGGCAAAGACATACTCTTTGCCGAGTGTATTTCCTGGGATATACACGGCAAAGCCATACTCTTTTCCAAGTGTATTTCCTGGGATACACGGCAACGTCAATGAAAAATTGGCAGGTTTATGATGTTTTCTATTATATCCTGTATTTCAAAACAAATGTATATATATTTGTTGGGGTTCGTAGCATGGAAAACAAAAATTTTCTATCGCATACAAACAAACAAGCCAAGATCTATCTACTAGATTGTAGCAACGAGTCGATGGAATAACTTACCCTCGAAGATTCCAAAGTGTTTAACGAGAGCGGATTCTCGTGGGTGATGTAGTCGTACTCTCTCCGATCTCAAGATCGTGTAGACGATCCTTCCGGCGCTGCGTTCCGGCAGCGCTCCCGCAGTCGGTCACACGTTCGGTACTCGACGAAGACCTTCCTCTCCCTTGTTCCAGCAGGCAGCGGAGGTTGTAGCACTCTCCTCGCGATTCCGGCAGCACAATGGCGTGGTACCGGAAGTAGAGGGGAGATCCCGCAGGGCTTCGCCTTAAGCCAGAGCGAGTATGGTGGAGTATGAGAGGGATATTAGTGGTCTAGGGATTAGACACACCAATTAGAAGGCTCTAAATCGAAGGCTAGGGAAATTAGAAGCTCTAAACCAAAACGGCTCTAAACCGGAGATTAGAGGATAGGAACTTGTGTGTCTAGAGGAGGGGGCCCTGCCCCTCCTTTTATAGGTGGGAGGGCGGCCAGGGAGGAGTCCCTCCCAAGTCGGCCTTTGGTTGGCGGCCGGGCTTGGAGGACTCCTCCCCAAGTCGGCCTCAACCAAACCTCCTTCTCCTCTTTCCAAAACTAGGTTTGACTTTTCAAACTAGCCGTTTGACTTTTCAAACTAGGATTTGAATAAACCCTTTATTTCGGACAGCGAAGACACCTAGTACATGATGCAATCATACCAACTTGATATGACACACTCATGTACCCCTTCCCACCCGGAGTGCCGGACATTCTGGAACCTTCTAGAACATTCCCGATGAAAACACCGGAATCATTTCCGAACTCCGAAACGGGACTTTCCTTATATGAATCTTATTCTCCGGACCATTCCGGATCACCTCGTGATATCCCGGATCCCATCCGAGACTCCGAACAACATTCGGTCTCTTTCTCATAATACCATAACTACTCAAAACAACGTCGAATCCTTAAGTGTGTCTCCCTACGGTTCGTGAATTATGCGGACATGATCGAGACACTTCTCCGAACAATAACCAATAGAGGAATCTGGAAATTCATATGGCTCCCACATATTTCTACGATTACTTTGCGATCGAATGAACCACTTACATACGATACCAATTTCCCTTTGTCTCACGATAGTTTACTTATCCGAGGTTATGATCGTCGGTATCTCTGCATACCTAGTTCAACCTCGTTACCGATAAGTACTCTTTTCTCGTTCCCGTGAAATGTGATACCTTGTGAGCCAGTCACATGCTTGCAAGCTAATTGGATGACATTCCACCGAGAGGGCCCAGAGTATATCTATCCGTCATATGGATGGACAAATCCCACTCTTGATCCATGTGTCTCAACCAATACTTTCCGAACACTCAATGCCACCTTTATAGCCACCCGATTCGGTGTGGTGTTTGATGTCATCAAAGCATCCATCCGTAAAGGTGATATGCATGATCTCATGGTCGAAGGAATTAGGTTACTATGTATCGAAAGCATATAGCAATTGAACTATTGAAATGACTTGATCTTTATGCTACTTATCTATAGGAGTATGTCCACCATATCATTCTCCTAACGATATGATCTTGTTGTTGATAACATCTCAATGTTCATGATAGGGAAACCACAATCATCTATCAACCAACAAACTAGTGAAGTATAGAGGCTATACTAGGGACTTCAAATTAAGTTTACAAATCACACAAGTATCAATGTTTCCTTGTTAATACTATTATAGCATGAATGTAAACATTTATCATAAACACAAAGATATAATAATAACTACATTTATTATTTCCTCTAGGGCATATCTCCAGATCTCCCACTTGCACTAGAGTCATCTAATCTAGATTACATGGTAATATACCGAACACCCCTGGCAGTTTGGTGTTGGTCATGTTTTGACCTCGGGAGAGGTTTAGTCAACGGATCCGCCACATTCAGATCTGTGTGTACTTTGCAAATCTTTATATCCCCATCTTGGATATGTTCTCGAATAGCGTGAAAACGTAGCTTTATGTGCTTCAGCTTGTGTGACCTTGGTTCTTGCGCATTGGCTATGGCACCCATGTTATCACAGTAGATAGACATTGGGTCCAGTAGACTAGGAACCACACCCGCTCTGTAATGAACTCTTTCATCCATATCGCTTCTTGTGAAGCCTCAAAGCGACCATGTATTCCGATTCAGTTGAAGATCTCACAACACTTTGCTTTGCACTCCTCCACTAATCGCTGCACCATTCAAAATAAAACGATCTGGATTGTGATTTAGAATCATCCGGATCGGTGTTCCAACTAGCATCGGTGTAACCATTAACAACGAGCTGTTCATCACCTCCATAAGAAAGAACCATATCCTTAGTTCTTCTCAAGTACTTAAGGATGTTTTGATCATTGTCAATGATCCACTCTGGATCACTTTGATATCTGCTAGCATATGCAATGTCGGGTCTAGTATATAGCATGGCATACATTAGAGATCCTATGGTCGAGGCATAGGAGTCTTACTCATCCTTTCTCTATCTTACGCCGATGTCGGACTTTGAGTTTTACTCAAGGTCGATTGAGCAACATGGGCAAGAACCCTTTCTTGCTTTCTTCCATTCCAAACCTCTTTAGAACTTTGTCCAAATATGTACTCAGTGACAATGATATTTGGCGTTCGATCTATCTCTATAAATCTTTATGCCTAATATGTAAGCTGCCGCAAGATCCTTCATTGAAAACTATTATTCAAATATTCCTTGACACTATTAAGAAGGTCTACATCATTCCCAATAAATAATATGTCATCCACATATAGTATTAAGAATGCTCTGAGCTCCCACTCACTTTCTTGTAAATACAAGCTTCTCCATAAGTTTGTATAAACCAAAACTTTGATTACCTTATCAAACGTTGATTCCAACCGGGATGCTTGCTTCAATCCATAGATGGATCGTTGAAGTTTGCATACCTTGTTAGCATCTTTAGGATCGACAAAACCTTTGGGTTGCATCATATACAACTCTTCATCAATGTCTCCATTGAGGAATGCTGTTTTGACATCCATCTGCCATATCTCATAATCATAATATGCAGCGATTGCTAACATAATCCTCACAGACTTTAGCTTCTCTACTGGTGAGAAAGTCTCATCGTAGTCAACTCCTTGAATTTGTCGAAACCCTTTTGCGACAAGTCGAGCTTTATAGACAGTAACATTACCATCAACATCTGTTTTCTTCTTGAAAATCCATTTGTTCTCGACAGCCTTTCGGCCATCCGGTAAGTCCACCAAAGTCCATACTTGGTTTTCGTACATGGATCCAATCTCGGATTTCATGGCTTCTTGCCATTTATTGGAATCTGGGCTCATCATCGCTTTCTCATATGTCTCGGGGTCATCGGTGTTGTCCACCAACATGACATTCATAACGGAATCATACCAATCTGGAGTGGTACGAGTTCTCGTTGACCTCCGAGGCTCTGTAGTAACTTCAACCGAAGTTTCATGATCACCATCATTAGCTTCCTCTCTTATTGGTGCAGGCACCACATGAACTTCTTCCGGTGCTGTGCTACTCGCAATTTCGAGAGAAGGTTCGACAACCTCGTCGAGTTCTACTTTCCTTCCAGTCACTTATTTCGAGAGAAATTCCTTCTCAAGAAAGGATCCATTCTTGGCAACGAAGATTTTGCCTTCGGATCTATGATCGAAGGTATACCCAATAGTTTCCTTCGGGTATCCTATGAAGACGCATTTTTCTGCCTTGGTTTCAAGCTTGTCCGGCTGTAACTTCTTTACATAGGCTTCGCATCCCCAAACTTTAAGGAACGACAATTTAGGTTTCTTCCCAAACCATAATTCATACGGTGTCGTTTCAACGGATTTAGATGGTGCCCTATTTAAAGTGAATGCAGCTGTTTCTAATGCATAACCCCAAAATGATAGCGGTAAATCTGTAAGTGACATCATAGAACGAACCATATCTAAGAGAGTTCGATTACGACGTTCGGACACACCATTACGCTGTGGTGTTCCCGGCGGTGTCAATTGTGAAAGTATTCCGCATTTCTTCAAATGCTCGCCAAACTTCGTAACTTAGATATTCACCTCCATGATCGAACGTAGAAATTTAATCTTCTTGTTACGTTGATTCTCTACCTCAATTTGAAACTCCTTAAACTTCTCGAACGTCTTGGACTTATTTTTCATGAAATATATATACCCATATCTACTCAATTCATCCTTGAAGGTAAGAACATAACGATAACCACCATGATGCTACACTCATTGTACCACACACATCGGTATGTATGATTTCCAATAAGTCCGTAGCTCGCTCCATCATACCAGAAAATGGAGTCTTAGTCATTTTACCCATCAGACATGCTTCGCATCTTTCAAGTGATTCAAAATCAAGTGATTCAAGAAGTCCATCGGAATGGAGTTTCTTCATACGTATCACTCAATGTGACCAAGACAGCGATTGCCACATATAGGTCGAATTATCGCTTGATTTCAAACGTTTAGCCTCAATGTTGTTGATATGTGTATTTTCACTATCGAGATTCAATAAGAATAGACCATCTATCAAAGGTGCATGTGCATAAAACATATTACTCATATAAATCGAACAACCATTATTCTCAGACTTAAACAAGTAACCGTCTCGCAATAAACAAGATCCCGATATAATGTTCATGCTCAATGCAGGCACCAAATAACAATTATTTAAGTATAAAACTAATCCCGATGGTAGATGAAGGGGTGTGTGACCGCGATCACATCAACCTTTGATCCATTTCCCCGCGCGCATCGTCACCTCGTTCTTCGCTAGCTTCCGTTTATTCTGCAAAGACTGTTTGAGTTACAAATATGAGCAACCGAACCAAGATCAAATACCCGGCACTACTACGAGTACTAGTGAGATACACATCAATAACATGTATATCGATATACCTTTCTTCTTGATTTTGCCGTTCTTCAAATCCGCCAAGTACTTTGGGCAATTCCGCTTCGATGACCTTCTCCCTTGCGTAAAAAAAGCACTCAAGATCGTGCTTAGGTCCAGCCTTGGTCTTCTTCGCGTGGTAACTTTCTTACCACCCTTCTTGAAGTGTCCCTTTGCTTAGACTTGCCCTTCTTGAATTTGGTGGTCTTATTGACCAACAACACTTGGTGCTCTTTCTTGATCTCCACTTCGCAGATTTCAACATGGAAAAGAGTTCGCAACGTCTTGTTCATGTTCTGCATGTTGTAGTTCATCACAAAGTTCTTGTAACTTGGTGGTAGTGATTGGAGGACACGGTAAATCCCCAAAGCATTAGGAATCACTATACCCAAGCTTTGAAGTTTGTTTGCGTGCCCAAACATCTTAAGCACATGCTCACTGACGGAGCTGCCCTCTTCCATCTTGCAGTTAAAGAACTTTTCAGAAGCCTCATAGCTTTCAATTGCCGCATGAGTCTCAAAAATCAATTTGAGATCCTCGACAATATCATATGGGTCTGAATCCTCAGACCTTTTCTGAAGCTCCGATTCCAAACCATACAAGATAGCACACTGAACTATGGAGTACTGATTCTTCCGAGCGAGGTAAACATTCTTTACTTCATCGGGAGCATCATCTGCAGGCGGGTCACCCAGCGGTGCATCCAGCACATAGGTCAAATTACCAGCTGTGAGGACAATCCTCAAATTGCGGAACCAATCCGCGAAGTTGCTTCCATTGTTTTTCAACTTTTCTTTCTCTAGGAACGCATTAAAATTAATGGTAGGGGCTGCCATTGATCTACAACATATTTGCAATAGTTTAGACTAAGTTTATGACAAATTGAGTTCTAATTAATTAATAAAGTTAATCTAGGTGAACTCCCACTCAAAACAATATCCCTCACATTGTTTTAGTGATCACACGAACCAAATCCACCACATCAACACCGATCATCACGAGAGTTGATATAGTTTCAATGGCGAACGAGAACTGGAGTAGAGCCTTCGTTAAGCTGATAGGTGCTTGTCCGTAGTTTACCAATCCTCGCGTGGTGCTTTATCCCTGGCAAGAAATGGATGTGTCCACTATTTTCATACTATTATATATAAGCAGTGGGGGACCTAGTGAGATAAATACTAGACACGCTGCCCCGCTGCTCGTTTTCTTTGGAATTTCACCCGGAAGGTTCTGGGGCCGTCGTGGCAGGCCTCAAACCTGGGGGAATTCCAGGAAGCCAATGCAAACCATACCGGCAGGAGGAGGCGTCTCTTCTGGTTTGTGTTTGCAGGGATGACCTGAACTTTATGGAACATCCGTAACAAGATGTTCATCGAGCGTGTCTTCCTTCGCCGTTCCTCTGACCCGATCTTCAAATTTTTGGCTTTTTTCAGCAGTGGTATCCGTTGAGTAGACAGCGTGACAGGGCGTGGCTGGATGGGATGATAGACCACCTTATTGTGGCGGCGCGCCAACTTACTTCTCCCCCAGGCCATTGAGCGTGTCTTCGGAGCGCGTTTGTATCAATGTGTGTTGTGTTGTGTGCGGTGCTGTGTGTGGCCTTTGGACTTTGTGGCTTGGCTCGGTTGTATGCGTATTCTGGATGTTGTATGGATGTTGCTTTATTTATAAAGCTGGGTGTATGCCTATTTTGAGGAGGACTAGACACGCTGCCATTTTTTGTAGCACATTATTGCTATAGAAAATCACGGCGATGGAGAACCCGGAGCTCGCCGAAGACCCCGATAACTTAGTGTACTAGGAGTAGTTCTTCGCCGAGCACGGGAACCGGGAGCTCGCCGTCCACGAAGGACCTCCCGGCTCGCCCCCGAAACGCAACAACGCTTAGAGGCACCGTCGATGGTGCAGTGCACCGGGACGGACGCTCACCGCGTCCTAGAGCACATCCATGTCGGCAAGCGCCCGAGGCTGGGCTTCCCACGCACGCTGGCGCACGCGGCGAGAGCGAGGCGCGCACCTCAGGCGAACTGGCTGCCTAGGAGGATGGGCAGGCTCGGTTCCTCGTCCTCAGCCGCCTCGGCCTCGCGCTTGTCCGGCTCCGTGTCGGCACGGTCGCCACGAGCCAGCGGTGAGGCGTTTCGACCCGTGAAGCGAGAGGCCGACACGCCGGTGCGTTCGCCTCCGAGGACGAGATCGCGGGGAATCGTCATTACCCAAATACACATAATATTTCCGTAATATATTTTTGGAGTACTTAATGCTAAATCTTAACGCCTGATCTGCAAAATAAGCAGGTTTCGTGTTTCTGCCATTAAAATATTTTCAGGTTCGGCCATCAATATAGAAAAAATTTACCAACAAGAACAATAGAATCAATATACTACTGGATTGTGAGATGTTAGATGTTACTTTGAAACTCTGTATCGTAAACTACTTATATAGTGAATGGGAGGGAGTCGTATAAGTCGTTACATGGGGTACACTAAAATGGTTATATATGGGCATGAATTGTTCATGCATAAACATAGACGAACCGTGCATCATACATGGATGAAGAAAAAAAATCGATGCATGGCCATTATTTTTTCATAACGAAAGCATGAACACCATACCATCGGGTGGGACTATAAATTGAGGTACTGTCCGGTGTCCGCCCATGCAGCAACTCACATGACATATACTGATATACGCATGAACTTCTTATATGGGCATATCCATGTATGCATGCTTGCATATACACTATACATATGTAATGATATATTATAAGATAACTGATGGGTGTTGCAGTGAGTTTGTTATATGTTGATCCAAATCTACAAAGTATAGGCTAACTTCTGACGAGTGGAGCGAGACCCGTCGCCGGAGGCTTGGGCCGAGTGTAACAAGTCTGAAGTTAGCCTATACCGTGCCCAACGGGGACGTCTGTGGGGGCTGCGGGAGGCGACAGCCCCCGTACGGTACGGTACGGATCGTCGAAGACCTAGGTTTCCACCTATATATAAACCCCTTGTAAGCCACCGGTTAGGATGAGTTGCATCTGTGAAATCCCCGGCATTTGTAAACACTCCTCGATATAGTGAAGTTTTGCTGGCTGGCGTCCGTGGTTTTTTCTCTCTTTGTTGGAGAGGTTTTTCCACGTTAAATCCGTGTCCCCTTGGCGTGTTTCTCGTTTTCGTTCTTCGTTATCTTCTTGTCGCAATTGTAACAAGTGGTATCAGAGCCCCAGGTTCTAATCTAGGGTTTGCGACATGTCGTCATTGAAGTTTGATCTACCACAGCTCGACTACACCATAAGATTCTCCTTGTGGCAGGTGAAGATGCGGGCGATTCTCGCCCAAACTTCTGATCTGGATGAAGCGCTGGATGGATTTGGTGAAAAGGATGCTAAGACCTGGTCCGACGAAGAGAAGCTGAAGGACCGTAAGGCTTTGTCTTTTATTCGACTTCATCTGTCCAATAATATTTTGTAGGAAGTACTGGAGATGAAATCTGCTGCTGCCCTATGGGAAAAACTGGAAACGATTTGTGTGTCAAAGGATCTAACCAGTAAGATGAACGTGAAGATGAAGTTGTTCTCGCACAGACTGCAAGAAGGTGGATCGGTAATGAATCACATATCTGTTTTTAATGAGATTGTTTCAGACTTGCAGTCTATGAAGGTAAAATATGATGATGAGGATTTAGCTCTTCTACTCTTATGCTCGTTGCCTAGTTCCTATACACGTGATACAATATTGTTGAGCCGTGATGAACTAACCCTTGCCGAAGTACATGACGCCCTCAAACAGAGGGAAAAGATGAAAACTATGGTAGAGTCAAATGGTACGTTATCCAAGGCTGAGGCTCTGCAGGTTCGTGGCAGGACCGAGCAGAGATACAACAACTATGACAATAGAGATAAGAGCAAGGACGGTAGAAGTCATTCAAAGTCCAAGGGAAAGGATAAATTCTGCAGGTATTGTAAGAAATCTAATCATGTTATTGATGATTGTTGGAAGTTGCAGAATAAGGAAAAAAGAAACGGAACTTACCAACCGAAAGATAGGGCTGAAGGTACTGGTAAGGCTGCTGTTGTTTCTGATAGTTCTGATGGTGAATGCTTAGCTGTTTAAGCTGCTTGTGCTTCCCGTGATGATGAATGGATACTTGATACTGCATGTTCGTTTCATATTTGCTGTCACAAAGATTGGTTCAGTTCATATGAGTCTGTGCAGACTGGAGATTTTGTGCGTGTGGGGAATGACAACCCATGCCATATTGTTGGTGTTGGATCTGTTAAAATCAGGACACATGATGGCGTGACACACACGTTGAGTGAGGTGAAGCACATACCAAGCATGGCCAGAAATTTGATCTCCCTGAATACCATGGACGTTGATGGATACAAGTATGCCAGTGGGCATCGAGTTCTGAAGGTATCAAAAGGTTCTCTTATTCACATGATAGGTGATATGAATTCTGCAAAATTATATGTTCTTAGAGGTAGCACTTTGCCTGGTATTGCTGCTGTTGTTACTTCTAATGATTCCTATGATTGTGGTAAAACACATCTGTGGCATATGCGTCTTGGGCATATGAGCGAACAAGGCATGACAGAGTTGGTCAAGAGAGAGCTGATTGATGGTTGCAACATGAGTAAGTTTGAGTTCTGTGAGCACTGCATCTTTGGTAAGCATAAAAGAGTTAAATTCAATGCTTCCGTTCACACCACCAAAGGCATATTAGATTATGTGCATGCTGATGTATGGGGTCCGTCCCGTAAGACTTCTATTGGTGGTGCTAATTACATGCTTATTATTATTGATGATTACTCAAGAGAAGTGTGGCCTTATTTTCTGAAGCATAAATCTGATGTTTTTGATGCTTTTAAGAAGTGGAAAGTTATGGTTGAAAAGCAAACTAAGAAGAAGCTAAAGGTACTACGTACTGATAATGGTATGGAATTCTGTTCTAATGAGTTTGAAGAGTTTTGCAGTAATGATGGTATGATCAGGCATCACACCATCTCATATACTCCTCAGCAGAATGGCGTGGCTGAGCGCATGAACAAAACCATCATCTCGAGGGCTCGTTGTATGTTGTCTAATGCAGGTATGCATAGGCGTTTCTGGGCTGAAGCAACCAACACAGCGTGTTACCTCATCAACAGGTCACCTTCTATTCCACTTGAGAAGAAAACTCCCATTGAGGTATGGTCAGGTTCGCCTGCTGATTATTCACAGTTGAGAGTTTTTGGCTGCACTGCATATGCTCATGTTGATAATGGAAAGTTAGAGCCTAGGGCTATTAAGTGCATATTCCTTGGTTATGGTTCAGGAGTTAAAGCATATAAACTATGGAATCCTGAAACTAAAAAGATTTTGCTAAGTAGAAACGTTGTTTTCAATGAGTCCGTTATGTATCATGATAGCTTGCCATCAGATACCTCTCCTGTTGCTGTTGGAGAGGAGGGAATTAGTGTGCAGGTGGAGAACCTGCAGAAAACTGTTGATAATGATGCTATCATCGAAGATACACATGAGGAAAACATTGATGATATTGTTGTTCAGCACTCACCTACTGTTTTGCAGCAGCCACATGAGTCCATTGCTGCTGATAGACCGAGGCATAACTGTGGTCCTCGTCCTCGTTTAATTGAAGAGTGTAATCTTGTACATTATGCTTTGAGTTGTGCTGAACAGGTGGAGAACGATTCTGAACCTGCTACATATAATGAAGCCATTGCATCCGTTGACCGCGAGAAGTGGGTTTCTGCTATGCAAGAATAGATGCAATCGCTTGAGAAAAATGGCACATGGGATGTTGTGCGCTTGCCTAAAAAAAAGAAGGCGGTCCGCTGCAAGTGGATCTTCAAGAAAAAGGAAGGTCATCTCCCAAACAGCCTTCAAGGTACAAGGCAAGGTTAGTAGCAAAAGGGTTCAGCGATTTCAGGTATTGATTACAATGATGTGTTCTCTCCGGTTGTGAAGCATAGTTCCATTCGTACTTTCTTTACTATTGTGGCTATGCGTGATCTTGAGCTTGAGGAGTTAGATGTCAAGACTGATTTTCTGCATGGAGAGCTTGATGAGGAAATATACATGGACCAACCAGAAGGGTTCATAGTGCCTGGTAAAGAGGATTTTGTGTGCAAATTAAAGAAGTACCTTTATGGCTTAAAGCAATCTCCAAGACAGTGGTATAAAAGGTTTGATTCATTTATGATCTCACATGGTTTTGAGAGGTCTAAATATAATAGTTGTGTTTATATCAAGTTTGTTGATGGGTCACCTATATACTTGCTGCTATATGTTGATGATATGTTAATTGCTGCCAAGGGCATGAAAGAAATCACTACTTTGAAGGCACACCTAATTAGGGAGTTTGAGATGAAGGATCTTGGTGCTTCTAAGAAGATCTTAGATATGGAGATTACCCAAGATAGAAAATCTGGTTTGTTATTTCTTAGTCAGCAAAGTTACATTAAGAAAGTTCTTCATCGTTTTAATATGGATGGTGTACTCCTATTGCTCCTCATTTTAAATTGTCAGTTTCTCAATGTCGTACTACTGACGAAGAGTTTGAGTACATGTCAAAGGTGCCATATTCTAGTGCTGTTGGTTCTTTGATGTATGCCATGGTTTGTTCTCGTCCTGATTTATCATATGATATGAGTTTGATAAGTAGATACATGTCTAATCCTGGTAAAGAACATTGGAAGGCTGTTCAGTGGGTTTTCAGGTACCTTCTTGGCACTTCCAATGCTTGTTTGAAGTTTGGCAGGACCGGTGAGGGACTCGTTGGCTATGTGGATTCAGATTTTGCTGCCGATTTGGATAAGAGAAGATCCCTCACAGGTTATGTGTTTAATGTTGGTGGTTGTGCTGTTAGCTGGAAGGCTACATTGCAGGCGATTGTTGCACAATCTACTATTGAAGCTGAATACATAGCTATTGCTGAAGCTTGCAAAGAATCTGTTTGGTTGAAAGGTTTGTTTGCTGAGCTTTGTGGAGATGATTCTTGCATTACTTTGTTTTGTGACAGTCAAAGTGCCATATACCTCACAAAAGATCAGATGTTTCATGAGAGAACCAAGCATTGATGTCAAGTACCATTTTGTTAGAGACATTGTTGCTCAAGGTAAATTAAAGGTATGCAAGATCAGCACTCATGATAATCCTGCTGATATGATGACTAAACCTGTTCCTATTGCTAAGTTTGAGCTTTGCTCGAACTTAGTTGGTTTAACTGATTAGCCCAAGTGGCTATTGGCGCCGAAAGTATTTGCTTTGTTTGTTCAGGAAGATGGTTGCTATTGATGCTACAAGGAGGAATTTGTCTCAAGGTGGAGTTTGTTATATGTTGATCCAAATTCTATAAAGTATAGGCCAACTTCTGACGAGTGGAGCGAGGCCCGTCGCCGGAGGCTTGGGCCCCCCATACGGTACGGTACGGATCGTCGAAGACCTAGGTTTCCACCTATATAAACCCCTTGTAAGCCGGTTGGGATGAGTTGCATCTGTGAAATCCCCGGCGTTTGTAAACACTCCTCGATATAGTGAAGTTTCGCTGGCTGGCGCCCGTGGTTTTTTCCTCTCTTTGTTGGAGAGGTTTTTCCACGTTAAATCTGTGTCCTCTTGCTGTGTTTTTCGTTTTCGTTCTTCGTTATCTTCTTATCGCAATTGTAACATGTTGCAGTGACTCTGTCGTAGGTTGCTTATGAGGGGGATCCATAGTGTAACGAGTGGCAGCAGTCGAGCTCCCATCAATTGCTTCCACTCCTGCACGTTCGAGGGCATCCTAGGATTGACTAACTTCTCGAGGATGTATTGTATGGTGGAAGACAGCATGGGCGGAGCCGGGATTTGTGTATAGGGGGAGGGGGCAGGATTTGTGTATACTCTATCAAGAAATGGGACAGAGTAAACCGAAATAGCATTTCACTCTATGTGTGGTCCGTGTACAAAGGATGCATGATAAACGCCTAGCAGAACTGATCGAGCAACACGAGTTGCATGGAGTATGTATCCACATGCCCACATGGTTTCATGGACGCTGTGGGTTGGGTCGCTTATCACCGACACTACACAGATTTTCTTTTGAGTGATGGGAGACTTGACCTCAAGCGGTAATCGTAACTATGCATTCGTGTCCTCATCTTATTTTGGGAAAATTCTACTCGTTACATTCTAGTCTTTCATCGGTAACTTCAATTTAGTGCAAATTCCTCTAAATTACCACATTTAAGAAATATTAGACCTGGTTGTACGAAGGTTAGCATTTGGGACGACCATCCTAGGAAACATGAGAACCATGTTAAAGCTCGACGTGGTGTGATCTATAACTGACTCTGTGGCAAGCCTTCACCCACCTGCCATGATGAATGGCATCGGCCTTGGCCGGAAATACACGGTGATATGTTGTGGGGTGGGCCCGGTTAGATATACTCCCTCCGTTCCAAAATAAATGTCTCAAATTTGCTAAAATTTGAATGAATCTAGATACTATTTAGTATATAATTTTATTCAAGTTTTAAAAAACTTAAGACATCTATTTTAGGACGGAGCGAGTACAATTTACACCTTACAACCATGTTCCTTTTTATGCCCATGGCTAATGTTAAGCGCTTAATAACATTAGAACTCCTACCCGAAAAAACGGTGATATAGTTTTCTTTTTTTGTAACCCATGTTGTATCATATGTATGACCAAACTAGTTTCCATGTGTTAGAACATATACTTAGGAATGTGATATTTAGGCGTGGCCATTTACGGACCATCGTGCATGGAAGAGGGCATGTATGAACATAGATTTACATAAAGAAAGCATGAATGTAAACTCCTGTTTTTTGCCGATGGCAGATCATAACATTTAAGACCTTGGGTTCACCAAGAACACCCACACCTGAGAGATCATTAAAATGTTTGCCAGCATTAGTAGATTGCAGGCCATTATAGTTTTGGAAGTAAAATTGGTGTTTCCGAATTGGTAGGATCTCATTTGAGGAGAGTGAGCACATGTTTTTTATTACATACTTGTTTGCGTCCTTGCAAAATTAAATCTATAACCAGGTAGACTTCACCTCGCACTAAATGTAAGACTTGTATGGTCACGGTTAGGAAACTTTCATGCTAATCGATAGGCATCAATCCCAAGATACACTCTTATCCCAAACATCCACACTCTATGCTCTCTCTAACGTCAAACTCTTTGATATTCGGGTAAGAAGGACCTCAAGATTGCCTCCTTGTGTCCATTGCTTGCACTTGAGTGGTCATCCAACACCTTGGGTAGAGTTAGTCAGTGAGAGCCCATGCATGTTGATTTTGCGTCATCATTCATCCATGGTCAGCGGAAATCTGGCCGCGCTCCTCCTCACCCTCTATTGTCCACGACACTTCAATGCCTATTTACCTGCCACAACCACAACCCAAGTTGTTCCATGTGCTCACCTGTAGGATCCTAGTATGTCCTTTTGGCGATAGAGTATACTAAATGTGTCGTGGAGTTGTCTCATGGGTAGGACATCAAAGGACTTGTTGATGTTCAGAAACTTCATGTTCTGTTGTCATCATGCCATGTTGTTCAAACCTTACTACACCATGCTGATTTTTTCATGATAAAAATCGAGTAGGAAATAAGTCTAAGGATGTTGGTGTTATCTTGTATTGTAGCATATCCCGCACTTTAAATTTTTAGTTAGGATAGTCATTTCTGTTAGCTATTTTCAGTTTGATATGGTTGAGGATGCAGCCCTCTGCGTGACCTCCATAGTTGAAGGATCGTATTACGAACGCTTCGGTCGTGGGATGGCATGACCAAGTAAGAAGTAATGGCCACAATTATCACAAGGACTGAAAGTAAGTGAAAAAATAGAAAAGAAATCAGTTCGAACACTACACCGAAACACTTGTGTATCTCTACTTTTCATTCTTCGATTTCATCGAAAATCATGAGAGAGAGAGAGATCGCAACAGCACTTGGTATCAGAGCCGTGTAGAAGACGGGAAAGAACAAGTATGTCAAGGTGGAGGGAAGTGGGTCCAAGATTCGTATGCACGAGAGACGATGTCCTTTCCAGTGAGACCGCAACCCTTCATGTCGCAGTAATAGGGAATTGGTGTTCTGGGAGTAGATCGTCCGCAAGAGCTCTAGCACCACAAACTACCCCCTCTCACTCGCTCCAACTATGCAGAGTGGGCGATGATGGTGATCACTACACAATTGCAGGCAGAGTGCCTACGGGACGTCATCGAGTATGGAGCCGCCGATGAGAAGAATGACCGAGCAACGGTGGGCGCGTTGCTCTGAGTCGTCGGAGCTTGTGTGCACTCTAGCGGTCAAGTACTACGCCAAGATTGTGTCGGAGATCGATCGGGACCATGTGTCTTGGTTTTGAGCACATACATGAGGCCAAGGAAAACACGCGCCATCACGAATTGTAGGAGCTCTCGTTCAAGGCAAGTGAGTTGATTGAAGATTTTTTTCAATTCATACGACAACCATAATCAACGACCTCGAGATACTCGGGACCGCCAGGATGAGTACAATACCATTCTCAAGCATGTTCGCATTGTGTCATAGAAGTAACGGCCAATGGTCCTAGCCATTGAGTAGATGATGACTCCGAAGTGCAGTAGATCAATTGTAGTACCTTTCAATAATAAAAGGTTGTCGAAATCACGATAAGCTAAATGTATTGGTTAGCAAGTTTGACAAGTAAAACAATAAAAGATGGAGTGGTTTTGTGTTTTGGGTGTGTAGTTTGAAGTAATATAAATTGCTGAAAGTAAATTGTAGTAAATAGATGCTTTTAATAAGAGAAAGTCCAATGCTCTGTACAGCAAGAAGACAATATCAAATGTGTGTTCTTATACATGACAATTGTTCCTGAGGTGGCATGGATTTACTTAGCATACAGATTTCTAGACAATATGGTGAGTATCTTGTGGAAGGAGCCTAGTTTAGGTGCAACCATAGATATGAGCAAGTACACACCTTATGATGGGTCCTATATCCATATTCATGAGAAAATATGAATAATTAAGACATAAATGTCCCACCATAGCAGTAAGTTTATGGGTCCCCGATATAAATCCCTCCAATGAAACTCAAAGTACTGGAAAACTGTTTTTGTCATTCCATCAATTCCAACCCTCTTCATTATATTAAAGTGCAGCCCTATGGCCCCATATAGGTGAGGTGATATGCAGTCGATATTCGCACATCACCATCATAGAACAACATAAAAGATATAAACTTGACCAAATACTTGATACGTCGAAATGTATCTATAATTTTTGATGCTCCATGCTTATTTAGTATCTATTTTTTTTTGCTTTGTCTACACTTTGAGGTGCTTTTTACATGTTTTCTGGTACTAACCTATTAACAAGTTGCAACAGTGTCAGTTGCCTGTTTTCTGTTGTTTTTGGTTCCAGAAAAGCTAGTAAGAAAATATTCTTGGAATTAGACGGGACAAACATCAAAGTCAATAACTTTCAGTGGGGAACAAGAAGTCCAGAGGGGAGACGGAGATGCATGCCAGGGCAGCCAGACCCCCCTAGGAGCTGGTGGGCCCTTCCCCGCGCCTAGGCAGGGTGTGGGACCCTTGGCCACCGCCTCGGCCTCCCGTTACTGTAAAGCCCCAATGCGAAACCTAAGCACCGATCAAATCTCCTGGCTATGCAGCCGCGTCCCTAGATCGGGACTGAAGTTGTTCGGCACACCTTGGGAGGAGATCATCCTGGAGGCTTTCTCTCTGGTATTGACGCATCATACCAGAGAGAAGGCCTCCGGGATGATCTCCCCTCTGGCAGGGTGCTGGGAAGAACTTCAGATCCCCCCGATCTAGGGACGATGGTGGCGGTGGCTATAGACGGTTTCGTGGATATTTTATCGGGTGCTTAGGATTTCTGCATCGGGGGCTTCATACAGGCGAAGGGGGAGGCCGAGGCGGCGGCAGGGGCCCCACACCCCTCCTAGGCGTGGGGAAGGGCCCACCCGCGCTTGGGTCTGGCCTCCGACTCTTGTTCCCCACAAAAATTAATTGACTTTGACGTTTGTCCCGTCCAATTCCGAGAATATTTCTTTACTAACTTTTCTGAAACCAAAAATAGCAGAAAACAGGCATCTGGCACTGTTATAACTTGTTAGTAGGTTAGTACCAGAAAACATGTAAAAAGCACCTCAAAGTGTAGACAAAGCAAAGCAAAGTAGATACTAAACAAGCAATGAGCATAAAAAATTATAGACACGTTTCCAACGTATCAGCATCCCCAAGCTTAACTCTTGCTCGTCCTCGAGTAGGTAAGTGATAAAAGAATAATTTTTTAGGTGGCATGCACCCTCATGTAACACCCTCAGAATCGGTCCTATGCAAGTTTTAGCAAAACTCGCCAAACCCGCATAGAAACGATTCTGAGGGTGTTACAGAGTGGTATCAGAGCTCAGCAGTTGCGATACCCCACAAGTCCAGCCTGTAGGATAACCTAGCTAACGGCCGAAGTAGAGTGTCAAAACTATTTTTGCAAAACCGGTTGGATAGTTCTGGTTAGGTCTGATTTTACTCCTTACCCCTCTGCTATTCTCCTCTTATCTCGACGTGTTTTGAATCTGCTCTCTTATCTTTTCTTCGAGTCCAGGATTTCTCGTGGTTGGGTTTCCGTCGTACCTTCAGGGTTTCGCTTCCGCCTCTGATAACGGTGTTGCTGCATAAGGTCCTCCTGCTATCCGAGGAGTCTTCCGTCTTGTGGACTTCTCTTGTTCCTTCTCGTGCTTCCCGGTGTTTCTGACGCGATGACATCCTCTACGCCAGATCCGGCGTGAGTCGCATCACTCCTTTGTTTCGAACCCGCTTGTCGAGACCTTGATCTGAATCAGGGTTGGTTGCATAATCCGTCTATTCGTGTCAGGTAATGCTTTGAGTGCGGGATGGAGTCGCGACCATACCACTACTCTTATCATTTGCTTTGTATATTGAATGGTGGATCGATGCAATTACTCCTTCCATGGAAGTTAGAGGTGGCCTTGCCTGTGACTTCGTCCGTTGTTTATCCGGAGTGCTCTCGACGATCAGGGACAACGACCCCTTGTTAGTGGTGTCGCGAGGATCTACACGAAGCGAGAAGACGCAGATCGCCGGCCTTCCTTCCGGAACCATGAGGCGGATCTCGAGGGCGAGATCCCTTGTTAGTGGTGTCAATTGTGGCATCCCGCAAAAACCACTACTAGAAAATCGCGTTGAATTTGTGCATTGCATTGTCATCATCATGCATTGTTTGCCAAAACTATTTCGCAAAGCCTGTTTTGTTTTCTACAAACGCCCCGTCTTGTTTTCAAAGTTAAACCCGGGTCGCCGGAATATTTTTGTTGCCATTGTTGGTTTACAAACGGTGATATTAAATTAAATAAAACATTTAACTATTTTAATAGGGGCAGTCGAACGGGCCAACCCGACCCGAACGACCACCCCCAGAAAATAATAAACGGTCCACCTTTCACCTGCCCTTCTAATCCTAAACCTACCCTTTTTCCTACCCAAACCCCTGGCCACCTCACTCCACCCAATCAGAACATGCCACCTCAGCACACCCCTTCCCCCTAGCCAACCAGGAGCCGCCACTTGGCTCAACCCTCTCTCCCTTTTCCCCCCACTCTCTCTCCTGCACCCACACAAACACACACGCGCGCGCAGCACCCAGGCCACCCAGCGCCCCTGCCGCCTGGGCCCCACACGCCTGGCCCGCCCCCGCACGACACACCCCGCCCTGGCCCCGCTCACGACCCCAACCGCTCACCGCACGCGCTCGCCTCCCTCACGCGTGCGTCCCCGCTCTCCTCTCCCTCTGCCTCCCGGCCATGTGGCCCATCCCCTCCAAAGCCACTGCCTGGCCCACCTCGGTCCACACCGCTCAGCCCGGCCGCATCCCGTGACCCCGCAGCACCCTTTCGCCGTTCTCCGCCCGCCACGGTCCGAAGCTCGCCGCCCCATCTCAGGCCAGCTGCCTCCAGCGTCTCCGCCTCGGCCCTCGCCTACCGCTCACGCGCCTCGCCGTTGGACCCGCACCCCTCTCCGCCGGCGCCCCGCGTCCCCAGCAGGGTTACCCTTCCGGCTTGGCCTGGGCAGGTTTATGGACGCCATTGGTTATTCTTCAGGGCTCTTAGCCCCATTTGCTTCTTGTCCGTAGTCGGACGCTCTACCGTTTCAAGGTGATTTGGATCTTGTATATTATATCTGTATTCTTGACTCTTGGAGTCGTTGTTATATATATATCTGTTCTGTGGGTCCCATCGAGGACTGTTGTGTAATGTTATTACGCTTTCCACCAATGCGAAAGTGCCTGGTGGGCACCTTTGAATCGTTTCTATGCGGGTTTGGCGAATTTTGCTAAAACTTGCATAGGTCCGATTCTGAGGGTGTTACACCTCACAATAAAGATCCAACCATTTTCAAGCATTGAAAGCTGAGATCAAAGAACTCTAAACATGTCCATGAAAGATGGAGTTCTAACAATAGGACATAGTAACTATGCATGCAATATGAAAGGCTACAAACAAAGATCATGAATAACATGCAATGAAAAAGGTTTGTTTGTTTCACATACAGAAAACATGGCATAGTGGCAATCAGCTTGTCCCTCATAGAGTAGCAATATAGATGCATTGGACACCTTCAAAGTTCACAAGGGTGACTAGAAATAAATAGCACAAGAACAAGTAATATCACAATATGCATCAATCAATAAGCTTTGGGACACTGCAGACAGAATGAAAACTATGCTCTCTTAATGGTGCCTAAAGGTAGAAGGTGGAGACTCAATACTAGTAGAAGAAAGGCCCTTTTTTGTAAAGGAAGTAGGGATTACAAGTTTTAAAAAGAGCTTCCAAAAATTATGGTACTTGTTAGCTTTCAGCCCTCATTGCCCCTATCATAAGCATCTTGAAGTGGTTAAGGTTAAAATGGCAAAGATGGAGTATATGCTTGACGAAGTATAAGTTGGCAATCTCAAGTCCCTTGAATACGAGGGCCACACCTCATGCATATTCAACTTTGGGCATAGGTAAGTTCTTGTCATTGTAAGTATTTGCATATCATTGAGAACCGCCAACAGGGTACCCCTTGCAGATGGTACAGGAGCTTTCCCATAACCAAAATGACAAGGCAAGTAGACAATGAGCATCTCAGCAATCTTTTTATTTACTATATGAATAGCTTTTTATTGAGGATGCTTCATAGATAACTCATTATGGTGATGTTGCAAGTTTCCACCATGATTAGGCATGGCTTAGGCTAGCGGCCCAGGCGTTTCTCTAACACAGGATACAAACTCCATGGACTTACAAGTTCCCTCTTTATTTCACACCGGTGATATCCATAGACAAAAGAGCATGATATCAACTGAGTACAAAGTACAAGTGCAATATTGAAAACGTTCCCCGTGACAGCACGGTTCTGCTAATTTCAACTTATAAGTGCAAGAATAAACAACAAAGTTATCACAATGGTTCAAGTTTATTAGGGGCAAAGAATATAAAGTGTGTCATCAAGTTCGTGAGGGATTTAATCACTAAGTTTTCACATAACAAAATAGTTTTTAATTGGAAGATAGTTGAAAACAAGAATATACTTGGAATGGTGTAACACACCATGCATAGGAGTTTATAGTGGACACTTTGGAAAAACTTGGTTTCTTGGGAGTTGGAAGCATGAGTAGAACTTACTCATACAAGTGGAGGCTAGCAAAATGACTGGGAGCAACCAACTAAGAGAGCATAATGGCCATAATCATGCAAGGAAACAAAGCATACTAATAAAAGCAAAGAGTGGTACTATAAGTCAAGAACTAAATGATCATAGAGGCTAATGGTGACTTGTCATAGTCATAACATGGTGTGAGCATGTGCCAAGTCAACCCAAGAAAAGCATCAAAGAAGAATACCACAATACTATGCTTTTGCATGCTAAAACAAAGCATAATTTCTTCAAGGCACACTAAGCAATCTTGCTTGGGACAAGACATGCTACAGCAATAATCACAAAGCATAAGGTCAAAACAACACCTAGCATGTCATGCTAAAGTCTAAGTCACAGTCAATGCAAGCTCCTCTTGCACTTCAAGCAAGAACTTACTACTCCTTTCCAACACCAAGCAACTTATTTGCAAAATAACACAAGAACAACACAACTATGCATGAAACAATAAAAACGAAACAACCTAAGCAAAGCAAAGGAAAACTAAGACGCTCCAATAACAACACAACTATGCATGAAACAATAAAAATGAAGTGTCTAGACAAACCTGAGCCTTTTATTGATGAAGAAGGGATGCCTTGGGCATCCCCAAGCTTTGACGCTTGTACCTCTTGGATATTTCTTGGGGTGACACCATATTGGCATCCCCAAGATTGAGCTTTTCTCCATTCTTCATCTCATTGCATCATTCTCTCTCTACGCCTGAAATTTTTCCTTCATACAAAACTTCACATAATCTTCATTAGCAACATTAGTTTATTCAAAAGATATTAGACCTCTAGCAAAGCTTTGGAACAACAAGGATTTTCACTAAAAACACATGCTACTTTAGTAACTCCTTCAAAAAGCTCAATTCACCTAAAGAAAACTCAAAAAGGAATCAATAAGAAGCAAATGCAAATAATGGCAGAAATCTGTCAAAAAAGACCAGCAGGTAGAAACCGATTTTTTCGAACATCTTCTGTTGCTCAAATCAAAAAGTGTTGAACTAACGAAAGTTATCTAACATATTGGGGGATTTATTCGTAAATTTTAGCTCAATCCGAGTTACAGAGACTCCTCACGAATTTTTTTGGTGGAGGACAGAAATCTGTTTCGGCACAGCAACTCCCCAAATCTTACTTCCCTCTCATTAGAGGTCATTCTTGGTACAAAAAGCAAACAAAAAGGATAAGTAGAGGTCACTACTAAAGTAATAATTTCCAATACTCAAGGAAACTCTTGGGTTTTGTCCCAACAAGTACTTTTCTTTAACGCCTTTAAGTTAGGCACAAGAAGCAAGAAGAATCAAGTATTTTCAAATGAAGAAGCATTAACATCAAATCTTGCTTTCAAAGGAGGTGCAAAAAGCAACCTCTCTCTTCTCACAGGGAAGTGTTTAATACCTTTCTTGAATGGAAAATGATATTAATGGTGCCTTCTTTCATATCAATGATAGCACTAACTGTTCTAAGAAAAGGTCTTCCGAAAGTAATAGAGCAGGAAGCATTGTATTCAACATCCAAAACATAGAAATCAACAGGAATATAAGAATTTTTAATCATAATGAGAACATCATTAATACTCCTCATGAGTTTCTTCTTGGCATTATCATTGAGTGGGACATCTTAATAACAATCTTCCAATGGTGGCAAATCAAGCATTTCATAAATCTTCCTAGGCATAATAGAGACACTAGAACCAAGATCACATGAAGCTTTAAGATCAAAGTCATTCACTTGCATATTTATAATGGGATCCCAACTATCTTCTACTTTCCTAGGAATAGATGCTTTGTGTTTTAGCTTCTCTTCCTTAATTTTCACAAGAGCATCTGTAATATGTTTAGTGAAAGCAACATGCATATCACTAGCATCAGGACTTCTAGCAAGCTTTTGTAAGAACATAATCACTTCAGAAACATTGCAACCATCAATATCAAAGTCAAACTTAGCATCACTAGTAGTAGGCTCAATAGGCTTAGGCATAGTAGGAGGAGGAATAGGTACTACTTGTGGTTTAGTGGTGATGGTGCACACACTATTGTTTCTATCAATTTCAGCTTCCCTTTCCCACTTAGCATGAAGTTGAGCTAACAGCCTAACATTTTCATCAATAGTAACTTGTATGGCATGAGCAGTAGCAAAGGTGTTTTCCATAGTTTCAGGTTTAGCAGCCATTTTATTAATCAAGGAAGACTGAGCTTCAGACAAAGAGGATATATTTTTCTCAATAGTTAAAAGATTTTCCTCTATAGTATTATTGAAAGTGGTTTGTTTACTAATAAAGTTCTTGAGCATGACTTCAAGTTCATAGGGGGCACTTCTAGCATTATGGTAAGAGCTTCCATAGGAATTGCCATTATTAGGGGGATAAGGCCTATAATTGTTGTTGCTACCAAAATTATTCCTATAGGCATTGTTGTTGAAATTGTTGTTTCTAATGAAGTGCACATCAACTTGCTCTTCTTGAGCAACCAAAGAGGCTAAGGGAACACTATTAGGATCTAAAGGAGCTTTCCCATTAGCAAGCATAGCCATAATAGCATCAATTTTTTCACTCAAAGAGGAAGTTTCCTCATCAGAATTTACCTTCTTACCATGTGGAGCGCTCTCAACATGCCATTCGGAGTAGTTAACCATCATATTATCAAGGAGCCTTGTTGCAGCACTCAAGGTGAGGCCCATAAAGGTACCTCCAGCAGCTGAATCCAACAGAAGTCTTGAGGATAAGTTCAAACCTGCATAAAAAGTCCGGATAATCATCCAAGCAGTGAGTCCATGAGTAGGGAAATTTTTAACCAAAGATTTCATTCTTTCCCAAGCTGGATAAACATGTTCACTATCAATTTTTTAAATTTCATAATGTAACTTCTCATAGATATAATCTTAGCAGGAGGATAGTACTTTCCAATAAAAGCATCTTTCACTTAGTCCAAGAATCAATACTATTTTTAGGCAAAGAAAGCAACTATTCTTTAGCTTTTACCCTCAAGGAGAAAGGAAAAGCTTGAGCTTAAGAATATCTCCATCTACATCCTTATACTTTTGCATCTTACAAAGTTTAACAAAGTTATTGAGATGGGCAGCAGGATCATCAGAACCAGCACCAGAAAATTGCTCTCTCATCACAAGATTCAACAAAGCAGGCTTAATTTCATAAAAGGTAGCATCAGGAGCAGGTGGAGCAATATGAGTGCTTAGGAAATCATTGTTGTTGGTGCTAGTGAAGACACACAACTTGGTGTTCTTAGCAGAGTTCATTTTGGCAAAGGTGGGCAAGCCGAAAACAGCAGCAACTAGAGCAGGAACTAATTTTTTTGTGTTTTTTGGAAAGAGGCAAACAAAACCAACCAAAATAAACAAAGCAAACTAAAAACAAAGTAAAGAGAAAGGAAGTGAATGACTCCCCTTGTAAATACGTCCTTAGCCTCCTTGGAAATGGCGCCAGAAATCTTGATGCATGCACCCAGTGTTGACGTGAGACACTTCGTTGGAACCCCAAGAGCAAGGTGTGATGAGCACGGGAGCAAGTTTTCCTCAGTAGAGACCGAGGTTATCGAACCTGAAGGAGGAAGGAAACGTCTCAAAGGTGTTGCAAGCAACATTGTGACCTGCACAACACAAACTCAAGACTTTGTCCCAACGAATCAGTGAGGTTGTCAAGCTCACCGGTTTGCTGTAACAAACGATTAAACGTATGGTGTGGAAGGTAATGGTGTGTAGCAAGTAAACAAGTAACAGTGGAAGATGTATCAATGGTAAAGATTGGACCGGGGTCCATAGTTCACTAGAGGTGCTCTCCTTAGATAAACAACATGGCATGAAGGGTAAACAAATTATAGCAGGACAATTGACAGGAAATGAGCAAGGCATAAGAATGCAATTACTATTCAGAAAGATCCTATGAGATTCGACTGGGCAATACAACAAGCTACATAGACTGCCATCCAACTGCATCTATGACTAAAAGTACACCTTCAGGTTATCATCTGAACCCCCTCTAGTATTAAGTTGCAAGCAACAGAAAACTGCTTTAAGCAAAGTGTGTAAGGTAAACAGTCCACATGTTCCATGAACAAGAGAGCGTTGTTTTCTCCCTAGTAGCAACAACACATCTACAACCGAAGAGATTATTGTCACTTCCCTTGGAAACTAGAGGCATGAACCCACTATTGATCATAAATACCCCCTCTTGGAGTCACTAGCAACTACTTGGCCAAGATAGCTACTAACAACGGAGAGCATCCAAGATCACAAACAACACAAACATGATAGAATCATAAATACAAAACCATTAATCAAACCAACATAATAATCTCAATATCCATCGGATCCCCGCAAATACAACATGCATGATTACAAATAGATTAGATCTTGATCATGAATGGATCTCACAAGATCTATACATGAAAGCACAAAGGAGGAGATACAACCATCTAGCTACTACATGGACCCATAGTCCAAGGTGGAAAGTCTTGAGTTTATGTTGTGCAGGTCTCCGTGTTGCTAGCAACACCTGTGTGATGTTTCCTTCCTCCTACTGGTTCGATAACCTTGGTTTCTTACTGAGGGAAAACTTATTCTTGTGCTGCTTCACACCTTTCTCTTGGGGTTCCCAACATGCTGCACGTCAACCGTGCTAGCCATCATCAATAATCATTGCATATTATGTGAAAATCATAGCCAATTCATCATATGCCCCCAGGAACATGGGAATCTACTCACAAGTATCAAACATGATATGGATCAGTGGCATATGGTTTACAACACAATCTGAAAATATAATCTCTCCACCAAATAAATACAAGTTGCCAATCACAAACAAGCAAATAACACTTAACCAATATC
The DNA here is from genome assembly GCA_030063025.1 of Avena longiglumis. NCBI lineage: Eukaryota > Viridiplantae > Streptophyta > Magnoliopsida > Poales > Poaceae > Avena > Avena longiglumis. The sequence continues at coordinate 84,831,111 of CP125974.1, forward strand.
TAGAGTTCAATCTATCACAAACTATGAGAGGGATGAGATTGATCTTAGATATGGAGATGGTGATGATGATGGTGCTGATGGAGATGTTGATGGAGAGGCTCCCCCTACGATAAGTAGGAGTAGTGATGACGATGGCAATGATTTCCCCCTCACTGGAGGCTCTAGCACAGTTAGGATATGCCCTCTCTCGGAGTAGGAGAATACTTTCGCCTCTGCCGCTGCCTCTATAAATTGTGGAAAAATATGGTATAGGTTTTTAGACGAAACTAAGATATCGATAAAAATGGGGAGGCGAGACGATGCTCGAGGGCCAAATGGGTCTAGGTGGCGCATGCACCATGGTGGGCCATGCCACCTGGCCTCTTGTGGCCTTCGTGGCTCCCCTCGTGTGCTTCTTTCACTCCATGGTTCTTCTCTTGATGAAAAACTGACCAGGTTTTTTCTCCGATTTATTGACATCCAAAAGGTCCCTAAAATAGTATAATAAGAATGAGGAGGTTTTCTATCTCCCAGAAATTAAATACCAGTGAAGTGGACTTTGTAGGTAAGTCCAATAAATCATCTAAAAATGCATAAATAATGTTAGAACAATGCAAATAACATTTTATAATAATAATATATGTTGCTATTATGATGATGAAAAATGCATATATCTGCATATAGTGAACCCGAGGGAGCTGACTATCGAGGACCTCACCAGTTGTCTCATCAATACTGAATAGGGGTACGAGCTGGACGATGCAACTAACGGCATTGGGAAACTAGTGCTACCCAAGGGGGAGTAGCAAAAGCGCTATAACTCACACGCACACATGTCGTGCATAGTGGCGGTAGCATTAGTGGAAAGCCCGTGAACAAGGCTAAACGGCATGGCACCACCAAGTCTAGTGGAAGCGGCACTGGCAACGGCCATACCGGCAAAAGCTTCAAGGGCAACTATCAGAACTATGCCAAACTAGGTAATTGGGCCAAGGAATGCCGTAAGGCCGCCCGTGAACGTGAGAAGCACGGAAAGACCACCAATCTCTCATTCGCTTAGGATGAGGTGGAACCGCTACTGATGGCTCTTAGTTGTGCACACTGGTGCGGATCACCGACACTATCAAATCCCATGAGGTGAACCTCAACGAGGAATAAGTTAAAACTTACTTATTTTGACCAAATATATAGAAGTAATTAACAACTACAATATTAAAATACATTATGCTAGTTTATCTCATGTTAGTGATTTTGTATGATATTATAGATGTTTATTATGTTTTTATCTTCATACGTAGTCGAAGTTGCAAAGCATTGACTTTTGACTAAATTTATGCGAGACGTACTTTTGGACGGCAGTGCATCTCCATCGTGTATGTATGATAACACCAGCCGATCAACTTGATTTGCAATATAGGCCAGGATAGCGTTTATGTGCGGCCAATAATTTTTAGATTAACCATCAACATAAAAAATGAAAGCAAAATTTGATTGATGTTGTTAGATGTTGATGGAAATATACTAACTTCACAATTATCTTAACTTGAAACAACATATTATGAGGGAAATTACAATGGGGCGCGTCAGCCTATCCTTACTGTTGCCATGTTGCCTTTTTTTGCTTAGTTGGAGGAGAAAAATAAGAAAAATAAAGGTTGTCTTCACTTAGCTAAGGGATGATATCTTAGAAATAAGAGAAGACTATTTTCTCCGTTGTACCATATGTCTTCCCTTAGAAAATCAATTTCTTACTACTTATAGTTAATTCCCATTAATTTCTAGAGATGACAATAAAAAATAATGCATTATACGTTTTAGATATAGTGTCTTCTCTAATGATGTAGAGGGGTAATGGAAGGCATATCTTCTCTACCATTGTGCATCATCTTAAATAGTTGATTGCTATTTCCAAAAATAAATATCCCACGCTACTCATACCGTGAATCTGAGAGCCAAGTTATTATTAGCAGTCCACTAAATGGCTATAGGGAAGTCATGTTCATGCATGAACATGGACAAACCATCATGCCTACATGAAGGAATGTACTAACATGCATGATGCATGGCCATTAAGTTCGCATTTCTAAAGCATGAATACCAACCCATCAGATGGGTCTATATATTGAGGTAATATCCACACCACACATGCATCAGTATATTTTCTAGGCATAAGCACATGCATGAAAACTATACACGTGCCATGAGATATTAGTAGATAACTGATAGGTTACGTTTGGATTATCTATGGTCTTTTTTGCATTAGTGCGAGATGAAGCAAAGGTGTATGGAATTCTATGACAGGCCAGCCGGCCTAGGATAGAAGAGTTCGTCTTGCCGGTGTAATCAGCCGTGGCCACTGAGAGATTACGAGATGTATTTTCTTGGGTTCCCCAATAGCATCCGCAATCGTGGAAATTTCTAGCGGTCCAAAGCAATAGGTCGCTCAAAATTCTATACCAGGATAGTTCTTTCCGTCTAAGATAAGCTGATTAATACACGCCCAACTTTGGCAGGTGTTTCTCTAAAAAAAAAACTTTGGCAGCTGATTAATGTAGGTGCAAAATGTCTTCTAATTACATTGTGTTTTTGCATTAACTTCGGCATGCAAACCGAATCCTATTAGTTGTTGCGCCGACGGTGATAGGCAAAGGATGGTCATCGGTCACAAGGCTTAGCAGCCAATAGGGAAGTTCCCACACGGTGTAAAGTGATGTTGGCTTTTGATAACTTTGTGTCGGTCCCAAGGAAACACCAGGGAAAATCTTACACACTCTAATAGGTGGTGTCGGCACACTACTGCCGCATGTGCTACGTTAATGGAGGAGTGTTGCACAAAGTCAGGCACGACGAAGAAGAGTGGCATAAAACCGTGATAGATGTGTCCTTGCAAATGCAGGGAATGTTAGTATGTGCAGAGGGAGGTATGTTAGTATTTGCATGGTGCCTGGCACCAGATGTGATGGGACGATGAGAGACTGGTATGACATTGGCAGGAAGAACTAACCTCGCGTGGAGCCAACGACGCCGAGATAAGTGAGAGCCCCACATGATTTTTTTTGTTAAAGTCGAAGTGTAACTGCGTTCAAAGACTTTGTTTTGGATAATATGTTCAATTATTTCATCAAATTATCCAAGTACACTAATATTTTCATATTTTTTTAGAATAGATAATGCTAAACCGTAAATCCTGCTAGTTCCTTAAAAATACAAATTCAAATAACATAAATGTTCTACGAAAAAGGTGATCTATTTCTAATTGGTGCTTTGTCTCCACCTGATCTGCAATATAAGTAGGTTTAGCATTTCAACCAGTCAAATATTGTCAGGCCCGACCAAAAATATCAAAAATATTACCAATGAGAACAATATAATCAATATACTAGATTCTGAGATATTAGATGTTATTATGAAAATATGTATCATTAACTACTTATATCCTGAATGAGAGGGAATATTGTTCATATTATCTATCTACTACTATTAAACAAGCAAACTTTTTCTTTCCTAAGTACACCCAGTCAAATGCACACAGCCATATTAGCACCGTTCGATCAGCACACTGTGACCGCTAAGATTAATCTATTCCTTGTCTAATGTGCATCTAGCAATTAACACGAGCGGACGCGCTCCACCGGCAGAGGAAAAATTCAGCCCCGACTCCTCTCTTCAAGCCTATGGAAAAAATCAACGAAGAAACACAAAATCCCCCAATGATGCCGACTGCTCCGGCGCTCCGGCTGCTCCGGCGCGCTCCCTGCCTGGCCCTGTCCTGCTGCGCTTCTCTCCTCCAGCGAGCTCCTTGCCCACGGGCTGCCACCTCCAGGTACAACGTGTGGCCGCATCGACCAGGCCGTCGGCGCCACTACCATACTATTCTAGCGGAAAGGATCCGACCTCGGAGCGCATCGAGCCGTGCGTCGACGGCGTCCATGTTAGCGCCACCTACCTTCTGCGGCGCTCTCCAAGACGAAGCTCCGGCTCATTCACCTCCAGGACTTCCTCCACCTCCGCTCAGTCCATGAAACTGTACTACAAAATTACTGAAATCAACCTTTTTAACTTTAATTTCCCCTGCATTTTATTTCATGGAGAGAGCGACAATAGTACTAATATTAAATCAATCTGCAGATTTTCGTGGTTGCTAGGATAAGGAGCGAGCTCATATTCACATTTTTCCTTGAAATCAGGGTTCTTGTGCGTGCACACGCCAATCGATCGGATTTTCCAAATCACTACTGTACCTTGTTCAGCCAGTCAGACAAGGATAACACGATGTAGTTTGTCTTTCAGTCTTTCATACCCTGGTGTTTTCACAACCAGTTTAAAGCTCTTTGACCAACTCCGTAGACTGATTAATTATCTCACATTTTGTGTTTACATGTGTGGTTCGACATAAGCCAGTATTTGCTTGCGTATTGCAGGAAATTTGATTGGTAGGATAAACGGCAGTCGTGTTTCAGTCACACGGAAGTCCACAAGGTATGACTAATTGAGCTGTATGCTAATTTGATTTCCTTTCACAATGTTTCCTAACTATGGGCTTCTATTGTTATTTCATTCATCATTTTCTGTAGTTTAAAACAAGAGCGTTGATTCTGGAGTTTCCACAACTTGTTGACCTATGATGACATGTCAAGGGGACACATCATGTGTCAGGTTTGATGAAATGCCAATAATGTTATTCATCAACTGATCTACAACAAATATCAAGCTTTGAGTAAACATTGTTTTCTCTTTAGTTCTTTTAGTTTCTAAATAGTGAAACTAAACCCAGTTGAAATTGACGTTCCTTAGCCATACCTGTTTTGAACTGAAAAGGAAAACACATTTCCCTGTAGGCTGTAGAAGAAAAATGCCTCCTTGACTTTCGGACGGAAGTTTCTCTTATAGCACCTTCATAAATGATAAGGGATGTTATGCTGCTGATTTATTTTAGAGGTCAACTTATCTATGAACTTTTACATGACAATAATGTATAGTTCTATTTGCTGGAAACTACCATTTTCAATGGTGCATAACATGGATAATAGTAGGAAATACAACAGCAGTTTCCTTACTTGTAATCTCCATTGATTTAAAAATCTCTGAAATGATTAATTTATTCACCCGATTAATAGAGAAATACTGCTTAATGGTCATGTACTTTTGTTTGCTATAGGTTGTGAGTTTACAATTTAGTTGATGTGAAAAAAGTCATTGGCGATTCTATACGGGTGTGGGTGAAAATGAGGGTAAAAGGGGCATCATATAATGCTCCAAATTGTGCTATTACATATTTTTATGTCTTGGGCAAAAGCCATTAAAAGTTCTTTGTCTCTGGTTATACTTCTACATTTTGTGATTCTCATCCTATCGGTTATAGTTTCAGGTTAATGCCATTTTCCATTTGAGATATTACCCGTTCATGCGCTCATGTGTCTTTATTTTGTTCACGCATGTTTTAGTTCCAATCATGAAGATTGTCTAGGTAGTCTGTTGTTTCTTAGTTTATTCAAAGTTTTTTTCTTAATGGTCAGTTAGTGAGAATGTGAGATTATTATTTCAGCAAGGCGTCAGTTTTTATGACTCTGTACTAAGATAGTTAACCTATATATCATATTTATCTATTAACGTGGATTTGGTACCACCGGTGCTACCTCTGCATGCTTAGGGCGTCGTTGGATATGAGGAGCAGCTTTAGTTCGTGTCCGGATACGAGGGAGCAAGTATTCGGTGTCTACTTCACGGTGCCTTCCTCTCCGTTTGTGCACCACTCCACTAACCAGGCGCTATGTTGAGCAACATAACAAAACAATTATTTGGACGTTCTTCCACCGGTCCGTGAAAGAAGCATGCCTTGCTAGCGTGCCCTCCTCTGTCCATGAAGTGCACTAATTATAGGCATGTTAGTTTGCGAAAACGAAGGAACTCCCATTCGTTTTCACGGGGTTTTCTAATTTTGTCGCAAAAATTCCCCCGCATGTTTTTCTGCTCATATCCCCCATGTGCAACACAAGCCCTCAGCTCCCCCTATATATGAGCCCATGGCATGTTGCTCTACCCTCCCCACAAAACAGAAACTAGAGACATAGTTGGTGTGTCTTGGTTCTTCATCCGTTCTTTGTTCAATCCTCGGTCCGTGAACTGTGCTAAAATTTTGCTAGGTTGGATGGTCTGGTTAGTGTGGTTGGTGATAGTGTTAAAATAGTTGCAACTTCCTTGGACCATGACATATTCAATTTTTTTCTTAGTGGTGTGGTGTGGTGTGGTGTGATGGTTGGCACCTTGTGTTCTCAGTATGACGGCGATAGAATTTTCCGTCCGAAAACTTGTGCTCTTAGTGCTCTAATTTATGCTCCCTATAAGAGATTAATGGACGGATTAGCATGCACATATAGCTCTCATGGTATCCCACTATTTTGGATAATTGGATTTATCTATAATACATACCATTTAGCATTATTTTGTGAGAGCGTGGATACAATTTTTTAGATAACTTATGAAGGCGTGAGTTGCACGTGCCCATCTACTAGTGCATAATAATACACGAACCGTGCATCATACTTGTATGAAGGAAAATTTGTCATGCATGGCCATTGGTTTTGCATAACGAAAGCATGAACACCACCCAATTAATGAGATCTATAAATTGAGGTATTGTCCGGTGTCCGCCAATGCATCGACTCATTTGACAAATTCTGGGATACACATGAACTTTTTTCTAGTTATATATACATGCATGCATACACACTATACATAGGGTGTGAGATATTAGAAGGTAACTGATATGTGTTGTAGAGATTCTTGGGTCTTCGGTTGATGAAGGGAACCCATGGGAGTCTCCAATGGTGGCAGTATGAGTCCCGAGATGGCGTACACTTCTGCATCTCCTATTCCATCCATTCCTAGTGTGAACACATTATTGACATGCAATGTAACACATGGTGTGGAAGACAACAGCGTGGCTTTCAACGTCCATGGCGTGCGCTTCCCCTCGAACAACTTTGAAGTGACACCACTGGCTAATTCTGCATATATAGTGTTAATCCTTGGATCGATTCACTGGCACACATAGTATCGATGGATTGAAAAAATAGTGTATCACGATTATAACATGTATGATCGAAAATTTTCAATTACTACAAGTTTTCAAATATAGCTGTAGACTAACTAAAATAATTCAATTATCACTGGAAAACAATACATAAAGTAGATCTCCATTCTTCAAACATGCCACACGGGAAAAAATATTGAGTGTAGTCTCATGACCTATAAGTGATCACTCGTAAACGAAATAACCTGAAACTGTTGCCTGCCAAAACCCACCGGCGAGCAGCGACGAACAACACAAAAAGTCGGGAGGCTCCCAGAACTGCTGGTGGGCCCTGGTCCCTCGGGCGACGGCCCGCAAAACTCCGGCACACGTCCTGGCTTGGTTCGAGGGCGTGCCACCTGACCTATACCTGGTCAGGAAGGTGAAGGATTGCTCCGATTGATTTCCTGCATGGTAAACAAGTATACGTAAAATTCGAGCCGTGACCGGCTCCCAGGTTTCCCTGTAAATCGGGTCCTAAAGCCGATTGCCCCATGGTTCTGCATTAGATTTACGATAACATGGGGTTTTGCTTGATCACTATAAGTTAAATCGATCTACGACAGTTTAATGTTTTCACTACGTAACTGGAACGTCCTACACGTGATTGAGCCTGGTATGTACAAAAGATGAAGAATATTAACCCTAGAAAAGGCCTAATAACTAACGTAAAGTCAATTACCGGAACAACTTCTCTAGAACGAATAAACCACGCCCTACGCACTTACTGGATCGCTCAACCCGTTTGTAAGGCCTGCCACGTAGATATTAAACTAAACCTTGGTGAACAAGGCACAACTATAACAGATCGAATCAACTAAATAAAGATCATAAGATGCTACCCTTGCACTTGGGAAGAGGTGCAAAGGTAGCGAGGTAACTAGAGGTAGCATAACTTCGACGATAATAATGAAAAACACCGATGCTAGCCTCAAACAATCTATGATAATGGTATTACTCGCCATCAACAACGCTTCAGTACGAGTAAAACCAGGTAACGCATAAGTAGATACTGCCTAGATCGCAAGATGCGATCTAGGCAGCATGACACTTACCCGAAAGAAACCCTAAAAACAAGGGGTGGCGATGCGCCGAGATTGTGTTTGTTGTGAACGTGATTGTCCTCCTTTCTTTGATAACCTTAGGTACATATTTATAGTCCGGAGACTCTCTACTTTTGGAATAACTCTACAACTCTATCTTTACCTAAACTGAAACGGAACCTAAACTGAAACGAAACCTACTATGATACAAGATACACGGGCAATTTAGCCCAAATCCACGCACTAGGCCGATCCAACAACACGTTGAATATACACACCTTCCAAGCCCATCTTGATCACGGCCCATCTCCTTCGGCCAAAATATGGCGATAACACATGCCCCTGGTTTTGGCAATGATAATTCCAAAACCACTCGTGTTTTTTTTCTCCTCTTTTTTTACATCGGGCTGCGTTGACGAATCGTGGCGAACAGAATCGCCACGCTACCCTTCATCATGATGCCTGTCTTCTCAACTCCTCCGCAGTGCATGATTTGACGATTTTGGCAGCACAATCTGGGAAACCGCTATGGCATTGAACCGTCTCTCCACTATTCCCCTTATTTAAATTCGTCTGAGCAGTTCGCAGTCCCCATCTTCCTCCAACAGCCGAAAAACCCTTCTTCCTCCGCCTGAAAAAACCCTCTTTCTTCGCCATGACCTCCTATGCTTCCTCTGGCCTGTCTTCCCACGCCTCCAACAGCATCAGTGACCGAGAGCCGACGCCAGAACACCCGCCCACGGCGGCGTACAGTACTTTCGCCCCACGATGGTGGGACGAAAGGGATTGATTCGCCGTCTGGTCGGAGGACGCGCCCCGATCGACGGCGAAGAGAGCCTCAGCCTCGTTGACGGGAACCGAGGCGAGAGCAGACGACGCTGTCGGACGGGCCGAGTCCTCCGACGAGGAAGAATCGGAGGAAGACACCTCCGACGAGTACCCTTGACGAAGCGCTTCGCCGGTCCAGAAGACACCAAGATGACGACGAGGAGGAGGCCCTGCTGGTTTCTTCAAGAAGAAGAAGACGACGCAGCAAAGAGCAGCGAAGATAACAAAACGGCGGCGATGACAGCGGCGACGATCTCGACCTTTAGATTAGGAACCAGTATTAGTAGTAGTAGTAGTAGCAGGCTCCCTTTTGTAATCAATCATCCTTTTGTAATCAATCATCCTTCGAATGAATGAGCATCTGTTTCCCAAAGATTGCCTTGCTCGCCCCTAATTTTGCCGACAGCCACAATAGGTCGATGCTCCAGAAGCCGATAGCAACGTATCGGCTTTCACCTTGTTACGTCAGCAACAACCAATATTACTCAAAGAGCCGATGCACATCGGCTTTCCCAAAAACGTTGACAAGGTCAAAACTTGGTTTTATACTTAGGCACACTTAAACAGCCACCTCTTAACTTCAAACGGTAACCTGCGACCCTCTTCAAACAAGGCGACCCAGATCTCCAATTGCCCATCGAAATATGTGCCCTGAAAAAACAGCTAGTGACGGGCAAGGATGAAGATGACGAAGCCGAGATCGCCGTGCTGACGCCTCACGCCTTCGAAGCATTCTTTAGTAGCTTGTATGTGTAAACTGGCACCTGTTTGTAACATGTGTGAACCTCTAAAATCGATGACCGTGCATCGGCTATATATTATTATTATTTTGTTTTATTCGGCCGATTTTCAGCATCGGCCCCCACATTTTTACTGTCCATCGTCTCACGTGCTTTTACTTAGCCGATTTCATGTATCGGCCCTTCAAGTTTTACTGTCCAACATCCCACATGCTTGGGAAATATTTCTTGAGATGTTGACCGTTGACACATCGGGAATTTTACGTCCCGCCTGCTCGAGCATGTATGCGTTTCCTCTTAAAACTTGATCGACCTTGTACGGCCCGTGCCAATTTGGAGACCATTTACCATATGTTGCATCCTTAGTCCCCAAGGGCAACACCGCTTCCCATACCAGATCACCAACGTGGAACTCCTTTGGCCTCACTTTCTTGTTATATGCACGAGCTACCTTGGCCTTGTTCTCTTTGATTTTCTCCAGTGACCATAGCCTGAGCTCGGTTAAATCCTCCACACTGTCACTCATCAGGGTTGCGTATTCTTCAGTCGTTAGATCGTCCTGAAAAGTGACCCGTCTCGACCCAGCCGTAATTTCCCAAGGCAATACGGCTTCTTGTCCATATACTAGATGGTATGGCGAGGTTTTAATCGCCCCATGGCATGACATGCGATAAGCCCATAACGCCTCTGACAAAACCTCGTGCCAACGCCTAGGGTGCTCATCGACTTTTCTCTTGATCAGTTTGATGAGGCTCTGGTTGGATGCTTCAGCTTGCCCATTAGCCTGCGCATAGTATGGAGATGATCTGATCAGCTTAATCCCCATGTCCTCGCAGAACTTTCTAAACTCCTGAGAAATAAAGACCGAACCCCCATCGGTCGTGATAGTTTGGGGAATCCCGAATCTATGGATGACGTGCTCTTTCACAAAGTTGATAACATCCTTAGAGTTCACTGATTTCATCGGGACAGCTTCCACCCACTTAGTGAAATAATCAGTGATGGCCAAAATCCACATGTGGCCTTTGCTTGATGGAGGATTGATTTTTCCGATCATGTCCATGCCCCAACCTCGGAATGGCCAAGGCTTGATGATGGGGTTCATTGCTGACGCAGGTACCATCTGAATTTTGCCAAATTTCTGGCATGCTTGACACCCTTTGTAGTACTTGAAACAGTCCTCAAGCATGGTGGGCCAATAAAACCCTGATCGCCTGATCAACCATTTCATCTTATGAGCCGATTGGTGAGTTCCACAAGCGCCTTCGTGTACCTCGTGTAGGAGCCGATTGGCCTCGGCTGTCCCCAGGCATTTGAGCAATAGCCCTTCCAGAGTCCTGTAAAACATGTCATCCCCAATAAGCACGTACTTCATGGCCTTGTATATTATCCGTTTAGGTGCCCCCCGAGCCGAATCCTTCAAGTAATTGAAGATATCGGCTCGCCAGTCGTCAGCTTCCAGGAACTGTACCTGAACATCGTCTCCTTCTGCTACATCCTTGTAGCCTGAAGCCATTTGTGCAAGATCATTTGCCTCTGTATTCTGCGACCGTGGGATCCAGGTGAAGTTTATGTACCGGAACTGCGCCATCAGCTCACGGCAGTGCAACCATAATGGGAAGAGGGACTCGCTCTCACACTTGTACTCCTCCGTGAGTTGGGAAATCACCAACTTGGAGTCTCCAAAACTTCCACGCTTCGCCTCCGCCGAGGAGTAACTCCATTCCTTTGCCTATCGCCTCGTACTCGGCTACATTGTTGGTGCAAGAGGTAGACAATCTGATGGAGAAGGAAAATGTTGCCCCCGGGGCGACACGAGTAAAATTCGATGCCGCAGCCATCGTCACAAACTGATCCGTCGAAAAACATAGCCCACGCTTTTATGGACGGTCTTGCTATGTTAGTGTTGATCCTTTCAGCGATAAGATCGCCAGCTTGTCCCTTAATCGCTTTCGGGTTGATAACGGATGTCAAACTCGATAATGCAAACATCCATTTGCCCACCGGCCTTTTAACATAGGAGCCGACAGATGTGCTTTATGACGCCCGATTTGGTATATGATGATGATCTGCGATAGCAAAATGTGGCAGCTTGGTGCAGTGAAAAAGCAGAGGCACAATTTATCGATATCGGGATACCTTGTCTCGCGTCAAAGATCCTTCTTATGTAAAATACGACTCGCTCCAGCCCATCATAAACTTGCACTACCACCGAGGCGATGGATGTGTCGGCGACTGACAAGTAAATGTAGAACGGTCTGTCCGGCTGGGGTGGAACCAACACTGGCGGCTTTGTCAGATATTCTTTGATCTCGTCGAAGGCTCGTTGTTGTTCTGCCCCCCAGCGGAATTCCTCGTCAGATTTGATTTTTACTAGTCCCATGAACGGCTCAATCCTTCCTGACAGATTAGAGATGAATCTTCTGACGAAGTTGATCTTTCCGATGAGGGACTGCAGTTCTTTCTTCGTGGTGGGTGGCTTCATTGTTCGCACTGCCTCCTGACTTTTCAGGCCGATTTAAATTCCGCGTTCATGGACCAAAAAACCCAAGAACTGACCGTCACCACCGAAGGCACACTTCTTTGATTCATCTGTCCGAATTTTCTTGTTCGGTCCAGACGCTGTGATCGTCTGTGTCCGCAATCAAGGCAGACTTGACCACCACGTCGTCGATGTAAATCTCCACCGCTTGCCGATCAGATCATGGAAAATATAATTCATGGCCCTTTGGTACGTACCGCATTTTTCAGTCCAAACGTCATGACTACATATTCAAATAACCCCACGACCACGGGACTCGAATGCGGTCTTGTGTATGTCTTCGAGCCATAAAATTTGGTTATAACCGCATTGCCATCCATGAAGCTCAAGATCTTATGACCAGCCGCTGCGTTAATTAACGTTTCTGCCACCGGCATTGGATACTCATCCTTCGGGGTAGCTCTGTTAAGATTCCGAAAATCTATGGCCACACGCCAACGGTCATCCTTCTTCTCGACAGGTACGATACTAGAAATCCACTCAGCATACCTGCATGGCCTGATCAACTTGGCTGTCAACATTTTCTCGACCTCCTTCTTGACTTCTTCCAGAATTTCGGCCTTCATCCGTGCTCGCTGAAATGGTCAAATCCTTTTAAGCGGAGTCGATGCTCGATGATGCTCTGTCTAACCTGCATCTCTGTAGTCCCCAAGCGGCATGGATATTGTTTCAACAGGCTATCATCGGCCCCGCAGATTCGGATCTAACTTTGGCGATAAATGTTGGTCGTGGCTTATCCCGGGACCAATGTCGATCTCTTCTAGCTCATCGGCGGGTGTGAACCCGTATCCTAGCTTCCGTCACCGTCAAATCGATGCTAAACACAGGGCAAGCGGTAGGTGAGGATAACAAAATAATTTGGGCGATTGCCTGAATCGCCCCTTTTGCTTGCATTAGTCAAGGACGGTTTACACCTTATTGTTTTACAGTGGCAGCATCTCCGCTACACGACTACATGAGTTGCTTGTCGTATGATCGCTGCTTTTTATTTTTTGTGGCCGATCGCGAGGACCGGCCGTACCACGTACGCTCGTGGGCTTTTCTACTCTGTAAGGCCAGTGGATAAGACCAGCCTCACCCCGTTTTTTGTAGCTTCAATACGCTCACAGCCGTCTAGACTGATTCCAGAGATCGGCTCTTGGTCTTCTGCTTCCCAGACGTTCATGCCAGCTATGGAGATCTCGATAGAATCATCTGCGTGGATGACCTCCACTTCATCTCCATCCCACTGGATCAGGCACTGGTGCATTGTGGACGGGATGCAGCAATTAGCGTGAATCCAATCCCTTCCTAGCAAGACAGTGTAAGTGCTTTTGCTGTCCACAACGAAGAATGACGTGGGGATGGTCTTCCTGCCCACGGTCAGATCTACGTTCAGTACGCCCTGCGTTTCCGAAGTCTGACCGTTGAAGTCGCTTAACGTGACGTTGGTGCTGATCAAATCTGCAGTGGAGCGTCCCAAACGCCGTAGCATGGAGTATGGCATGATATTGACTGCCGCCCCGGTGTCCACCAACATCTTGCTGACAGGTTGCCCATTGATGTAACCCCGCAGGTACAGGGCTTTCAGATGTTTGTAACCCTTCTCACGTGGCTTCTCAAAGATAACCGGCCGTGGACCGCAGTCAAACTGTGCCACTGGTAGCTCATTGGTTCTTGGCGCGCAGAATTCTGACGGTAGTACGAACACCATGTTTGTGCCAGCCGATGTCTGTGCATCGGCTTTTGCTGGTTTGGGGCGCCATTCTTTTCTTGTCGGGCGGTCTTCCGTTTCCAGGGTCTGCCTAATTTTGACGGCCAGATCGGGCCGTGCTTTCTTTAAAGCGTGGAGATACTGCGCTTCAGCTTCCTCCAAGTTACGCAGCCGCTGCACTCTACGCTTTTGGGTGTGTCTGAGTCCGTCGGGACACCACCTTGGACGGTGATACCTGTCTTCGTCTTTGTCATCCTTTGACTTCTCGAGGTCTTCTGCTCGAGCGGACTCCCTGTAACGGCTCTGGGGTGGAAGAGGCCCTAGACGTTTGAACACTGACACTGGCCTCGTGTCCTCCTTCTGCTGACCGCATTCCGGGCAGTTGTCGACTGTAGGCAATCGGCTCATTCCCGCGTCCCAGCAATACTTGAAGAAAGGACAATCCCAGTGCTTGTCTGCGCCCTCCTTTTCTTTAGACGGTCCCCTAGCAAGGTGCTCATATCTTTCGTCTCGTCTACCGGCGACGTTGGTCATACTGGCGCTCATACTTGTTAAGGAGATGTGTGGAATGTGGCTTCTGATATCGCACTCTCCTTACTTGTTCCTCTGTTAAATACCGCCTGTCATTGTGGTTGGGCCGGTCGCGTGGACTAGCCTCCTTTCTTTTGCCCCGACACACCTCCCTCTTGTGCGTGTCATGGTGGTACCCAGACCCTGCCATATTAACGCCGAACGAGAAATCCAGCTGACGCCTCGCGGAGCGACTGAGTTCTACCATGTTGACGCCGGGAAATGGGTTTGTGTCCACTTTCATGGCGAACTGCCCAAGGATCAGACGGCCTTGTTCTATCGCCATTTGGATTTGGCGGCGAAGCTCTTTGCACTCATTGGTGATGTGGGTGAACGAGTGATGCCACTTGCAGTATGGTCTCCCGTTCATTTCCTGAGCCGTAGGGATTTTGTGGCCTTCGGGTAACCTCAGCTGCTTCTCCTTCAGCAGCAAATCGAATATCTGCTCGGCTTTGCTCACATCAAAGTCGAATCCTTTGCAGCCCTTGCTGTTTCACCCATTTGCAGGACAGTGATCTGCCCGAGCCCATTCAGCCACGGCCACCTCCTGGTCTGTGTAGGATCATCTTCTTCAGATCGACCAGGCCTATCGGACGCTTGAATTTGTCTTGGTATAACTCGGTGGCGCTGTTCATACATCGCCGGTTCAGGCCATGCGCCAATGAGTTGTACTCTACCGGAAAGCGGATCCTTGATGGGTGCTAAAGACCCAACACCGCCAGCTCGATCGCTTCCTTCTCGATTAAACGAGCTGAGTAACACCGGTTCTTGACGGTCCCGGTTACCGGATGTATTCGCCACGCCTTCCCCGCTCGCGACTGTGCCAGGTCTGCAATGCCAGCCTCAGTAGCCTCTGAATGGTACTGGACGTGGAACTGCTCTTCCAGTTGCTTCCAGGTATGAATCGAATCAGGTGGCAGCGAGGTGTACCACCCAAAAGCTGGTCCTGTCAGCGATTGCGCAAAAAATCTTACGCGCATCTGATCCGATGCCGAAATCATGCCTAGTTGTGCCAGGTATCGGCTTATGTGCTCGATCGAGCTTGACCCTTCTGACCCGCTGAACCTTGAGAACTCAGGGAGCTTATACTTGGGTGGCAGCGGAATCAGATCAAACTCGTTGGGGTACGGCTTTGAATAGCCGATTGTTCTTCTTCGCACGGTTTAACCGGTCCTCAGATGGTACCGATTTGCTCCAATGTTTGAGCTGGGGCTAGATTCTCATGACTTGTTCGATGACATACTTGGCTAGCCACGCTTTGTTTGTCGGCGTCCATCATACATCGCTGCCCGGACATGCACGCCTCAAGATCCTACCCAGGAACTCCCCGCAGAAACTCCTGCGGTTGCAATCTGTTTGCGTGTCGTTATTGCAGTCCGCACGAGGCGCATATATACCCGTGGGATTTCCTTAGGTGGCTCAAACAGGAATTGGCAATCGCTGGTCGCCTCCAGCCTTGTAGACGACATAAGCCGCTGCTCCTGGCGGCTCTGGAGCTGCAAGTGTGAATGGCAGCTGTGGCCTGGTCTGGAGCGGTCTTTCTCCCTGGTGAGTCCCCAGAGTAGGCCCCGACGGAGAGTACTGATGTTTCATGATCTCCTGAACTACGCGAACCGCGACCCGCTCGAAAGCGTTCACCAGGCTCTCAGAATGGCGGTGCAGAGAATGAGCCACCATGTAGTTGACTTCCTGTCGTAGAGCTCTGGTGCGCTCCTCCAAGGAATGCAGATCTACCTCATCGAGGGCACTGGGAGAACCCTCCACTTGATGCCATGCTTACGGGTCCTCTCGAAGAGCTGATGAGGTCTTCTTCAAGAGCCTTGATCTCGTCATACTTGGCCTTGTGCTCGTCGGGTAGATCGGCGTAAG
The DNA here is from genome assembly GCA_030063025.1 of Avena longiglumis. Taxonomy (NCBI): domain Eukaryota; kingdom Viridiplantae; phylum Streptophyta; class Magnoliopsida; order Poales; family Poaceae; genus Avena; species Avena longiglumis. Next base: position 84,847,447 of record CP125974.1, read on the forward strand.
TGATCGGTCCATTCTCCATCGCAGCCGGATGTTGATGTAGACGTTGTTGAAGGTCCCACCGGCGCTGTAATGTGTTGCCTGCCAAAACCCACGGCGAGCAGCGACGTAGCAACACGAAGAGCCGGAGGCTCTGTGAATGCTGGTGGGCTCGGTCCTCGGGCGACGGCCCGCAAAACTCCGCACACGCCCCGCTTGGTTCGAGATGCCACCTGACCTATACCTGGTCGAAGGTGAAGGATTGCTCCGATTGATTTCCTGCATGGTAAACAAGTATCAGTAAAATTCGAGCCGTGACCGCTCCTGAGTTTCAGTAAATCGGCTCCTAGAGCCGATTGCCCCATGGTTCTGCATTAGATTTACGATAACATGGGGTTTTGCTTGATCACTACAAGTTAAATCGATCTCACAGTTTAATGTTTTCACCACGAATCGAACGTCCTACACGTGATTGAGCCTGGTATGTACAAAAGATGAAGAATATTAACCCTAGAAAAGGCCTAATAACTAACGTAAAGTCAATTCGGAACAACTTCTCTAGAACGAATAAACCACGTCCCTACGTACTACTGGATCGTTCAACCCGTTTGTAAGGCCTGGCTACGTAGATATTAAACTAAACCTTGGTGAACAAGGCACAACTATAACAGATCGAATCAACTAAATAAAGATCATAAGATGCTACCCTTGCACTTGGGAAGAGGTGCAAAGGTAGCGAGGTAACTAGAGGTAGCATAACCGGCGATAATAATGAAAACACCGATGCTAGCCTCAAACAATCTATGATAATGGTATTACTCGCCATCAACAACGCTTCAAGACGAGTAAAACCAGGTAACGATAGATACTGCCTAGATCGCAAGATGCGATCTAGGCAGCATGACACTTACCCGAAAGAAACCCTAAAAACAAGGGGTGGCGATGCGCCGAGATTGTGTTTGTTGTGAACGTGATTGTCCTCCTTTCTTTGATAACCTTAGGTACATATTTATAGTCCGGAGACTCTCTACTTTTGGAATAACTCTACAACTCTATCTTTACCTAAACTGAAACGGAACCTAAACTGAAACGAAACCTACTATGATACAAGATACACGGGCAATTTAGCCCAAATCCACGCACTAGGCCGATCCAACAACACGTTGAATATACACACCTTCCAAGCCCATCTTGATCACGGCCCATCTCCTTCGTTGGCCAAAATATGACGATAACAGAAACATTAAAGGTCACGACCAAACTAACTGGTCAATACTTTGAATGTATTGGCATGTGGAGTTTATATCAAACCTAGCCACTACATGCATACTTGGCTAGGTGGATTCTAGACTAATTTGCAAAAAAAAAAATCACTTTTACCTATAATTTTTAGGAAAATATTTTTCAATACATAGATAGGTCACTCTGGTTGATAGCAGGTGTATCTACACAATTAAGTTCACGCATAAATTTTAAGTAATTAAGAAATTTGGATGAGTGATAAATTATCATACATGAGAATCCATTTGCTCATAATGTCCATAACCGGGGACAAGATTAAGTACTTAGTTTGACAATCTGCAGAGGTTTATACACTTTACCCATGCGACCTGGTCAATTCCTATTACCATTACACTCATTTTGCACCATGGTCCGGTGAAGTCCATGACAAAACCGTTCGAGAAGTAGTTCCCTAAACCCTACATACCGAAACACCCACACTAATCCACATCTCTGGCTACATGATTTCTAGCCACCAAAATCTACTAGTCAACCAACATACATTCACATTGCACATGGTTGCACACCTAAGATACCCAACAAAGAAAACAATCTCTGCCTAGGTGTGGCTCCCCACAATAAAACCATCAAACAAAAAACATCAAGCCATCCTATAGCCAGGAGATTCGTTAACTATGTTGGTTCTAGCATGTAAAAAATATAGGTTTCAAAACACGTTAGCTTTTATTGATGAAATCCATCCCCTTCTAATAAGAATCACTAAGGGAACCTACACATACGATGCCTCAAGCTAACAAGACAAGCACAGGCACAACATGGGAAATATCATAGCGTATACATAAATATTCCTATACATTCAATTCTACAGAAAAACTACTATAATGCATGGGAAAAATAATATGACTTACGATCAAAATAGAACCACTGAACTTAGTTCTTGTAGTCGTTCAGACAATCCTCACAGTTGCAAGGGTTCCACTCCTTACAAGATACACAATTCATAAATACCAAAACAAATAATAACACAACACAAAGAAAACACAAGCAACAAATGCATGCATGATTATTTAATAGAAGTCACAAATGTTAAATTTTGTTCTATGTATATGTTATTAGTAGATGATGCACATGGAAAATATCAATTATATACTAAAACTAATATAAGGTTGTGTTTCAAGGCACCAGGTTGATCCACATCGTCTAAATTATTTTTGATAGTCAGATCTAAAATATGAGGCTAGAATTTAGTTAAATATTAATAGTTACGTAATTCTGTAAAGTGTATTTGGTTGGCATGGTGCAATTCTGGATCGTCAGTCACGTCTTTATTGTGGGCCTATATCATGATGCTCCTTACTAGGGCTGGACATAAAACTCGAAACTCAACGAGTTTAACGAGCACTCGTTTGCTCGGCTCGTTCGAGATCGACTCGTTTCCTTAACGATTCGAGCCGAGCTGCAGTTTTTGCTCGATATCCTTAATGAGTTAAATGATAGAGTTAACGATGTTCGTGAGCTACTCGTTAAGCTCGGTAACAACCAAGGTATGGTCCACTTATGTTGCTACATGTCTAATCCGGCAGTCCATCTAAGACAAACAAATGGCCCATTGAGGAATACCCCATCTCCACCTTCTCGATCTAGATCTGCTGACCACGGCACCGACCGAGCCCTGTCAGCTGGAGTCCTTCTCGACCGTTCCAGGCCTCCCTACTCACACCAATTCACGTGGATAAGCGTAAGATGCCATCCAAGCACTGCTATCGATAATTATCTGTCGTATTTTAATACAGGTATATATGTGGTTATAATTGTCGTTTTTAATTATCGATATGCCTTTGTCTATGCATTTTTTTAACGAGCAGCTCGTGAGCGCTCGATAACATCTAACGAACTGAGCCGAGCTTTACTTTTTGCTCGTTATCCTTAACGAGTTTAATGATCCGAGCCTTAACGAGCGTGAGCCTTAACGAGCCGAGCCTTAACGAGTCGAGCTGCTCGATAGTCCAGCCCTACTCCTTACCAAGCAGTAGCCCGTGCAGTTCCAAAAACAAAAGAGCAGTCCCTGTCAATTTTTTATTTGACTAGGTCGGTGTCAATTGTTCACAGGAAAACAACTCCAACTTGATCGCAATATGACACTAGGTGACAAACGTGAAACTAATCAACGTTTCCTACCCTATCACGTTTACAACCATCCGGCGCGTGAATGGACTGCTAAATCGTATTGACGCTAGACACTAGAGTATGTTTTATTCGCCTCAAAAATCAAAATTAAAAGCAGACTGATATAATTTATAGCAACCAAGTGCTCTAAAGCTGACCAGTCATGGGAAAAAAGAAACTCCAAACAAATTGTTTCATAAGTGAAGCCAACTCCAAAACTGACGGTCGGTGAGAAAAAACTCCAAATTATATTTGTACGATCCAATTTTAGCATACGAGCACGTGCATGTGCCTACATAAGACACGGTGGCAGCCTCGCATAAATAAAAAATATATCATGAGAAGATTTAAAATTAGACTCATATGTACGTACATATACGCATATATCACCAAATATATCCGCTCAAAAAATAAAATCAGAAAATATTGCAAAACTTTTTACTCCCTCCGTCCCAAAAATAGATGTCTCAAGTTTGTCAAAATTTGAACGAATCTAAACACTATTTAGTATATAGATTCATTCAAAATTTGAAAAATCTAAGACATTTATTCTTGGACGGAGGGAGTACAACACTTTGGAGTTTTGTTGCTCCATCACTTGTAGAAGCATGAAAAGAGATGAGACATGCATGCGCACTCCTTCACCGCCGCCCACCTCGCCGCGCCTCACCGCGCCTTGTCATGATGCGTGCCGCCAACTTAATCAAAAGTCTGAACTGAGAGAGATGACCGGTCAATATATTCTGACACCCCCTCTCACTTCTAGTCTATTTTAATCTTCTTTTGCTTTATTTGGGTATACACAACCGTGAACCTCTGGTTGTAAGTTGTATGGACCTACCAAGTCACCGTTACTCTGAACTGAGAGAGGGTTGGTCTTTACACTCTAACACTCCCTCTCACATATATGCTCATTTTGAGCCTTAATGTCCACAATGAAAACAGAGGCATGCCGCGGTATTTTTGGGGAATCCCATCCTATCGCTGGCCTCGAGACCTTTCTGGTTCAATAAGACCGCGTCTCAAACTGACATTGATCTTAAAAAAATGGAGATGTAGGGCATCACCATCTCAAGATCTGGCAATTGCGTCGTCCACACGGCCATGGAGGCCAGTGCAGTCGAACAACAAGGTCACACAACCATTCTCAATATTCGTTGATGCCCTTGGGTGAGGGAATATGTTGCCATGACACGCCATCCATAAGAAGTTCCTAGCAATCAGATTCCATTACCTTGATTTTACAGGGAGTATATGGCAGTCCAACCTAATCAATCTGCCTTCTAATCGCAAGCAGGTTGTTGCCATGTAGGAACTGCACCGGACCGTGCAATGGTCTACCACCCGTGGCGCACATGAAGGGCATGCAGCAGGCCATCCTGTGATGCAAATGGACAATCTAGTCGCCAAGCACTCCCATTGAAACGATATCCAACACAACCTTGCCTATAAGACCCTAGGTATCAACCCTACCTAGCAATGTTACACCTACTTTAAACACTTTCTATTATTGAGAGAAAACTATAAATTTCGACAAACTCTCTTTTATTCACGGAGACATCCACAACAACAAAATGGGTGCACACCTCAAATATTATGCAAACACGCAACTACTGGTTCAACAAGGCCAAGTTAAATTTTAGATCCAAGAGGCATCATATCAACCAACACGCCAGCCACAAAATAGATTGTGGTTATATTGTGTGAATGCAATATGTCGTAACATTTAGAAGTACTACTCCCAGTTCCATGCATGTCGTCCTCAAAGCTACCTAAAAAACATAGAATCCATAAGAGTTAGTACACATGCCATTGTGACACGTCCGAGTTTTGAAGGAAGCCGTATATACCACTGGTGGAAAAAGGGGCTCTAGTCCCGGTTTTGGGCCCGAGACTGCAGCAGGACTAGAGCCCCTCCCTAGTCCCTCTAGTCCCGGCTGGCAAAGGCCCGCGACTGATAACAGCCACGTGGCTGTTTCAGCGCCGCGGGGGGCGGAACCCTCTAGTCCCGGGCTGTAACACCACACGGGACTAAAAGGTTTCCTGCCGCGGCAGAGAAACACCACATTTCTCTGCCGCGGCAGAGATTGTGTATTTCCTTTTTTTTTGCCATTTTGTTCCTTTTTCGTTTTGTGTTTCACTATAACTTAACAAACATATATTTCAGTAGACATGTTATACGCTACTACATACACACTACACGTCGATGCATTTATATAAGATCGATCCCTTGCAAGCATACATATAATCAATCATATCAAAAGGAAGAAATGTTTTGAAAATTACATGGTCATTGATGATTATATATATCATATGAGCTACATGGAGATGACTAAGGCAAATCGAGTTCCACGTCATTCGCATAATGCTCTCCATGTACATCAAGGACTTCCTTCATCATAAATCCCGCCAGCTCCTCTTGAATTGCTCTTATGTGCTGGTCTGGCTCTAGTGTCTCCCGCAAATCATAAATATAATGTGAGTCAACTTTCTGCTCACTGGTCAACTCGCGGATGTACTTGCAGACGTAGTATCCACATAAATGAGTTCCCGGTGGCTGCTGTAAACTCTTCGCCATTTTATAAGTTAGCTCCTCGTTGAATGGACCTGGTATTTTCTGTCTGAACCGTGTCCAACACCTGCTCGGGAAAGAAAATGAACAAAGGAGTTATTAGTTACTTGATATCAGGAAATGAATGAAAGAGGACGATATAATGCGATAATGATTGAAATTACTTATGGAGCATTGCTTTCATGTCGCTCCACTTCTCTTGGTCCCAACTTAATGAGTCGTGGACTTCGACTAGGGACTTGTCAACTTGAATGTTTAGCAAGATCCAGTGGAATCTGAGGATATTTACATAAGCATACATGCATAGCTCATCCAGTAAGCAAAAATTAAATGTGTACAAGATATAAACACTCACTTGAAGTTGTAAGGAAATAGTATTTCCTTAACAAAATTATGCTCGGTTAAGAACCTGGACAGGTCTTCCTCCACGTCTTTGGGGTGATTCTTTAACGTATATTCATTAATGATATATGGGTCAATGAACCCAACGTCGTATCTTCTAGCTCTTTTGCATTCAAGCGTATATTCATTCTGCGGAATATAATATCATCATACAAAAGGATATATAGTTAGGATAATATATTAAATGCAATGAAGGAGCTAAAGCTACAAACTTAATTATAGAAATAAATAACTTACAGACAGTAGCAACCAATGATAGATTTGTCAAGGGTGCGCTGGTTGTATAACTGAAACAGTTCGGTCATTTGAACCTGTATCGAGTATGATTTGAAGTGATGCTCCTTTCTAACGTCCACCGGAAACCAATCTTTATGATGCTTTTTTTTCTGCTTGCGACATGTACCATTCATGCAGATTTCGCATATGTGTGGATAGATGCGCGAGCTCCTCATTACTGACTAGAGGTTGCCCTTGGACATACTGCCGTACTATTTGACCCACTGGCGTATCTTCATTGCCTAAATATTGACCAAGAGACATATTTGCTTCGTTAGCAAGTGCTTTGGCCTGCGATAGAGTGATTCCCATAAGTGCAGCACTATTACGGGCTCTAGGGTCCATTATTTGCATGTCCATATCCATTTCAGCTTTGAAGGCCTTGTCGAGGTCTGAAATGACTTTGAGCGGGGCGATCGATTGATTCTTCTGTGCTCCGAGCTGGGCAACTTGCTTCCCGCTTTTTGCACTTGTGATTTTTTTCTTCTGAGCTTGCTTAATAATCTCCCGGTCATAGTCTGATTCCAGATTCATCGATATCTAGGATGGTTGCTCAAGAAAGGACTTAGCCCACTTTTTTGTTTTTTTGTTATATACCGGCTTTGGCTCAGACTTTTTGGGTGCAAAATGCGCCTTAACTTGGTCCGCCACATCCGCGTTAGTTTCCTCGTCGGTCTTGTCATAAGGTCTCTTTGGAAGAGCCGGCGGGATATCGACTATCTTCGGCGTTTGACCTTTCTTCGATGTGGGGCGCGGGGGACCGTTGAACTTCCGTTTCTTCGACGAGGTAGTAGTATTGCACGGAGGCGGAGGCGGAGATCGAGTTGATGTACTCCTGCTGCGGCGATCGTCAGCGGGGCGGGGTGGACTTGGAGGTTGGCAATAATCGGGTTGGGGTGGACTTGGAGGTTGGCGATAATCGGGTTGGGGTGGACTTGGAGGTTGGCGATAATCGGGTTGGGGTGGACTTGGATGTTGACGATATTCGATGCGGGGTGGATTTTGTAACTACCTCGATGAATTACGCTCCTAGTTGACGAGCGGAAATGGTTAAAATAGTACGGTGGGGCCCAAATGCCACTCACAGGTAGACCTTTCGGCTGTCCTAACCATTTCCAAACACTGGGACAAGAACGGGCGGCGTAATCGGCAGGCGAAGGGATCAACTACATACACAAACTAGAAGATACCCCGCGCGTTGCGGCGGGACTTGAAAAATTAAATTATTGGATATTTAAAGAGTGTAACATAAAAGATATACACAATATTTTCCTATGATGTACATGGTAAAATATAGTGGTTTGGTAAATAATTCGAAAGTCATGAAGTATTTCGAAACTCTGTGCTATTTGGAGAGAATACATCCGATGTGGAACAATGGTGGATTAGAAAAATGATATTAGGGGACCATGACATCTTCAAATTTGACTATCTAATAGTGGAGTACGTAGGAACCTTCTAGGTCCTAGTATATAAATACAATGCTATATGGTTTGCATATCTTACAAAGTCACATTTATGGATGCATATGCATCTTAATGGATTTTTGGAAGACATTCCGGAGAGACAAATTAATGGAAGATCAATCGACCGCCCGTTCAACATCATCACACTGAAACAAATCACAATGTAACATGTATATATATATATATATATATATATATATATATATATATATATATATATATACCCTATGCAGTTACATGTTCTGAGTATCCGCAAAAAAAAATTACATGTTCTGAGCAGCACACTTTGGTAACTGTATCATTTTGGTGACACCAAAAGTAGAAAAATAATTAAGGATTGCTCGGCTGAGTCAGTCCAAACCATTCAATGGATATGGCATGTTACATATGAAATGTTTATCATGTAAGAATCTCTTGAAAATTTGACGCAACCCTGCAAAAATTGGAAAAAAAAATAAGTCCAAGAAAATATATATCACCGCAGTTAAAAACAAAATTGGTCTCATGCAGCTGACCTTCATGGGACTCCTGCTAGCACTACATGCAAAGTGATGTCACGCAAAGTGTAGTAATATGAGTTGAAGGAAGCAATGACAAAAATAATCTACAGGCCGGGGCAAAGTACAGGATACTAATATGATAAACAACACATTAGACAAATACTCGGAGGAAGATTCGGTAAGAACCTGGTACAGATAGGAGACTGAAATGGGCCGCGAGTGGAAGTGCTGCAATTTGCAGATGCCTCTCAGCTAGTGCGCTTGGTACCAGCAGATGATGAGGTGAAACCATCGGAACTTCTTTGTCCAATTACGATCTCTCCAGTGGACGAAATCTGCTGGACCTCGCGAGGGGGAGCCGGCTTGAGATCAGGATCCAATAAAGCCTCGAGTAGCAGCAGTACACAGAGTCCAATCAAATCGGGTGCAGCGGCGAAATGTTGAGCGGATTTCCAGCCGGTGCTCAACCTGCCAGATTGGGAAGATGTGTTGAGGGATTGAAAAAACTGGGGGAATTAGAATGGGGAGCGGGATGGTACCAGCTAGGAGGCCGCTAGCAGAGGTGGCGGCGCGAGCAGGCTCGCGTGCTTGATGCAGATGGACAAATGGTAGCATGGGTTGGTTTTTAACCTCGAGGCGACAGCGGCGGATGAGTTCCATCGAGCAGTTTCTAATTATATTGAATGCTGGGATTTGATCAGGCATTTTCATGAGCATTTGTGACGACGGGAACAATCGTGGCGAGAAGACCGGACGGTCACAGCGGAGGAGGAGTTAGAGCCTTGATTACCAACTACCCGGGGTCTAGAGAGTCAGCGAGCCCGCGAAGGAATTCCAGCCCATGCGGATCAAGCCCACCTACTCGCAGAGCCGTGATTACCGACCACCCGGAATAAGAGGCGACAAAGCTAGGATAAGCGCCAGCGGCGAGGACGCCCTACGCGACCGCACGAGGTGAGACAAAAAGGGTGACGTGGCTGCACGGGAGAGCAGGAAAATCAGGTAGTGGGGAGTTGCTATTTAGATATAGAAGATGAGTATGTATGCAAGCCACCATATAACAGTCGTTAGAGCCATTCCATCTAAAAGAAATAGAAATATTGCAACGCCATACGGCAAGATCCAAATGTCCTAGATAGATATAATAGTTTAGGATATCTCCTCATACATCAAACATCAGAGTATCAGGCGGAAGCGGCAAACAAGATCCGAGTACGGATAAGAAGCAAATCGGCATAAGATGCCCCATAAATAAACACACCCCGTCCACAGATCTCACGGATCCCCGTTCCCGGAATCTCTACACCGAATGATCGTTGCCCACATCGTCCACCTCCTCCACCCAGTATCCATCTTGTGAGTGTACCTGTTCATCTGAATCAAATAGTTTATCGTGTGAGACCCTAGGGGTACTCAGCAAGTCTTTATGCCTCTAAAGGGGACACAACCTGGGTGACGCAATTGCAGCAAAAGATAATACCTAACAATTCTATAGATACTCGCTAACCATCCGCCTAACCAAGATAGACGGATGTCCGTGAATTAATAACAACAGTTATAACAGTAATATTAACAGATCCATCCTCCTCCTCGCTTACCAACGAGGAAGCGGACGAACACCCCCCCATCCGTTGGCAGTTTTATTATCCATTTCATGAGTGTTGCACTATTTACTAGTCGATTTAGTCAAATTAAAACGTACTTTAGTTATACTTGTCTATGATCGAGAAACTGCTCCAAGTCGTCCATAACCGCGGACACGGCTTTGAAAGTTTACCCTGCAGGGTGCACAAATAGCAACACACACTCGATCAACCTCGGAAAAACCAAATCAAAAACCAACGAGGCATTCACGACAAAGCAATCACAAGATTCAGAAATGTTTCAGGGGGCCACCCCATTAAGCTACCCGCAACGAAGTTGGCCGGCTCCGAGACGGACTCAAGGTTTGTGTCAATGGCTGTAAACGACTGGGAACCCGAAAGTGTGACTGGGCTTGTCGATACCGCGAAAACACTCCGCTTCCAAAACAGTACAGGTGCTCCTCGCACAAACTTAAATAAAGCAGTAAAGCATGGCATAAGTACAGGATAGTAATAAAGCCCCAAACTACTTTGTGGCCCCAAGAAATAAGAATGAATCAAGCTCTGGCTCAGGGGGGTCCCATAAGCCTCCCGGATGTGGATAGCGCGAATATTCAAGGAACAGGAATCAAGTACTCGGGGTCCTACGGGACACAAGTGAGCATGAAAAACCAAATAGCAGATATTGCTCGCCGGTGCCACTTTTATTAGTTATCCCATACTACTCAGGTTAAGTTGTTTAGGTATCTCGTTATCCATCGGACACTCACATACCCTACACATACTGTTCTACGACCCGCATGGCTCAAACAACTCCTGTAGTAATGGCTCATGGGATGGGGGAACAAGCTTCGGTGGGGTTTAAAAGTAAAGGCTATGCAATACTTGGGATTCAGTTTAATGCGATCGCGACTCAATGATGCAAGAATAAGATAGAGACAATAGGTACTATATGTATGCAAGCATGTGGTAGTGCTTGCCTGGAAGCTGAGTTGAAGCGAGAGAAGGATCTGGGTAGTGCTCCTGGTTTTCTTGATATATCCCCTGCTCAGCGTCTATTCGAAGCAGAACCAAACAAGCAAGGGCCAACATAAATAAAGTGCACAAGCATAAGAATAAAATGCGACAAGCAAACAATCATGCCATGATGAATGATGCACAATTTGCATGGCAATAGAGTAGCATGGCATGGGTGAGGTGTAGAATACAAGAAATAAACATTTTATTGAGTTTTGGTCATATTTTATTCTCGAATAAGTTGCTGTATACTTTATATTTATATGATGCATGCTGCAATTCAGAACATGGAAAGCATAAACAGAAAGGTCTCGTCAAGCTGATCATTTTAGACATATCATTTGTTAAATTTGGAGTTATAAATCAAAAGTTATTAATTAATTAAGAAAAAGGGCATTTTATTGTAATTTTATTCAACTCGAAAATTAAAGTGTCCAAAATATATTTTGAAGGGCATATTTGAAATCCTCACATTTTTCTGATTTCAAAACATATATTACATGTTTAATTTGGATTTATAATTTAAAAGTTATTTAAATACAGATTTGAATTTTTGAATTTAATTTAGTTTGGAAAAGGTTTAATTAACACAGACAACAGGGTAAACTTTTGTTACTCAGGCAAAACTAGCCACGGTCACTGATGGGTGGGACCGATGCTGACTTGGTGAAACGGCGCGCAGAAAACCTTCTGTCACCGCGGGCTAATCTAGCCGCAGCAACTGACCAGCGGGCCCGACGCGCGAGCGAACCCACGCGCCAGTGGTTGGACGCATCGTTGACACACGGCGAACCCAGGGACTGCGGGTTGAGAAACGCGAAGTAGAGGTGCCCTTTTATAAAACCGCACAGAGGCAGACGGTGGGGCCGGCAGGAGCGCGGGTTGAGGAAACAAAACGGAAGGGGGGTTTTCTGAGAAAACGCCACGTGCATTTTTTCTTCGGTTTGTCCGACGAAACTGAAGCCTTGAATCTAAGCGCGGCGAGGCTCGTCTGGCGACCTTGCGCCTGGCGCTACCGCTGAGCTAGGCGGGGTAGTTGTTAGGGGTTAGCGCCCTAGTTATGGCGCTATGCGCGGAAGCGACACAAATGACCAGGCGTCGAGGGTGGCTTCGAAAGAAAACGGCGGATCTAGACGGCGACAAAGAAGAGTGAGGATGTCGGCGAACGAGGGCTCACCGCGGGTTGGTTGGTGTGGTCGATCGGGAGAGGCGCAGGATCGTCGGCGAGGTGGCGGTCGGAGTTCTAGGTTTGGCGTCGGGTGGCCGCTGCGGTGGTTCAGGGCTCCTCCACGTCCGGGTCGGGTGAAGCAGAGATGCCTCGATCTTCCTCGACACACGCCGCGCCCGCCTGGTACGCAGGAGGCCGGCCAGTTTCTTTGGCGATGGGGTGACGGAGGCGGTGGAGAAGAGTGGGAGAGGCAAGGCCCTAGGTGGATCTGGGAGGCGAGGAGAGCCGTGTGGAGGGGAAAAGGAGGAGAGGGAGAAGACCAGCTGTGGCGGGGGTAGATAGGGTGGCTGGTGCCACCTTTTCCTCCTCCTCACGTGCTCTGGGCACTCAGGCGGGGGAGGTGATGGAGGCTGCCAGGTGGGGTGGGGCAAGGCCAAGGTGGCTCGGTGTGGGGCATGCAAGGGAGAGAGAGAGAGAGAGAGGGGGCATGGAGCTAGGGTTGGAGTAGGTTGGGTTAGGGTTTGGTTAGGGATAGGGCTTGACACAGGGGTGGTTAGGTAGCTAGGGTTAGCTAGAGGAGGCTCGGGTTAGAGGGTTTGAGCTAGGATGGTTAGGGTTTGAAGAGAGGAAAAGAGAAAGGGCTAGGGAGAGAGGGTTTTGTGCATGAACAAAAATAAAGGCAAGCAACAAGGGGTTTGGGTGATGGAAAGAGGGTGAGGTTGCAAGGTCAAAACAAAAGAATAGCGCCAACATGAGTAGACTCTCAAAGATCCATGCTTCAATTGCAAAAACACATGAAAAATCCAAAGGAGGGAAAGATGGTGAGATTTGCATGGCCCATGCATGGGTATTAAATGCCATGTCTCAATCTTGTACAAACAAAATAATTAACAAGGCATGATTCCCATGCATTACAAAAATATGGAATAAAGGCCAAGCAAAAGCTAAAAGAATTGGATCCAACCCAACTCACATGAGCTAGATTAAAATCAAAAGAAAAGAGTTACAAGCTCATGGGTATGGGATGGTGGAATTATAAGGTGGTGAAAAGAAAGGGTGGTGGAGTAGAATAAAAGATATGCCCCCAACTCAACTTGGGCATTTAAACAACATATCAATAACCAAATACAATATCAAGAGGCAAATACAATTAATGATGCATATGAGGGAAGAACGGAAACAAAAAGGGTTTTATATGATGCTCAAATGCAAGGTGGCATGATGACATGAGCATGATATAATTATGATGCAACAATTATATGTAGGAAGTAGCATTTATATTACTAGACCAAGTAGCATTACAATTGTTAGACAATTGGGATGCTACAGATTTGGATTCCTTGGAGTCGGTGGCCTTGGCACCGAGCCTGGAAACTTGATGTACTTCTTATTCCATAGAATGATGTTGCGCTTGACATCTCCTAGTTTCGTAAGGCCTTCAGGCGTAGAGATTTCAATCTCTAGCTCCGCAAAATCCTCCACTATGTCATCCACCGTGACACGAGCATAGCCTGGTGGAATCGGAAGTGAATGGTGGAGTGCTCCAGGTAGACAAGGTAAAGCAGTGCCGATCGCCACCTTGAAGGACAGGTTGTTCATTGGCTGATGTAGCTCACATTGTGCCATCTCTACGACATTATCCACGGGTAGTGAGGAGCGGCATCATCCAGCAGTGCTTGATCATCAAGACGGACCTCCGTGGAAGCCACGCTTCTCCGTTGGCTAAGATCCAATGCAGGATCATCGGACCATTGGTGAGTTGACGACGGCGGCCTTTGGCTAATTTCATGCATGAGGTTCTTCGGATCAGCTAGGTCTGCTCTACCACGAGATCCGGTCGCCTCCGGTCCTTCTTTCTCGACGGCAGTAAATAGCATCGCATGAGGAAACCCTTTCTTCCACGAGACACCGGCGCCTTTGCCTCGTGTTCGCCCTCCCTTTCGAGATTCCCTAGGCGGCGTGTCATTCGTCGTTCTCTCTCGGGACAGAACAATCCCAATTGAGCATCGTTCATTGCTTGAATAAGGTCTTTGGAGGGTTTTAGAATTTTATCATGAAATAATGTCTTCCTTGTTTTTGGGTCCAAGGATCCCCGTGCATCACCACGGTGCTTTGACCTCTCGGGCCATCCATACATGCCGGGAGTGGCCTCTAGCCCTCATATCCTTCTCCATAGTTTCCCACTTAGGGATGGCACTCTTGTAGCCACCGTCCCCATTTATGATGGTATTTCTTGTTGGCAGCATTTAACGCGTTCTTGCCGACTTTTCCTTTGCTTTATCGATTGCTTGTACTGTACAAAAATCAGACCTTTGTTCTCTCAACTTCGTTTACTCCTTTGAAGTCCGAGTTTTCTTTTAGCGACATATTTCGTATATAAAATTTTTCTTGTGGTTCCGCTGATTCAGACCATCTTGCTTAGTGCCCACTCCTTGACTTTTCTCTTTTATCAAGCCCACCGGCCTTGGGGTAATACCATCTACCTCAAATTCCTCATACCCGGAGGTAGTATGAAATGCGTTATGAGCTTGCCAAAGGTTATCTTTGGCATCATCGACATAGCTGTTTTGGATTCTTCACCGGTTTCTTTGACTTATTCCATTCTTGGATGGTGATCGGCGAGTTGTCCTAACAAGCACCCGCATTGATTTATAAAATCCTCGGTGCTTCTCTAGAGCAATCGGTTCACCATCATCATCTATTTCTTCGATGGTGAACCTCCGATTACCATCCAACTTTTGTTCGGCCCTCGTTTGCTCGTTAAGCCGATTGCTTCGATCCGGTGGGCTAAAAGAAGAAGAGAGAGTGATTAATATATATCTAGATCAGTTAATGAATAGAGGTAACACGAGACTTTATATATATATATATATATATATATATATGTACCTCGCCGGATCCTGTCGAGGGGCCATCATTATTGTTGGCATTTGTTTGCCCTTCGTCCATCTGGTCTTCCCCTTGGTTTTCCTCTAGTCCATCAGCGGATGGATTCAGATATGAGGATATCTCTTCCTCGAGCAAAATATCTTCGGTCGTGCCCGTAATAAGAGGAATTTCACCTCTTATCATGCCCTGAAGAAAACCTTCACCGATGCGACCAGGATCTTCGGATGGATCCATGACTTAATTATCTATAACAAAAAGAGAGTTAAACAGGTTAGAAAAAACAATAATCCTAATAACTAAAACAATATAATCCTACTTATAATAACTTAAACAAAAAAATAACCCTAATCCTAAAGGGCTTCGATCTCGATCTCGATATCGTATTCTACCAAGAAGCACCAAACACCAGAAAAAAATAAAGGGGAAACAATCAACACATGGCATCGATGCAATGCTCAAGCAAGTATGATTATATGACAAGTTGAATTGCATTGAATTGAAACCCTAAAACATGCTCGGCAAATTAATCGGGGTTCCGAGGGGTGAAAACCCTAACTCGGGAAAACTCCGGAACATATGAGAGGGGTGCATTTGTTCTTCTAATTATACTTGTCATTTAAGTTGTTGAACAATTCATGATTATAGGTTAAATAGATAGGTTTCAATTTTCTGAACATTTTGATATATTATTTATATTTTTCTGACTTATAAATTAAAAGTTATCGAATTTACAATATTTAATCAAATTCTGGAATTACTAAAAAGGGTTATTTCATCATTATGACATCAGCAGAGGGGGTTAAACTTTTTGTACCGCTACTAAGCCTAGCCACTATGACTGACCAGTGGGCCGGGGTACTGGCCACCTCAGCATGCCACGCAAGGAAGAGGGATTGGGGGTGGGGGGTTGATTATTTTCACGAGCCAGTGACGGGCGGTGATTGATGATGGCGGCAGACGGCCCTGGAAGAGGAAGGAAGCAGGAGGGTGCTTGAGGTCAGCGAGGCCGAGGGAGGTCGAGGGAGGTCGATGGTGCTTGGAATCGGCACAGACGGTGGCCGGAGACGGGGAAGGAGCGGACGGGGAGCTCGACTGGGGGCGCGGGGCTTTGATTCCTTCGGTGAGGCTCTACGGTACGACACGTGGCAGCACGGGGGGGTGGCCGCCGACGAGGGCGGCGGCGCGGTGGAATCCGGCACATTCCTACGCCGAGCTCGCCGCCCGTCTGCCTCCTCGTCGATTTTGCCAAGTGCTGGGTTGGGGAGGCCAGGTGTGGGCGCAAGTTACTTATACCCCCACCCCTTTAGTCCCGGGCTAAGCCACGCCACGACTAAAGGGTCTTTAATCATGAGCTTAACCCGCGACTAAAGACCCCTTTAGTCATGAGCTAAAGGCCCGGACTAAAGGTCTTTTTTACGTTTGCCACAAGACCGACCCTTTAGTCCCGGGTTTGCTTTTTTGTAAATTTTCTTTTTTAATTCAAAACTAATATAAAAACTTTGAAAAATCATATCTTTTATTGTAATAATCCAAATAAAACAAATAATATGTCTATTATTATCAGAAAAATATAAAGAATTTTAATATAATATCCATTTATCTGTTTGCATCATTTATAAATTATTTCATTTGTAAATTTTCTTTTTTATTTCAAAACTAATATAAAAACTTTGAAAAATCATATCTTTTATTGTAATAATCCAAATAAAACAAATAATATGTCTATTGTTATCAGAAAAATATAAAGAATTTTAATATAATATCCATTTATCTGTTTGCATCATTTATAAATTATTTAATTTGTAAATTTTCTTTTTTAATTCAAAATTAATATAAAAACTTTGAAAAATCATATCTTTTATTGTAATAATCCAAATAAAACAAATAATATGTCTATTATTATCAGAAAAATATAAAGAATTTTAATATAATATCCATTTATCTGTTTGCATCATTTATAAATTATTTCATTTGTAAATTTTCTTTTTTAATTCAAAACTAATATAAAAACTTTGAAAAATGATATCTTTTCTTGTAATAATCCAAATAAAACAAATAATATGTCTATTATTATGAGAAAAGTATAAAGAATTTTAATATAATATCCATTTATCTGTTTGCATCATTTATAAATTATTTCATTTGTAAATTTTCTTTTTTAATTCAAAACTAATATAAAAACTTTGAAAAATCATATCTTTTATTGTAATAATCCAAATAAAACAAATAATATGTCTATTATTATCAGAAAAATATAATCCAAATAAAACAAATAAAAATATCTTTTATTCCCACCTTTTCCCGCCAAGTTTTCCCGCCCTTTCCTTTCTAGCCGGGACTAAAGATATTTCCCGCCATTTCCCAAAGCTTCACGCCAAGTTTTCCCGCCCTTTCCCTCTATATTTAGGGTGATCGTGCCATGGCTATCCACACATCCACACCTTCCTCTCTTAGAACAATGGACAATGCCTACTGGGCCATTCTGACCCTCGAGGAGACCGAGGCGCTGTGCGCCTCCAACTACCCTTGTCCTCCGGGCTACCGCCACCGGTGGATCTTTGGCGCTAGAGGGTTCTGTCCCTCCTGTCCCTCAAGGTTCCGCACGCCATACCATCACAAACCACTTCTACCACGAGCTCACGCCGGAAAGCGGATGGATCCCAGTGGGATCCCGCAACTCGACACACAGAATGCCTTCTTCGCTAATAGGCGGGAAAGGGAGCTCGCCGGTATGAGGGTGATGGCCCGCCACGGTGAACCACAACGAAGTCGGCCGTAAATGCATGGTGGTGACCGTACTATCATCGGAGTGATGCGCTACATCGCGGGAGACCATCCTCGCCACGGTGCCCACGAGTCCACCCGCACGGGCCCACACCGTCCGGTATGGCATCGTCTTCGAGACCCCTCTCCCGCCCACCGTGAATCCGAGCTGGAATGGCCTGGTATATGCCATGGATGGGCTGAGGATCCCGGAGTGAGTGGCGATGACGATGATGGCGATGACGATGAAGACCACAAGCTGCGTACTATAGGACTAGGCATGATTATGACTAAAGGGGCGGCTTTAGTCACAGTGTTAGCTAGTCCCGGTTTGTCCTGGTTTTAATATTAATAAACGTCTTGAGTGTTACCTAATAAATAGAGGAAATGCCTATATAAATAGAGGTTCATCTTTAGTCGGTTGGAGAAACCAACATGTTGAAGGATTCTGTGACCGGGCGAGCAACACTAATAATAGGGGTGAGTGTCGACATTATGTCGCGGCTTGTACCTTGTGCGGATGGTGTCACCAACGGGACTAAAGATGAACTTTAGTCGGTTGGAGACACCAACCGACTAAAGATGAGTCGCACTAATAATAGGGGTGAGTGTCCAAATTATGTCGTGAGTGTCGACATTATGCCGAGCTGCTTGTACTATAAATAGGCATCCTTGTGAGTCCAGTCCTCCGGCCAGTTTGAGGCATCTCCAAGATGGTTTCGAGGCGAGGACACCACTACGGCCGATTTCGGGGAGGAGATCCGCCGGAGCCCAGTCCTCCGGCATCTCCGAGAAACTGGTCATAGAGGCACTCCCTAATATGTGAAATTAGTTAGCTCCCAGGCGTATTGATCTAGTTAGAGAAGTTACAAGCTGCAAGATGGTTTTCGAGAGAAGGGACACCACTACGACCAGTTTCAGGGAGATGCCGACGGAGCCCAGTCCTCCAGCATCTCCGAGAAACTGGTCATAGAGGCACTCCCTAATATGTGACCGCGCGTGTTTGGAGATCAGATCTTAATGGTAAGTATGAATCGGTACTAAAGGCCCTCCTTTAGTCCCAGTCCAGCCACAAAACGGGACTAACACACTCAAGATTGTTTGCAGACAACACTATAAAAATGGACACATGCATGGAACATCTTAACTCTTAAAATGTTACAATTATCACATATCATTTCTTCGCTTGTGTTCCTTTCAGATCCCTTCGTATCCATGGAGCATCTTCATTCATTAACATGATGGTTGGGTCATCCTTCACCGCGAAGGGCGGAATTTCATGGAACTTATCACAATCTTCTGACATGTCTGTCTTGTCCTCCACTCCCACGATGTTTCTTTTTCCTGAAAGAACTATGTGGCGCTTTGGGTCATCGTCTGATGTATTCTTTTTCTTATTTTTTCGTTTTCTAGGTTTGGTAGACATGTCCTTCACATAGAAAACCTGGGCCACATCATTGGCTAGGACGAATGGTTCGTCTAAGTACCCAAGATTGTTGAGATCCAACGATGTCATTCCGTATTTCTTGTCTACCTCAACCCCTCCTCTCGTCAGCTTGACCCATTTGCACCGAAACAAGGGGACCTTAAAAGTAGGTCCATAGTCAAGTTCCCATATCTCCTCTATGTAACCATAATATGTGGTCTCTGACCCATTGTTGTCTGTTGCATCAAAGCGGACACCACTGTTTTGGTTGGTGCTCTTTTTATCTTGGGATATCGTGTAAAATGTATACCCATTTATCTCGTACCCTTGGAAAGTCGATATAGTCGAAGACGGTGACCTAGACAACAAGTATAGCTGATCTCCAAGAGTGTTGTTTTTTATGAGATGTTGCAACCAACCGCCGAAACTCTTCATGTGTTCATCTCTAATCCAAGAGTCATCCTTTCCAGGGTTGTTGGAGCGTAAGATTTTCTTGTGTTCCTCGATATATGGGGCTGCCAAGATAGAATTCTGTAGAACGGTGTAATGTGCTTCGGTGTAAGAATGTCCGTCTCTACATATTATTGATTTCCTTCCTAGAGTAGCCTTTCCACTCATTCTCCCCTCATACCGCGATTGAGGAAGACCAATCGGCTTAAGGTCAGGAACGAAGTCAACACAAAATTCAATGACCTCCTCTGTTCCATAGCCCTTGGAGATGCTTCCTTCTGGCCTAGCACGGTTATGAACATATTTATTTAAGATTCCCATGAACCTCTCAAAGGGAAACATATTGTGTAGAAATACAGGACCGAGAATGGAAATCTCTTTGACTAGGTGAACCAGCAGGTGCGTCATAATATTGAAGAAGGATGGTGGGAACACCAACTCAAAACTGACAAGACATTGGACCACATCATTCTGTAACCGTGGTAGATCTTCAGGATTGATTATCTTCTGAGAGATTGCATTGAGAAATGCACATAGCTTCACAATGGGTACTCGAACATTATCTGGTAGAAGCCCCCTCAATGCAATCGGAAGCATTTGCGTCATAATCACGTGGCAGTCATGAGACTTTAGGTTTTGAAACTTTTTTCTGCCATATTTATTATCCCCTTTATATTTGACGAGAAGCCAGACGGGACCTTAATACTGCTTAGGCATTCAAAAAATATTTCCTTCTCTTGTTTGGTAAGAGCATAGCTGGCATGACCTTGAAACCATTCTGGATGCAGGCCATCTGGGTCTTCCATACGTTGATGGTCCTTTCGTGCTTCCGGTGTATCTTTTGTCTGCCCATACACGCCCAAGAAGCCTAGCACGTTCACGCAAAGATTCTTCGTCACATGCATCACATCGATTGCAGAGCGGACCTCTAAGAATTTCCAATATGGTAGCTCCCAAAATATAAATTTATTCTTCCACATGGGTGCGTGTCCTTCAGCGTCTTTCGGAACAGATTTTCCTCCAGGACCCTTTCCAAAGGTTACCAGTTGATCCAAATCTTTGGCCATATCAAATATATCAGCACCAGTACGCTCCTTAGGCTTCGTCTGGTGACATGCCAGACCGTTGAAATGCTTGCCTTTCTTTCTTAAGGGATGCTTGGCCAAAAGAAATCGATGATGCTCATTGTATACATTCTTCTTACAATGTTCCAAATATATACTTGCAGTCTCATCTAAACAGTGTGTCCATGCATTGTATCCCTTGTTTGACTGTCCTGAAAGGTTACTAAGAGCAGGCCAATCATTGATTGTTACAAAAAGCAATGCTCGGAGGTTAAATTCTTCCTGCTTGTGCTCATCCCACACTCGTATCCCATGTCCGTGCCACAAATGTAAAAGTTCTTCCACTAATGGCCTTAGGTACACATCAATGTCGTTGTCGGGTTGCTTCGGACCTTGGATCAAGACTGGCATCATAATGAACTTCCGCTTCATGCACAACCAAGGAGGAAGGTTATAGATGCATAGAGTCACGGGCCAGGTGCTGTGACTGGAGCTCTGCTCCCCAAAGGGATTCATGCCATCTGTACTTAGACCAAACCTTAAACTCCTTGCGTCATCTGCAAAGTCCGGGTACTTTCTATCGATTTTTCTCCATTGCGACCCATCAGCGGGGTGTCTCAACATCCCGTCTGACTTACGTTCCTCTTTATGCCATCGCAACAACTTGGCGTGCTCTTTGTTTCTGAATAAGCGTTTCAACCGTGGTATTATAGGAGCATACCACATCACCTTCGCAGGAACCCTCTTCCGGGGCTCCCTCAACGTCACCAGGTCATCTCGTCTAATCTTATACCGAATTGAAGTGCATACCGGGCATGCATCTAAATTCTCATACTCCTCACCGCGTAGAGGATGCAGTCATTAGGGCATGCATGTATCTTACGAACCTCTAAACCTAGAGGCGACAACCTTTTTGCTGTCTTTGGCGGGCAATACATTTTCTTTTGGAAGCATATTCTTCATCATTTTCAACAACTTTTCAAATGAGGAGTCAGGTATAGCACACTCAGCCTTCCATCGCAGCAATTCCAGTGTGCTACCCAGCTTTTTCAGACCATTTTCGCAATTTGGGTACAACAACTTTTTGTGATCCTCTAGCATGTGATTGAACTTCTCCCTATCCTTTTCAGTTTCACAATCTCTTCGTGCATCGGCAATGGTCCGACCAACATCATCAGCGGGTTCATCATGTGTCTCTTCTTCATCCTCCCCTTTAGCATCCCCCATGGAAGTATGTCCGTACTCAGGGAAACCATGATAGTTGTCATCCTCCTCCTCTTCTTCATTGTCTTCCATTATAACCCCTCTCTCTTCGTGCTTGGTCCAACAATTATAAATGGGCATGAAGCCGGACTTCAACAGGTGGCTGTGAAGGGTTTTTGAGTCAGAGTAATCCTTCTGATTCCTACATCCATTACATGGACAGAATACAAAACCATTGTGCTTGTTTGCATCAGCAACACGGATGAATTCATGCACGCCATTAATGAACTCGCCAGAGCGTCGGTCGATCTGTACATCCATACCCGGACCATCTGCATTATAGTAAAAATATATCAAAAACCATTACACAACATGATAAAATTATTACAAGTTATATTGAGAGCTTATAGAGCACTAATTTTGAATTTTGAAAAATTTACATGCACCAATTTGTGAATTGGAGAAAACAATCAACATGATAAATGTGGAGTTTTTTATTATTGTTCCATCAGTGAAAACCTCATTCCATTCTAAGCTCTGAAACTCTAAAATTACACATTTCAATTTTCAATAACTATGTGCCTAATCAAAATTTGTTACACATATATATCAAAATCCTTCTAGCTACTTCTAGAACATGCATGCATTTGATCCATATCTCTATACTTCTAGAGCATTATATAGAGCTAAAGTAGCAATAAGAGATGAAAGAATGAAGTTCTAACCTTTTAAAGCTTTGGATTTAGATGTTGCAAACTAAATCTTGACAAATCTTGAGAAAAAAAATGGCATGAACTCTCTTGCTTTTTTTGAGAAATGGCCACCATATGCTTTAGGGCAGCTGGCCAGGGAGCTGTATATATAGTAATGGACAATTAGTTCCGGGCCGTGATACGACCCGGGACTAATAGTCCACGAAAAATGGCCACCATATGCTCCAGGTTATTAGTCCCGGGCCGTATTACGGGCCGGGACTAATACTCTGGTCCGGCCCGGGACTAATGAGTATGTCCTTTTCTAGCCGTTGGGGGCCTCACGGACCGGGACTAGTGCTAGCACTAGTCGCGGTTCGTGATGGGCCAGGACTGCTGGGCTTTCAGTGATCGAACGGAAGATGGTTTTTCCAGTAGTGTACTCTCCTCATGGAATCGCAATGTTCCCAAATGATGTTGCAATTTCTTTATTTGTTTACTAGTGCTATAAATTAAGATAGCAATGCCAAGACATTCAAGCACTACTAGACTGACACTTGTTTCATTGATGCTAAACATTAAAAAGTCAAGATAGTAAGAAGGCAGCGTGTGACTCTTCCAGTCCGCCTGATGTCATGGACACTGCAAAGTGATACGAGCTTGTTCCTGAACGAGGCAATTGCAATGGGGCTAGACTATCAGCCAGACATAGGCGGATCTATCATCCCTATAGCCTGGGCGGCCCGACACCTTGTATCTAATGTATTTTATACAATTTTGTTAAAAAAATAGGATTATATATATGTCTGTTCATGCTTCTAGAAATTTCTAGGTCTGCCGCTGCTACCAGATATGTACGTCTGTTATAGAGGTTTTAGCGTAATGGATAGCGGGAGAACAATGCACGTAATCTCTTCAGCTTCCATGAAAAGTTCCGTATGCCAGCAATGCAAAATCACTTACAAACACGTAGTCCCTGTTTGGCATTAAAGTATTTTTAAAGTATTAAGGAAATACTTTGGTTTCTAAAAAAACTAAGTATTAAATACTTTGAGGTGTTTGGATCTAACAAATAATATGGTTTTAAAACTGAAGTATTCTCTAAAACTATGGTTTTTTTTAAGTATTTGAGAAAGAGGCTAGACCCTCTTTTTTCTAAAACTGAGAAAAGAGAAAAACTGAAGTATTGCTTTGCTAGGCACTAAAATACTATGGTATTGATATACTTCAGTTTTAGAAAAACTTTCCGGTGTCTCCTATCCATGCGTGCCCTCTATCTTTTTTTTTTGAAATCTGTCGACTTCTCATATTTGCACCTATGTTTCTCCATAGAGTTGGCGTCGAGAGAGTTTTGGGTGCCAATGAATGGCACTACAGAGCTTTATTTCTGTTAAAGGTGGGCATTCGCAATATATGTAAGGGGAGAGCACCTCTCGAAACAGGTTTTTGTCCCGCTTTACAAATAAAGCACACATGTGAGACCGCTGCTGGGTCAGACAACACAACACCCAAAGACAAAGACACAACATGATACACGATGCTGGAGCAGCAGCACACACACACACCCGAAGTAAAACAAGGAAAACAAAAAATAATGGAGATGGAGACGAGGAAGACCGTAACCGCTGCACCCTCCGAAGAATGCCAACCACGCTCCTAGCCCCAACTCGTCACGTACCAAGCAACACCCTCAAGAGGGAAAGCGGCCGCTGCTGCCTGGTCCAAAGACTGGCCCTAGGGTTTCCCCTGACACACAGAGGGGGATGGATGAAGGGAAGCCACAATGCCCTCTAGTAAGGAAGATGCCACCCACGGGCGGCACCGCGTCAGTGTCGGTCGAGCCGACCAGGATTTCTCCCATGGACCCTAAACACAACCCCCGGACGAGCCGTTGCACAGGAGACCTGCGAGGGCGAAGCCTCGCCACCACAAAAACTTGCCGCCCACGAGCATGCGCCACTCCGGTTCCGACTTCGCCATCATTCTTTCACCGAGCAAGCCATCACGAGGTCTGCAACATCGTGGCATAGGTAGAAATGAAACAGGGCCCACAGTACCGTGGCCGTGCAGGAGGGAACTTCCTCCACCGCCGGAGGCGGTAGTCGACCGGACATGGCCGCAGACAAACCAGTCCTCCATAGGTCTAGCCTGGCCCAGCAGGCTCGTAAAGCCTCCGCGGAGGCAAAGCAGTCCCAATGGTCGTAAAGTCCGCAACCACCGCGACAGTGCGAGAGGACGCGGGGATCCATCCCATCCACCCTGATGGTGCCATGTACTTGTCGTGGGACGCTTCGTTGGAAACCCCAAGAGCAAGGTATGAAGAAGCACAGTAGCAAGTTTCCCTCAGTAAGAAACCGAGGTTATCGAACCAGTAGGAGGAAGGAAACGTCATACAGGTGTTGCTAGCAACGCGGAGACCTGCACAACACAAACTCAAGACTTTGACCCAACGAATCAGTGAGGTTGTCAAGCTCACCGGTTTGTTGTAACAAAGGATTAAACATATGGTATGGAAGGTAATGGTTTGCAGCAACTAAACAAGTAACAGTGGAAGATGTATCAATGGTAAAGATTGGACCGGGTTCCATAGTTCACTAGAGGTGCTCTCCTTAGATAAACAACATGGCATGAAGGGTAAACAAATTACAGCAGGGCAATTGGCGAGGCGAGCAAGACATAACAATGCAATTACTAGTCAGAAAGATCCTATGAGATTCGATTGGGCAATACAACAAGATACATAGACCGCCATCCAACTGCATCTATGACTAGAAGTCCACCTTCAGGTTATCATCCGAACCCCCTCCAGTATTAAGTTGCAAGCAACAGACAACTGATTTAAGCAAAGTGTGTAAGGTAAACAGTCCACATGTTCCATGAACAAGAGACCTTTGTTTTCTCCCTAGTAGCAACAACACATCTACAACCGAAGAGATTTGTGTCACTTCCCTTGGAAACTAAAGGCATGAACCCACTATCAAGCATAAATACCACATCTTGGAGTCACTATCAACTACTTGGCCAAGATAGCTACTAACAACGGAGAGCATGCATGATCACAAATAACACAGCCATGATAGAATCATTAAGACAAAACCATTAATCAAACCAACATAATAATCTCAATATCCATAGGATCCTCACAAACACAACATGCATGATTACAAATAGATTAGATCTTGATCATGAACGGAGCTCACAAGATCTATACATAAAAGCACAAAGGAGGAGATACAACCATCTAGCTACTACATGGACCCATAGTCCAAGGTGGAACTACTCACGCATCATACCGGAGAGAAGGCCTCCAGGATGATCTCCCTTAGGGCAGGGTGTCAGGAAGAATTTCAAATCCCCCCGATCTAGGGACGATGGTGGCGGTGGCAACAGACGGTTTCGTGGAGATTTTATCGGGTCGCTTAGGGTTTCTGCATCGGGGGCTTCTTATAGGCGAAGGGGTAGGCCGAGGCGGCGGCCATTGGCCCACACCCCTCCCAGGCACGGGGCAGGGCCCACCCGTGCCTAGGGGGGTCTGGGCGCCCTAGCCCGCCTCTCCGGCTCCCCTCTGGTCTTCTTGTTCCCCACGGAAAGTAATTGACTTTGGCATTTGTCCTGTCCAATTCCGAGAATATTTCTTTACTAACTTTTCTGAAACCAAAAAAAAAGCAGAAAACAGGTAACTGGCACTGTGGCAACTTGTTAATAGGTTAGTACCAAAAAACATGTAAAAATCACCTCAAAGTGTAGACAAAGCAAAGCAAAGTAGATACTAACAAGCATGGATCATCAAAAATTATAGATATGTTTCCTACGTATCAACATCCCCAAGCTTAACTCCTGCTCGTCCTCGAGTAGGTAAGTGATAAAAAGAATAATTTTTGAGGTGACATGCACCCTCACAATAAAGATCCAACCATTTGCAAGCATTGAAATCTGGGATCAAAGAACTCTAAACATGTGCATGAAAGATGGAGTTATAACAATAGCACATAGTAACTATGAATGCAACATGACAAGATACAAACAAAGATCATGAATAACGTGCATTGAAAAACGTTTGTTTGTTTCACATACACAAAACATAGCATAGTGGCAATCAGCTTGTCCCTCATAGAGTAGCAAATAGATGCATATTACACCTTCAAAGTTCACAAGGGTGACTAGAAACAAATAGTACAAGAAGTAATATCATAATATGCATCAATCAATAAGCTTTGTAACACTGGACACAGAATGACAACTATGCTCTCTTAATGGTGCCCAAAGGTAGAAGGTGGAGACTCAATAATGGTGGAAGAAAGACCTTTTTGTAAAGGAAGCATGCATTACAGGTTTCAAAAAGAGCTTCCAAAAAATATGGTACTTCTTAGCTTTCAGCCCTCATTGCCCCTATCATATGCATCTTGATGCAGCCCGTCCTACGGACGCTACTACATCAACTCCTATTAGCTCTCCAGGTGGACCCATGACTCGCGCCCGAGCCAAACTCCTACAAGCTAAGGTAAACTCGCTCCCGTCCTCGTGTGATTTCGATACGCCCCTGGATGGCTTGCTACTTCATACGCCCACTCTGTGCATCCTCAGGTATGAAGAGAAGGACCCATGGAACAGAGAGACCACGGCGGAAGGGACCAACCTCATCCAGGCTCGAGCGGTACTACCGGATCTGGCAACAGGTACTACCGGTGAAAGCGGCACTACCGGAACCCACTACCGCGTGCTCCAGAAGGAACCCATCCAAGCCCAGATGGCAGCGGTACCACCGGTGCTGGAACCGGTACTACCGGTCGGCGGTACTACCGCCCCCTACTACCGCTCGCTACTGACGACTCCTACGAAAGTCCCAGGACCGCAAGCGGTACTGCCGGTCCCAGGGCGGTACTACCGGTGATGACCGGTACTACTGGACTTGAGGCTGGTACTACCGAACTTGAGGCCGGTACTACCGGTCTTTCCTGAACCTGCTCGCGCCAGCTCGGTCTAGCGCCATGTACCCTTTCTATATTTTTCTGTTTCATACCTAAACTACCCCTGTTTATGTGGCTGGCCTATAAATAGCCCCCACCCTCTATTGTAAACCCTAGACTTGGATAATTGTAATTGAAGACACCCCTAGAGGATCTATCAATTGCTAGTCTCATGCTACTTGACAAGGAGCACCAATTATCCCCCACCACCTCTTGGATTTTGCCTCGTGCGTTCAAGTTGTACAAGTCCTTGGAGTTCGGTGTTCGTCTCCAAGTAGTCAAGATCTCATCAAGCCTCTCACCCCCGTTGTTGGCCATGGGAGAGTGTCTTGCCCAATGCCGATCCTAGGGATTGTGTTGGACCGGTTGCCACCGGTGTGAGCTATCGGCTTGTATCGTGTTTTCGCGTAACTTTCTCAACTGGACCATACAAGGACATGGTGGAGTGTGATGTAGTCCCCATGACGGTTTGCTATCACCATGCTTTATCGACATCCTACACCGCGTCTTGATGACATGCTTGATGAGTTGTGTGGAGCCACTATATTTTCGAAAATTGATCTTCGTAATGGTTACCATCAAATACGCATGGCCGAGGGTGATGAGTGGAAAACCGCCTTCAAGACCAAACTTGGTCTCTATGAATGGTTGGTTATGCCTTTTGGCTTATCTAATGCCCCATCTACCTTCATGCGCCTTATGAACCATATTTTGAGATCTCTCATTGGCAAGAGTGTCGTTGTCTACTTTGATGATATTCTTGTCTATAGCAAGTCACTAGAGGAGCATGTTACACATGTTAAGGAGGTCCTTCAAATCCTTCGTCATGAAAAGCTATATGCTAATCTCCCCAAGTGTACTTTTGCGAAAGACAAACTGATTTTCCTGGGTTTTGTTGTGTCTTCTAATGGCATTGAAGTTGATGTATCAAAAGTTAAGGACATACGAGATTGGCCCATCCCTACCAATGTTAGTGAACTTCGTAGTTTTCATGGGTTGGCCAGTTTCTACCGTCGCTTTGTGAAAGACTTTTCTACCATTGCTTGCCCTCTAAACGAGTTGACCAAGAAAAATGTCACATTCGTTTGGGGCAAAGAACAACAAAAAGCGTTTGATGAGCTCAAAAAGAGGCTAACCGAAGCACCACTCCTCGCTTTACCGGATTTCACAAAAACTTTTGAGATTGAGTGTGACGCTAGTGGAATTGGCATTGGAGGCGTCCTTATGCAAAATGGGCGTCCTATTGCATACCATAGCGAGAAACTTGATGGCGCACGCCTTAACTATCCAATTTATGACAAAGAGCTTTTTGCCTTGGTTCGTGTCCTTCAAGTGTGGCAACGTTACCTTTGGCCCAAAGAATTTATCATCCATTCCGACCATGAGTCGTTGAAATATCTTAAAGGTCAAGCCAATTTGAGTAAAAGGCACGCCAAATGGGTTGAGTTCATGGAGTCTTTTCCTTACATTGTCAAGTACAAGAAGGGCAAATAAAATGTAGTAGCGGATGCCTTGTCTCGCGAAAACACAAGCCTTCTTACGCGACTCGAAGTAAATGTTTTGGGTCTTGATGACATCAAATCTTTGTACGCTTCCGACCCATTCTTTGGATCATTTTTTGCAAAGTGTTCAATAGACAAATGGGTTGGTGATTTCTATTTGATTAAGGGTTTTCTTTTCAAACAAAACAAGCTTTGCATTCTGAAGTCGTCTCTCCAAATTTTGCTTCTTGAAGATTCCCATGGTGGAGGCCTTATGGGTCACTTTGGCCGTTACAAGACATATGACATGATTTCCACCCACTACTTTTGGCCAAAGATGAAGCACGACATGGAACACCATGTCCAACGATGCACTACATGCGTCCAAGCTAAGTCTAAGTCTAACCCTTTTGGTCTTTACATGCCATTACCTATTCCTCATGCACCTTGGTCAGACATTAGCATGGACTTTGTGTTAGGACTACCTAGATCTAAACATGGCCACAATTCTATATTTCTTGTAGTGGATCGTTTTTCCAAAATGGCACACTTCATTCCAGGTGATAAGACCGATGATGCTTCACATGTAGCAAATCTGTTTTCAGGGAAAGAATTCGGCTACACGGTGTACCTCGCACGATCGTCTCCAACCATGACGTCAAATTCATGAGCTACTTTTGGAAGACACTCATGGCAAAGCTCGGGATCAAACTACTATTCTCGTCCGCATCACATCCCCAAACTGATGGACAAACCGAGGTTGTCAACCGGAGCCTCGGAATGTTACTCCGCGTTTGATCAAGAAGAACCTTAAGGATTGGGAGGAATGCATTCCCCACGCCGAGTTCTCCTACAACCGCGCCAAACACTCCACAACCATGAGGAGCTCATTCATGATCGTCTATGGATTCGAGCCTCTCATTGCGCTCGACATCCTACCTCTTCCTCTTCATGACCGCATCAACATGGACGTCGACAAGCACGCCCAAGCAATGAAGAAACTCCATGAAGACACAAGAGCTACGATCGAGCAACAAGTACTTAGCCAAGCATCACGGCTAAACAAGAACAAGAAGGAGATAATCTTCGAAGAAGGCTACCTTGTATGGATACACTTGAGTAAAGACCGCTTCCCCAAGGATCGCGACTCCAAGCTCAAACCAAGGGGAGATGGCCCTTTGAAAGTCCTAAAGAGGATCAACAACAACGCCTACATAATCTACATCCCCACATCAAAATACCTAGTGAGCTCGACGTTCAATGTCAAAGACCTATCACCATTCCATGGAGATGAAGATGTTGATAAGGTTGAAGAATCGAGGACGACTCTTTCCCAAGGGGGGAGCTGATGTAGTCCGTCCTACGGACGCTACTACATCTACTTCTATTAGCTCCCTAAGTGGACCCATGACTCGCGCCCGAGCCAAACTCCTACAAGCTAAGGTAAAGTCGCTCTTGTCCTCGTGTAATTTCGATACGCCCCTGGATGGCTTGCTACTTCATACGCCCACTCTGTGCATCCTCAGGTATGAAGAGAAGGACCCATGGAATAGAGAGACCATGGCGGAAGGTACCAACCTCATCCAGGCTCAAGCGGTACTACCGGATCTGGCAACCGGTACTACCGGTGAAAGCGGCACTACCGGAACCCACTACCGCGCGCTCCAGAAGGAACCCATCCAAGCCCAGATGGAAGGGGTACCACCGGTGCTCGAAGCGGCACTACCGGTCGGCGGTACTACCGCCCCCTACTACCGCTCGCTATTGACGACTCCTACGAAAGTCCTAGGACCGCAAGCGGTACTGCCGGTCCCAGGGCGGTACTACCGGTTATGACCGGTACTACTAGACTTGAGGCCGGTACTACCGGTCTTGCCTAAACCTGCTCGCGCGAGCTCGGCCCAGCGCCATGTACCCTTTCTATATTTTTCCGTTTCGTACCTAAACTACCCTTGTTTATGAGATGCCCTATAAATAGCCCCCACCCTCTATTGTAAACCCTAGACCTGGATAATTGTAATTGAAGACACCCCTAGAGGATCTATCAATTGCTAGTCTCCTGCTCCTTGACAGGGAGCACCAATTATGCCCAACCTCCTCTTGGATTTTGCCTCGTGCGTTCAAGTTGTACAAGTCCTTGGAGTTCGGTGTTCGTCTCCAAGTAGTCAAGATATCATCAAGCCTCTCACCCCCGTTGTTGGTCGTGGGAGAGTGTCTTGCCCAACGCTGATCCTAGGGATTGTGTTGGACCGGTTTCCACCAGTGTGAGCTATCGGCTTGTATCGTGTTTTCGCGTGTGTGTGTGTGTGTTCATCGAGTTCTTCGTGTGTGAGTTCGTGGTTTTCGCCTCCCTCCTCTTCCCCCTCACCCCCTCCTTGATTTCCTTGGGATTCGTGAAAGATCGGGCCTGCCTAAGGGGTCACCCCTAACACATCTTGAAGTGATTAAGGTTAAAGTGACAAAGATGGAGTATATGCTGGACGAAGTATAAGTTGGCAATATCATGTCCCTTGAATACGAGGGCCACACCTCATGCATACTCAACTTTTGGCCCAGGTAAGTTCTTGTCACTGTAAGTATTTGCATATCATTGAGAACCGCCAACGGGGTACCCCTTGCACATGGTACAGGAGCTTTCCCATAACAAAAATGACAAGGCAAGCAGACAATGAGCATCTCAGCAATCTTCTTATGTACCATGGGAATATGGTGCTTTTTTCTCTCTTTCCTCTTTTCTCAATGTGTCTCTTTTTTTATAAGAAGAGTTCTTCATAGATGTCACTATGGTGATGCTGCAAGTTTCCACCATGATTAGGCATGGCTTAGGCTAGCGGCTCAGGCGTTTCTCTAACACAGGATACAAACTCCATGGACTTACAAGTTCCCTCTTTATTTCACACCGGTGACATCCATAGACAAAAGAACATGATATCAACTGAGTACAAAGTACAAGTGCAATATTGAAAATGTTCCCCGTGACAGCACGGCTATGCTAATTCCAACGTATAAGTGCAAGCATATACAACAAAGATGTCACAATGGTTCAAGTTTATTAGGGGCAAAGAATATAAAGTGTGCCATCAAGTTCGTGAGGGCTTTAATCACTAAGTTTTCACATAACAAAATAGTTTTTAACTAGAAGATAGATGAAAACAAGAATATAGTTGGAATGGTGTATAACACCATGCATAGGAATTTATAGTGGACACTTTGGAATAACTTGGATTCTTGCAAGTTGGAAGCATGAGAAAGACTTACCCATACAAGTGGAGGCTAGCAAAATACTGGGAGCAACCAACTAAGAGAGCATAATGGCCATAATCATTCAGAGCAACAAAGCGTACTAATGAACGCAAAAAGTGGTACTACAAGTCAAGGACTAAATGACCATAGAGTCTAATGGTGACTTGTCATAGTCATAGCATGGTGTGAGCATGTGCCAAGTCAACCCAAACAATGCATCAATACTACAATACTATGCTTTTGCATGCTAAAAAACGCATAATTTTCTTCAAGGCACACTAAGAAATCCCAATTGTTTGGAACAAGACATGCTACAACAATAATCTCTAATCATAGTGCAAAACAACACCTAGCATGTCATGCTAAAGTCTAAGTCATAGTCAATGCAAGCTCCTCTTGCACTTCAAGCAAGAACTTACTATTTCTTTCCAAACACCAAGCAACTTATTTGCAAAACAACACAGCGAGAACGTGAGTCCAAACTACTCAAGCAAACTAAACAAACTAAGCAAATCAAATGAAAACTAAGACGCTCCAAGAACAACACAACTATGCATGAAACAATAAAAACGAAGTGTCTAGACAGACCTGAGCTTTTTATTGATGAAGAAGGGGATGCCTTGGGCATCCCAAGCTTTGACGCTTGCACCTCTTGGATATTTCTTAGGATGACACCATGGTGGAATCCCCAAGCTTGAGATTTTGTCCACTCTTCATTTCATTGCATCATTGTCTCTCTACACCTGAAATTTTTCATTCATACAAACTTCACACAATCTTCATTAGCAACATTATTTTATTCAAAAGATATTAGACCCCTGGCAAAGCTTTGGAATAGCAAGGCTTTTAACTAAAAACACAAGCTAATGTAGCAACTCCTTCAAAAATATAAATTCACCTAAAGATAACTCAAAAAGGAATCAATAAGAAGCAAATACAAATAATGGCAGAAATATGTCAAAACAAACCAGCAGGTAGGAACCGATTTTTTCGAAGATCTTCTGTTCCTCAAATAAAAAAGTGTTGAACTAATGAAAGTTACCTAACATATTGGGGAATTTATTCGTATATTTTGAGCTCAATCCGAGTTACAGAGCCTCCTCACAAATTTTTTTGGTGGAGGACAGAAATCTGTTTCGGGACAGCACCTCCCCAAATCTTACTTTCCTCTCATTAGAGGTCATTCTTGGCACAAAAAGAAAACAAAAAGGATAAGGAGAGTTCATTAAAGAAGTAATAACTTCCAATACTCAAGGAAACTCTTGGGTTATCTCCCAACAAGTACTTTTCTTTAACGCCTTTAAGTTAGGCACAAGAAGCAAGAAGAATCAAGTATTTTCAAATGAAGCATTAATATCCATACTTGCAAGATCTTCAACTATGAAAGGTATCTTATCCAAATGGGTTCTGGAGGATCCCTTCTCATCTCTCTTTGGTCAAAAAGATTTTCATCAAAAAGATTTTCAGGAGCAATCCAATCAAAATTCTTTTTAAAGGATTCATGCATTCCAACAAGCTTAAAGGGTATGAGTATCTTAAATTCTTCCCTAGGCTTAGTTTTATCAGAAATACCCACAACATCTACACTTGATCCTAGCATATTGAAACACTCAAAGACCTTGTTGGCTTCTCTAGCAACATCATGAAATTCTTTTGATAAAGTTTCAAGGACAAATTCTCTCTTTTCAGCATTCTTTTCTTATTTTAGTTTTAGGAACAAGAATTGCATGAAGGGGTTAAGGCTAACAAACCTAGCCTCCAACATATGAACTAAAGAAGCTGCATTAATCTCATAATTAGGACCAAGTTCTGCTATAGATTTATCATCAATGTCCTCATGTTTGCTAACATGATTAAAAAATTCTTCAGTATTATCTTTCCCAATTATGGAGCCACTACCTATTGCAAGATCTTTCAGGGCGAACTTGGGGAGCAACATGGTGAGCTAGAGCAAGGTGGCAACTAGAGTATGAACTAATTTTTTTTGTGTTTTTGAATAAAGAAAGAAAACCAAACTAGACTAATTTTTTGGGTTTTTTGGAAAGAGGCAAACAAAACCAAGCAAAAGAAACTAATCAAACTAAAAACAAAACAAAGAGAAAGGAAGTGAACGACTCCCCTAGTGAAGACGTCCTTAGCCCCCCAACGTCGCTAGAAAATAGCTTGATGGCACCCAGTACTTTGCGTGGGACGCTTTGTTGGAAACCCTAAGAGCAAGGTATGAAGCAGCACAGCAGCAAGTTTCCCTCAGTAAGAAACCGAGGTTATCGAACCAGTAGGAGGAAGGAAACGTCACACAAGTGTTGCTAGCAATGCAGATACCTGCACAACACGAACTCAAGATTTTTCCCCAACGAATCAGTGAGGTTGTCAAGCTCACTGGTTTGATGTAACAAAGGATTAAACGTATGGTGTGGAAGGTAATGGTTTGCATCAAGTAAACAAGTAACAGTGGAAGATGTATTAATGGTAAAGATTAGACCGGGGTCCATAGTTCACTAGAGGTGCTCTCCTTTGATAAACAACATGGCATGAAGGGTAAACAAATTACAGTTGGGCAATTGACAGGAACTGAGCAAGGCATAGCAATGCAAATACTAGTCAGAAAGATCCTATGAGATTCGATTGGGCAATGCAACAAGATACATAGACCACCATCCAACTGCATCTATGACTAGAAGTCCACCTTCAGATTATCATCCGAACCCCCTCCAGTATTAAGTTGCAAGCAACAGACAATTGCTTTAAGCAAAGTATGTAAGGTAAACAGTCCACATGTTCCATGAACAAGAGACCGTTGTTTTCTCCCTAGTAGCAACAACACATCCACAACCGAAGAGATTTATGTCACTTCCCTTGGAAACTAGAGGCATGAATCCACTATCGAGCATAAATACCCCATCTTGGAGTCACTAGCAACTACTTGGCCAACATAGCTACTAACAACGGAGAGTATGCAAGATCACAAACTACACAGATATGATAGAATCATAAAGAAAAAAACTGTTAATCCAACCAATATAATAATATCAATATCCATCGGATCCCCGCAAACACAACATGCATGATTAAAAATAGATTAGATCTTGATCACGAAGGGAGCTCACAAGATCTATACATGACAGGACAAAGGAGGAGATACAACCATCTAGCTACTACATGGAACCATAGTCCAAGGTGGAACTACTCACGCATCATACCGGATAGAAGGCCTCCGGGATGAATTCCCCTCCGGTAGAGTGCCGAGAAGAACTTCAGATCCCCCCGATCTAGGGATGATGGTGGTGGCGGCTACAGATGGTTTCGTGGAGATTTGATCGGGTCGCTTAGGGTTTCTGCATCGGGGGCTTCTTATAGGCGAAGGGGGAGGCCGATGCGGCGGCCAGGGGCCCCACACCCCTCCCAGGCGTGGGGCAGGGCCCACCCACGCTAGGGGGGTCTAGGCGCCCTAGCCCACCTCTCAGGATCCCCTCTGGACTTCTTGTTCCCAACAGAAAGTAATTGACTTTGGCGTTTGTCCCGTCTAATTCCGAGAATATTTCTTTACTAATTTTCTGAAACCAAAAACAGCAGAAAACAAGCCACTGACACTGTGGCAACTTTTTAATAGGTTAGTACTAGAAAACATGTAAAAAACACCTCAAAGTGTAGACAAAGCAAAGCAAAGTAGATACTAACAAGCATTGAGCATCAAAAATTATAGATACGTTTCCGACATATCGCACCCTAACCCGCCAATATATGTAGCTCAGCCAAAGCAAAGCCGGCCGGCCCGCGTAACCCAGATCCGGGCCCAAATGGGCCCGATCTGGGCCACCATGGCCACGCATGCCCCAAGCTCTGCCTGCCATGATTGCGTCGCGCTGCCCCGCCGCGCTGTCGCGCCTCCTGGTGACGCCCAACACTACTAGGAAAACAGCTATAGGTAATCAGCACATCCGTGGCTCACATGGTTGAAGTGCCCCACGGCTAAAACAGGCGTGGCTCACCTGTGGGCAGTGCCCTACTAGTAACTAGAACAACCGTGGCGCACATGACTATAGTGCGCTACAGATGTGTGTGGGCCAGGCCACTGGCCGACGCCAAACATCAGCGCACTATAGTCATGTGCGCCAATGTTAGTGTCATCTGGCGCACATGGGTGCTTACGCCTAAGCGCCGCCTCTGCCATGAACCATCCACAAGCATCTGTGGCGCACATGGCATAGTGCGCCACGAAGTTGTACTCTCGTGGCGCACTATGGCATGTGCGCCATGGATGTAGTGGCATGCACCAACAACTCCACCCCACCCCCCACCCGTGGATCCTTTTAGGGTTTGCAAAAATAAAAGAAAATGATAAACACTTCAAAAAATTAAATCCTTTCATATTTAGGTAGGTAATGTGGTATAGCTTCTAGTAAAATTAACAAAAATGAGTTTGACTTTATTTGCAAAAAAAGTTATGCCACGGTAAAAGGCCGTAACTTTTGCATACGATATCGAAAAAATCGTATAATATACCAAAATGACGAGCAGATTTCATCTTCTCAATGACCATAGGTCGTTTAGCGATTTTTAGATTTTCAAAATTGAAAAGAGTAAAAGTTACGGTCATAAAACGTTTTTTCTGCAGAAAAAAAAAAATCTGAGCGACTTATCCAGCGCACCTACACCTAGTGCGCCACGGATAAGCAAGCGAGATTCAAATTTGAATCCCCACCCATCCCTCCTCCTCTCCCTTTCCCCTTTTCCCTCTTCCTCTCCCTTTCCCTTCCCCTTTTCCCTCTTCCTCTTCCTCTCCCTTTCCCTTCTCCTTCTTCCTTCTTCCTTCTTCCTTCTCCCTTCTCCCTTCTCCCTTCTCCCTTCTCCTTCCCTTCTCCTCTTCTTGCAGTGATGGCGCGCGTCGACCTCCTTCTCCTCCTCTCCTCGCAGTGACAACGCGGCGGCGGTGCAGCGGCCTCCTTCTCCTCCTCTCTCGACGGCGGTGCAACGACGGCCTCCTTCTCCCCCTCTGCCTCCTCTGCCTCATGTTCTTCTCCTCCTCTTCCTCCTCTGCCTCCTCTTCTTCTTCTCCTCCTCCTCCTCCTCCTCCTCTTCTTCTTCTCCTCCTCTTCTTCTCCTCCTCTGCCTCCTCTTCTTCTTCTCCTCCTCTTCCTCCTATTCTCCTCTTCCTCCTCCTTGCAGTTCCGACAACGACAACGGTGACGAGGCGGCGATGGCGACCTGCACCGGCCTTCGACCGCGCTTGACAATGAGATCCAGATCTGCTTTTTGAATTTTGAAATTTACATCCGTGGCGCAAAGCACCTAGTGCGCCACGGTTATCGTTCATACGTGGCGCTTTGCCCAAACTTCGTGGCGATTTGGCATGTGCGCCACCTGTCTCTAAAATTGTGGCGATTAGGCGGCGCCACGAAAAACTGTGGCGCAGCACGTGGCGCTTTGCTAATCGCCACAGATGATGTTTCATGGTGCGCCACTAAAGGCCATTTTCCTAGTAGTGCAAGAGCCGCCGGGTCCACCTTGCAGCCGCCCGTAGACGCGCCGTCCACCATTTCCGCAGCATGCCCACCACATATAGGACCACCGCCCTAGCTACTGAGGCCCGTTCCACACCAACGTCAGAGAGCAAGGACGAGCGCCGCTCCTCATGCTACTCAACTTTTGTTACCTGTAAGTTCTTCTCATAATAATTACATGTGTATCATAGAGAACCGCCAACAGGTTACCCCTTGCACATGATACAGGAGCTATCCCATAATCAAAATGAAAAGGCAAGCAGACAATGAACATCTCAGCAATCTTCTTATTTACCATAGGAAAATGGTGCTTTTTTCCTCTTTCCTATTTTCAATGTGTCTCTTTTTTTATAAGAAGAAAGCTTCATAGATTTCTCACTATGGTGATGCTGCAGGTTTCCACCATGATTAGGCATGGCTTAGGCTAGCGGCCCAGGCGTTTCTCTAACACACATACATAACTCCATAGACTTACAAGCTCCCCTTTTATTTTACACCAACGACATCCATAAACAAAAGAGCATGTTATCAACTATGTATAATGTACAAGTGAAATGTTGAAAGCGTTCCCCATGACAGTACGGTTCTGCTAATTCCAACGTATAAGTGCAAGCATATACAATATAGATGACACAATGGTTCAAGTTTATTTAGGGGCAAGAAAAATAATGTGTGGCATCAAGTTTGTGAGAGCTTTAATCACTAAGTTTTCACATAACAAAGAGACTTTTTAATTGAAAGGTAAATTGAAACAATAATATACTTGGAATGGTGTAACACACCATGCATAGGAATTTATAGTGGACACTTTGGAATAACTTGGTTTCTTGGGAGTTGGATGCATGAGTAGAGCTTACTCATACAAGTGGAGGCTAGCAAAAGACAAGGAGCGACCAACTAAGAGAGCAATAATGCCATAATCATGCAGAGCGACAAAACATTACTAATCATAGCATAAAGTGGTACTACAAGTCAAGGACTAAATGATCATAGAGGCTATAGTGACTTTCTCATAGTCATAACATAGTGTGATCATGTGCCAAGTGAACTCAAATAAAGCATCAAAGAAGAATACCATAATACTATGCTT
Source organism: Avena longiglumis (assembly GCA_030063025.1). Taxonomy (NCBI): domain Eukaryota; kingdom Viridiplantae; phylum Streptophyta; class Magnoliopsida; order Poales; family Poaceae; genus Avena; species Avena longiglumis. The sequence goes on from CP125974.1 coordinate 84,886,584, forward strand.
TTGTATGCTAAAACAATGCATAATTCCTTCAAGGCACATTAAGAAATTCCAATTGTTTAGAACAAATCATGATACAACAATAATCAATAAGCATAAGGTCAAAACAACATCTAGCTTGAGATGATAAAGTCTAAGTCACAGTTAAAGCAAGAGTCTCTTGTACTATTCAAGCAAGAACTTTCTACTCCTCTCCAACACCAATCAACTTATTTGAAACAACACAGCGAGAACGGGGGTCCAAACTACTTTATTCAAGCAAACTAAGCAAACCAAAAACCAAAAACGAAAACTAAGACACTCCAAGAACAACACAAATTGTGCATGAAACAATAAAAAACGAAGTGTCTAAAAAGACCTGAGATTTTTATTGATGAAAAAGGGAATGCCTTGGGCATCCCCAAGCTTTCACGCTTGCACCTCTTGAATATTTCTCGGGGTGACACGGGGTGGCATCCCCAATCTTGAGCTTTTTTCCATTCTTCATCTCATTACATAATTCTTCTTCTATACCTGCAAATTTTCCTTCATATAAAACTTCTTACAATCTTCATTAGCAACATTAGTGTATTCAAAATATATTAGACCCTTGGGGTTTAGTTTTAAAACAGCAATAATTTCACTAAAAACACAACCTACTGTAGCAATTCTCTCAAAAAGCTCAATTTCCCAAAAAGAACCCAAAAAGGAATAAAAAAGAAGCATATGCAAATAATGGCAGAAATCTGTCAAAACGGACCAGCAGGTATAAACCGATTTTGTCGAAGATCTTCTATTACTCAAATCAAAAAGTGTTGAACTAACTAAAGTTAGCTAACAACCTGGGTGATTTATTCCGAAAATTACAGCTCAATCCGACTTACAGATATTTTACACTAATTTTTACGGTGGAGCACAAAAATCTGTTTCGGGACAGCAAATCCCCAAATCTTACTTTCCTCTCATTAGAGGTTATTTTTGGCACAAAACAAAAATAAAAAGGATAAGAAGAGGTCATGACAGAGGTAATAACTTCCAAGACTTAAGAAAACTTTTGGGTTATCTCCCATTAAGTACTTTTCTTTAACTCCTTTAAGTTAGGCACAAGAATCAAGAATCAGGTATTTTTAAATGAAGAAGCATTAACATCAAACCTTGCTTTCAAAGAAGGAGCAAAAAACAATTTCTCTCTCCTCATATGGAAGTGTTCAATATCTTTCTTGAATAGAAATTGATATTTAATGGTGCCTTCTTTCATATCAATGATGGCACCAATAGTTCTAAGAAAAGGTATTCCCAATGTAATAGGACAAGAAGCATTGTATTCAACATCCAAAACATAGAAATCAACAGGGACATAAGCATTGTTAACCATAATAAGAACATCATTAACACTCCTCGGGAGTTTCTTTTTAGCATTATCATTAAGTGGGACATCCAAATAGCAATCTTCCAAATGTGGCAAATCAAGCATTTCATAAATCTTTCTAGGCATAATAGAGACAGTAGAACCAAGGTCACATGAAGCTTTGAGATCAAAGTTATTCACTTGCATATTAATGATGGGTTCCCAACTATCTTCTCTTTCCTAGGAATAGAGGCTTTGTGTTTCAACTTTTCTTCCTTAATTTTAATGAGAGTATCTGTAATGTGTTTGGTAAAAGCTACATTCATGTCACTAGCATCAGGACTTCTAGCAAGCTTTTGTAGGAACAAAATCACTTCAGAAATATTGCAACCATCAAGATTAAAATCAAACTTAGCATCACTAGTAGTAGATTCATTGGGTTTAGGCATTGTGGTAGGAGGAATATGGACTTCTTGTGGTTTAGTGGCATCCATATTGGTGGTGGTGATAGTGCACACACTACTGTTTCTAGAAATTTTAGCTTCTCTTTTCCAATTAGCATGTAGTTGGGCTAACAGTCTAATATTTTCATTAATTGTAACTTGTATGGCATGAGTAGCAACGAAGGTACTTTCCCAAGTTTCAGATTTAGCAGCCATTTTATTAATCAAAGAGGACTGTGCTTCAGACAAAGAGGAAATATTTTTCTCAACATTCAAAAGCTTTTCCTCCACAGTCTTGTTGAAAGTGGTTTGTTTACTAATAAACTCTTTGAACATGACTTCAAGTTCAGAGGGAGCACTTCTAGTATTGTTGTAGGAGTTTCCATAGGTATTGCCATTAATAGGAGGATAAGGCCTATAATTATTGTTACTACCAAAATTATTCTTATAGACATTGTTGTTGAAATTATTGTTTCTAATGAAGTTCACATCAACTTGTTGAAACAGGTTTTTGTCCCGCTTTATAAATAAAGCACACATGTGAGACCGTTGCTAGGACAGACAACACAGCGCCCAAAGACAAAGACACAACATGATACACGATGCTGGAGCAGCACACACACACACACACACACACACACACACACACACACACACACACACACACACACACACACGAAGTAAAACAAGGAAACACAAAAAAGAATGGAGATGGAGACAGATCAATTAGAGGAGAAAGACCGCAACCGCTGCACCTCCTAAGAATGCAAACCACGCTCCTAGCCCCAACTCGTCACGCACCAACCAACACCCTCAAGAGGGAAATCGGCCGCTGCTGCCTGGGCCAAAGACTGGCCCTAGGATTTCCCCTAACACACAGCGGGGGATGGATGAAAGGAAGCCACGACGCCCTCCAGTAAGGAAGATGCCACCTACGGGCGGCACCACGCCGGTGTAAGTCGAGCCGACAAGGATTTCTCCCATGGACACTAAACATAACCCCAGGACGAGCCGTGGCACAGGAGACCCGCGAGGGCGAAGCCCCGCAACCACCAAAACTTGCCGCCCACGAGAATGCGCCACTTCGGTTCCGACTTCGCCATCATCGTTTCACCAAGAAAGCCGTCGCGAGGTCTGCAACATCGTGGCATAGGTAGAAATGAAACAGGGCCCACGGTACCGTGGCCGCGCAGGAGGGAACTTCCTCCACCGCCAGAGGTGGTAGTAGAGCGGACGCAGACAAACCAGTCCTCCATAGGTCCAGCCGGGCCCAGCAGGCTCGTAAAGCCTCCACGGAGGCAAAGCAGTCCTATGGCAGTCCGGCCGGCCCCCAATGGACCCGTAAAGTCCGCCACCACGCTGCGACAGGCCGGCCGAGGACGCTATGGATCCCATCCACCCTAACCCGCCAATATATGTAGCGCAGCCAAAGCAAAGCTGGCCGACCCGCCTAACCCAGATCCGGGCCCAAATGGTCCCGATCTGGTCCGCCATGGCCACGCCTGCCCCAAGCTCTACCTGCCGCGATTGCGTCGCGCTGCCCCGCCACACCGTCTCGCCCCATTCTGATGCCCCAAGAGCACCGCCGCCGGGTCTACCTTGCAGCCGCCCGAAGACGTGTCGTCCACCACATCCACATCACGTCCACCACATCTGGGACCACCTCCCTAGCTACCGAGGCCCGTTCCACACCAACGTCAGAGAGCAAGGACGACGACCGCCAAGGGGCAAGCTCCAGATCGAGATCTAGCCACGGGTTGTCCACTAGGAACCAACGCACGAGCGGACGCGGTTGACGGCGCCGTGCAACGACCACCCACCACCGCATGCCCATAGGAGGCAACGCGAGGAGGCTCTGCTTTTTCCAAAAAAGAATCTTGCTCTCAGGGGAGAGCACCTACATGCAGTCAAGTTTCTTTAAGTGCCCTCAATTGCATTTAACCGGAGTAAGAACATAAGAGGAGAGCACATTCTAAAAGGAAAACAAACGAGCCGAGGAAACAAGGAAACTACAGGCATGCCGTTCTGGAACATGAGTCCATCGCCATTCATCAATATTAGCCCATGGGAAGATCTTCATATGAAAGGTAGTTGCAAGGAGTTGTGGTGTCGATTCAATGGTTTGCTCGTATATATATTATTTCACGAATGTGCGTAAGGAAATCAGGACGCATCTTTCAGCTTCACTTGCTTCCACCGGTCTATGTGACCCTCCCACTAACTAAATTTTAGTATATTTTTGACCTGTGATAAACCATCCATAGATCTGTTGTATTGTATTCCTTATGCGATCAGTGTTTTGGTTGACACAGTAATTTATACCTGACACAGTAATTTGTTTTTTGCTACTTTCTGATTTTGTGTCTGTTGTTGGCAAGATTTCTGCAACATAAGTCTCTTTTCTTCTTTAATGGATGGGCAGTGCTCCTTTTATTTTGCTTATACAGTAAATAAAAATCCATATCATCAACAATAGAATAGTTCGGTGCATAAGTTAACATTGAGTTCATCGATACAGACAGGTACAATGATATGTGCATGTTGCCATGTACAGTTGCTTTGCCAAACTCTTTAGGCGTTCTAATCATGTACACTTACGTACGTCCAAGAATTCAAGAGCATCTGTTGTTCGTGAACTTTGATGAATGATTGGTTCGGCAGAAACCAGATTATCTGATGCCCGAATAGATTGGAAGATACTAAATTTCTCCACATAATCGTCACAGTTCCTCTTCCTCATAGTCGAATATAATTCTGAGAAACATACTTGCCTTACTTGTATGGTCAGAGGGACTAACTTACCTTCATTAAAAAAATGATGTAATTTCTCTCTGGTGCAGCTTAGCCCGGTAAGGGCGACAGTTATTACATGTTGTGGATCAAACCGATTCTAGGCATGTGAAGTTCATGCATGGTCATTTACGAACCGTCATGTATGAAGGCATATGGTCAATAGTTACCTTGCATAGTAAAAGCATGAATACCCATCGGCTCTATAAATTTGGTGGAGTGTCCACGATCACGTGCAACTGATCTTACGTTTTGTACACAGTTAATAATGTTAGGATTTTGTTGAAGGACAATGAGATAATAGAGGACAACTGATATGTTATTACTTTGAGCTTTATCCAGAGGGTTTTCAAGCGGGCCGTTGTCTTAGCTTAGGCGTGTTATCCCAATATCCGTCTTCTGCGCCATCCGATGGTTTCATATCTTTGTGTCATTCATCTTCACGACGCCCCTCTCGTGCAGATTGGACAACTCCCCACGTAGCTTGTTGCACTCGACACGGAGATCGATGACATCCATAAGAGCAAGTACAATAAGCTTATGTAAGTAGTCTATAAGCCTTTAAATAATATATTTGAGATGATGTGGATGAGAGAGAAGTGGAGAGAGAAAATTAGAGGGCTCTCATGCAAGAGCTAGCTATAGCATGTGCTCCTAGACACTTTGTGTGAACGTAAGATGAACCTTAGTCAGATAAAATAGTACATAGTTATAGCTAACTATTGTATATGTTGACTATTAGGTTGGTTATAGATGACGTGGGTGGCTTATAGACAACAACAAGTATTGAACTTGCTCTAAAAGTAGGCAAGAACATAACTATCACTCGAGGGAAAGTCCCTAGGAAGGAGCTGCATCCCTCGGGATCCTCCGCTTCTCGGACCTTGTCATGGGCCATGGCAATAAGGACCGAAAAGCTAGTGTTTAGCTAGCTTGCTTTTATATTTTTCAGAGCGTGAGTAGTATATAAAGGAAGCTAGAGACCATGCAAACCAGCCAACTAAAAGTGTCACGCCAAGCAACACCAATATCTATCGAGAACCAACATAATCAAACATGCAGGCTCTGTGTCTATGCCAGGTCAGCTTTCCCTGATGGGAGGTAGGCGCCTGACACTCAGTAACTACTCCCTAGAAGGTGATAAGGATGGCATCCAGGGGCGACCCAGAAATGGGCTAAGCCTCGGGCCGACCCTTGTGTTTAGGCATTTGGTTACTTTTTTTACACATTTTTTTTAATTTCTAAAGGGTTTCTAGTGTAGTTTTGGCCCTAAGACCAGGGCTGCAGCACGGGCTGACTTGGGTGCAGATCCGCCCCTGATGGCATCGTTGAGGTGAGGCTTCGGACATGCCCTTGTAGTCTTTCCTTGGCATCACGGGACAACAATTGCTGGTTCGATAGACCAGCGTGGCCTTGTCCGGTGGTAGGTAGGTAGAGTTGTCGTCACGGTCACGCACACGCAGCTTCGGGGTCCCTGGCCTAAAGAGTTATGCCAATGGTGCATATCCTTCGCCTTGAATCATGCAGTCATAGTATAATATGTCCAACGAGAAACCTATCCGGTACGCCAATTGATGAATGATGATCTTCGGCTCCTTAGGCAATCACAATTCCAAAAACCCGAAATGGTGTTTATTTGTTCGGTGGTGGCTCGGTCCAACATGTTTGGATCAATGACAATGATGCACGTATCTTTCAAAATTTATTAAGGGTGTGATCACAAGATCATAGGCGACTAATATAAGGATGATCTTGACGGGTTTCTAGATGCAACTGACATCTACTCAAGCTTCAATCTAGCTCTTGCATCCATGTCGCACGTTCGAATCCCAAATGTCTAGACAGTGAGATATTTATATGATTACGAATGTCTGACGACTGTGCAGAGTCCGTCTTTTTCGTTTTCACGTTTAACCGGCTTGACAGGCTGTCTCTAATGTTGGAGTTTGTACTAGTGTCTTCGTAGATGTCTTGTTATAGCGCAGTGGGTGTGTAAGTTGGTTGGAGCTTCTAGAGGAGGGCCTTCACGTCTCGGATGAGGTGGGCATAGTTGTCTGAAAGGGGGTGCCAGGACATATGCTAAAGGTCATGACTTGAACCCACTATTTCTCCAACAAAATTCTCCTCATTGTCGACAGCCATTCCCAAACGGTGCGTCCAATCTGCCATGGAGCCGCCGTGAGAGGATGGTGCCACCACCCTAATGTCGTCGCCGCCGGGGTGGCCGTCAAAATCGGAAGAGACGGAGGGGAGCTCAGCCCCGCCATCATCCATCGTCTGGGTTTTTCTCCTGCAGTGATCTGACAACTGCCGGATGAGGGGGACAGATGTGCCATGTTGTGCATTAATCTGGTTTCAGGAACGTGACGTTTCATGCATGTGGATTTCCGAGATCTCATGTATGAAGGCATGTGATGTTCATTCATATGGTCACTGGTTAGCTTGCATAGTAAAAGCATGAATATCCATTGGCTCTATAAATTCGAGGGAGCGTCCACCATCTCCTAATCGGTTTTGCCGATATGTGCAACCAATATTACCTTATGTACGCAGTTAATAATGTCGGATTTTTGCTGAAAGTTATGCATATATACATGGTGAGATATTAGAGGACAACTAATATATTGTTACTTGGAGCTTGATCGAGAGGTTTTTCATGAGGACAGTAGGCTCTGCTTAGGCTTGTAGGCGTAGCACACAATCCCCATCACTGTCTTCAAAGGCATGTCTGCTTAGGCTTGGATGCGAACCTTGCAGTGGTTCATCACCGCGAGGCCGCTCTGTGGCTGATTGAACAACTCCCTACGTATCGTATTGTACTTGGCATTAACCTCAATGAGATCCCTAGTCACAGGCAAGGCCATAACCTGCACTGGTTGCTGGCGGTCTGAAGTAGATTTAGGCAGACATCGATGAACCATCATGCATGTATGAAGAAATTGTTTCATGCAGTTGGTCATTAGTTTTGTATAATGAAAAGCATGAATACGACCCTCTCACTTGGCTCTATAAACTGAGGTAGTAGTATCGATACATGCATCAATTCACAGCACATAGATTGGTATAATCATTAGTTCTTTTTCAGGCATATAAACATGCATGCATAAATACTGTCTGACTATGTATATATGTAGTATTAGAAAAATGATTGATATGTTAAGTTAATCTTGTTCAGGAGCCGTGTATGCGAGTGATTGGGTCGGCTAAGGTGTCCGGACTTCCATGGTCCGGTGGCCGGTATGGCATTGTATGGTTAATCTCACATGTTTCATATCATCCGTGGGTAGTCAGAGACGACAACATTTACTTGCTTGGATGTACGAACAACATCCACAAATGGCCTCAAATTGATAGGCATACAGTGTTCCTCTAGAACTAAATGTAGTCCCCAAGTTAAAATTCATCAAACAGATCTCCAGCAGCCAATGGACATCCCTTAGATTTTACCTCGATGCACTAGAGGAAAAAGGGCCATCCGTTCGCGACCCCTCGGAGCATTAGTTCGTTTGCCACCAACGGGACTAATCTTGCATCGTCGTTGGAGGCGAACGCAGGGCCAGGGGCATGCGTCCCGGTTAGTAGAGGGGCATCGTCGGTTGGAGCCACCAACCGGGACTAAAGGTTTAGCCACAGCCACGTGGCGTGTACGCCTTTAGTCGGTTCTTGGCTCAACCGACTAAAACTGCCCTCTATAAATCTGCAGCCCCTCTGCCTCCACTCTGTTTTTGAATGGTGGAAGGTGTGAGGGGTGTGCTAATTTTTCTCATGCATGCATTGAAGGTGTTTGTTGAAATGTTTGAGTGAATAATCCCGTTGAATTTCTCATAGAACAAAAATATAGAAGGTGTCAGGGGCACTTGAGCTTTCTCCTCTTTATTTCCCTCGATCGAGGTTAGCAATCTTATGTTTTCTAGGTCATTGATACAATTCATGTGTCGGTGTGAATTGGTTATTTCACTATTTATGATGTCCTGTTTTTGATAAACTTACTTATATGATGCTGAGATGAATGGTCGGAATGGATGTCACGGTGACCGCGGGTAGCCGGGTATATCAAAGGCGTGGATAAATTTATCGATGTGGCTACGGCAAACAAAGAGAATGGATTTATCGTTGTCCATGTGTTCAATGTCGGAACAACAATGAGTACTCTTCCTCGAAAATCATTCGCGGCCACGATTATGAAAGGTTTCATGCCCAACTATAATTGCTTTGGACCAAGCACGGGAAAGAGGGGTTATGATGGAAGATGGTGAAGAAGAAGATGATGATAACAACTATCATCATATGTTTCTGAATCTGATGATCTGCAATAGAAGAAAATGGAGAGGAAAAAGGTGAAGAACGGGCATCGGATGAGCGGCTGATGAACTTGGTAGGGTCATTTCGATGCAAAGGCGTGAAGCAGAAAATGAGAAGTTGAAGTTAGAGGGCATGTTAGAAGATCACAAGAAATTGTTGTACCCAAATTGTGAAGATGGCAGCACAAAGCTCGATGCGACCTTTGGAATTGTTGCGATGGAAGGCGTGTGGTCTAACTGACTCCTCATTTGAAAAGATCTTTGGAAATAATGAAGCGAAGTTTCCAAAACATAACGAACTTCCGAGAGTACCTCTGAAGCAAAGAAGACTCTCTGTCCTCTGGGATTAGATGTGCAAAAGATACATGCATGCATTAATGACTGCATCCTCTACATGGTAAGAAGTATGAGAATTTAGATAAAAGCCGGTATGCAGCGTTGCGGTATAAGATCGAACGAGATGACCTGGTGATGTTGAGGAGAGCCCCTCGGAAGAGGGTTCTGCTAAGGTTATGTGGTATGCTCCTATAATACCAAGGTTGAAACGCATGTTCGAAACAAAGAGCATGCCAGGTTGTTGCGATGGCACAAAGAAGACCGTAAGAAAGGCGGGAAGTTGAGACACCCTGGCGATGGGTCACAGTGGAGAAAAATCGAGAGAGACTTCCCGGACTTTGCGGTGGCGCAAGGAACTTATGGTTTGGTCTAAATGCGGATGGCATGAATCCTTTTGGGGAGCGAGCTGCAGTCACAACACCTGGCCCGTGACTCTATGTATCTACAACCTGCCTCCTTGGTTGTGCATGAGCGTAAGTTCATTATGATGCGATGCTCATCCAAGGCCGAAGCAACGAACGACATTGATGTGTACCTTAGGCCATTAGTTGAAGAACTCTTACAGGTTGTGGGGCAAACCAGGTGTCGTGTGTGGGATGAGAACAAGCAGGCCATTTAATCTCGAGGGTTGTTATTAACCATCAATGATTGGCCTGCTCTTAGTAACCTTCGAGACAGACAAACAAAGGATATAAGGCATGCACCCACTGTTTAGATAAGACCGAAGGTACATATTTGCATAAATGCAAGAAGGTTGTGTACCTGGAGAATCGACGATTTCTTCCGACCAATTATCCCGTAAGAAAGAAAGGCAAGCATTTCAAAGGTGAGGCAGATCACCGGAATAAGCTGAACTCCTATTTGGTAGATGATGTATTTGTTATGGTCAAGGACATAGAAGTAATCTTTGGAAAGGGTCCCAGCGGTCAATCAGTTCCAAACGACGTCGCTACAGGACACGCACCCATGTGGAAGAAGAAATCTATATTTTGGGAGCTGCCATATTGGAAAGTCCTGCGTGTCCGCTCTTCAATCGACGTGATGCACGTGACGAAGAATCTCTGCGTGAACCTGCTAGGATTCCTAGGCGTGTATGGGAAGAAAAAAGATACACTGAAGCGGGAGGACCAACAAATTATGAAAGACCCAAAGAACATGCATACAGATAACAAAGGCGGATAAAGGCGTCACTTAAGTCGTGTCGGCTATGCTCTTACCAAAGCGAGAAGGAAATCTTTTTGAAGTCCTTTACGGTATCAAGGTGCCGTCAGCTTCTCATCTAATATAAAGGGATAATAAATATGGAGAAAAAGTTCCAAAACCTGAAGTCTCATGACATCACGTGATTCTGGTGATTGCTTCCAATTGCATTGAGGGGCTTCTACGGAAAATGTTCGAGTACCCATTGTGACGCTGTGTGCATTCCTCAATGCAATATCTCAGAAGGTAATCAATCCATATATTCTGCCAAGGTTACAGAAGGATGTGGTACAATGTCTTGTTAGTTTTGAATTGGTGTTCCCACCATCCTTCTTCAATATTATGACGCATCTCTGGTTCATCTAGTGGAAGAGATTGCCATTCTCGGTCCGGTATTTCTGCATAATATGTTCCCCTTTGAGAGGTTCATGGGAGTCTTAAAGAAATATGTTCATAACCGTGCTAGACCAGAAGGAAGCATCTCCAAGGGATATGGAACAGAGGAGGTCATTGAGTTTTGTGTTGACTTTATTCCTTACCTTAAGCCGATTGGTATTTCTGACTCGTGGCATGAGGAAGACTAAGTGGAAAAGACACGCTGGGAAAGAAAGCAATGATATGTAGGGACGGGGATTCTTTCACTAAAGCACACTACACATTTCTACATAATTCCACCTTGGCAGCTCCGTATATCGAGGAACACAAGAATATTATGCGCTCAAAAACCGGGAAGCTTTGAATCATGGATTACAGATGAACACATGAAGTCTTTCGGTGGTTGGATGCGGACACATCTCTTGAATGACACCCTTTGTTGGAGATCAGCTATACTTGTTGGCGCGTCACCATCTTCTCTTGTATTGAATTTCCAAAGTGCGAAATAAATGGAAATACATTCTACGATCACCCAAGATAAAAGAGCACCAAACAAAATAGTGGTGTCCGCTTTGATGCAATAGGCGAGAATGGACAAAAGGACACATATTATGGTTACATAGAGGAGATATGGGAACTAGACTATGGAGTCTCTTTTAAGGTCCCTTTGTTTCATTGCAAATGGGTCAACTTTGAATGGGGAAGGGGTAAAGATAGACCAGTTGTACGGAATGACAATAGTGGATCTCAACAATCTTGGTTATAGAGATGAACCATTCGTCCTAGCCAATGATGTGTCTCAGGTTTTCTATGTGAAGGACATGTCCTCCAGACCGAAAAAAGAAAAAATATGCAAACGAATACATCATATGATGAGCCAAAGCGTCACATAGTTCTTTCAGGGAAAAGAAACATCGTGGGAATCGAGGACAAGACAGACATGTCAGAATATTATAATAAGTTTGATGAAATTCCGCCCTTCACAGTGAAAACTGACCCAAGCATTCCGTTAAGTAAAGAATATGCTCCATGGTTACGTCTGAAGCGGTCATAAGGAATGACATATGCCAAGAAGTTCATGCTCATATTATGTAACTCTAGTTCATGTCTTTCGCGGTTTGTGGCATGACCGAAGGATATCTTTCGCGGTTTGTGGCATTTAGTCCCGGTTTTGTAGTCTCAGTTTTTAATATTAATAAATGTCTTGAGTGTTAGTCCCGTTTTGTGGCTGGACCGGGAGTGCCTCTATGACCAGTTTCTTGGAGATGCCGGAGGACTGGGCTCGTCGGCATCTCCCCGAACTGGTCGTAGTGGTGTCCTGCTCTCTAAAACCATCTTGCATCTTGTAACTTCACTAACTAGATCAATACGCCCGAGCTAACTAATTTCACATATTAGGGAGTGCCTCTATGACGATTTCTCGGAGATGCGGAGGACCGGGCTCCGTCGGCATCTCCACGAAACTGGCCTTGATGGTGTCCCTGCTCTCGAAAACCATCTTGCAGCTTGTAACTTCACTAACTAGATCAATACGCCTCGGAGCTAACTAATTTCACATATTAGGGAGGGCCACTATGACCAGTTTCTCGGACATGCCGGAGGACTGGGCTCCGTCGGAATCTCCCTGAAACTAGCCATAGTGGTGTCCCTTCTCTCTAAAACCATCTTGGAGATGCCTCAAACTGGCTCGAGGACTGGACTCACAAGGATGCATATTTATAGTACAAGCAGCTCGGCATAATGTCGACACTGACGACATAATGTCGACACTCACCCCTATTATTAGTGCTGACTCATCTTTAGTCCCGGTTGGTGTCTCCAACCGGGACTAAAGGTTCATCTTTAGTCCCGGTTGGTGACACCATCCGGGACAAGGTCTAACATACGACATAATGTCGACACTCACCCCTATTATTAGTGTTGTCTGGCCCACTCTGCCGCAATCCCTTCAGTCGCGGTTGGTTTCTCCAACCGGGACTAAATATGAACCCTCTCTTTATATAGGCATTTGTTGCAGGAGTAAGTTTTCCTTTTTGTCGCACAGAAAAGCCCATTTCCATTTTCTGAGCGCAAAAAACGGGTCATTTTGTGAAGTAACCACCAAAATGCTGTTTCAGAATGCTACCATCCCATTTTCCTAAAATACTAGACCACCTTACATGGACTATCTCCCAACCGGGACATCTCAAACCTTTTCGTCCATCCCGGGTAAAAAGGTCAAATGTATGTGGAATCGGTAGGAAGTGGGTCCGGTTTGTACTACTGGTACATGATCTATCGCCCGTGATTTTTTGATAAAATCATTTTTAGACTCGCAATATGTGGTTTCTTCAGAGATCCAATGCAAGTTATAACGATGATCATCCCCTATCTTCATGCACGCTGGTTCGACCATAGTTAGAAATTCAAAAAATTCAAAACGGGCATAAGAAATGCAAAAAAAATCCGAACTATGAAAATCCTTCGTGTGGTGTCATATTATGTAACATAGTTGAAAGGAAAAATACCAGACTTGGTATATTGATCATGCCTCGGAAAAACCTTCACAAAATGACCTATCATGTTCGAGGTTTCATGGCTTTCGGTCCAAATGACCCATGTTATGTGCTGAATCACGGCATAGTTTGTGATGCTGTGCCCATATTATGCATGTGTGTGGACATTGGTATGGATAACAATGTTGCAGGAGGAAGTTTTCCTTTTTATACGGAAAAGCCCTTTTCCATTTTCCGAAAGCGCAAAACGGGTCGTTTTGTGAAGTAACCACCAAAATGCCATTTCAGAATGCTACCGTCCTATTTTCCTAAAATACTAGACCACCTTACATGGACTATCTCCCCACAAGTACATCTCAAACCCTTTCGTCCACCCCGGGTAATAAGGACAATGTCGCCAAATCGGCGAAGTGGGTCGGTTTGTACTACGGTACATGATCTATCGCCCGTGATTTTTGAAAAATCATTTTAGACTCGCAATATGTGGTTTCTTCAGAGATCCAATGCAAGTTCTAACGATGCTCGTCCCTATCTTCATGCACACCGGTTCGACCATAGTTAGAAATTCAGATAATTCAAAACGGGCATAATAAATTCAAAAAAAATCCGAACAATGAAAATCCTTCGCGTGGTGTCATATTATGTTACATAGTTGAAAGGAAAAAGGTTACAGTAATTATTTTTTAAAAATAGAATTTGTTTTTGAATTAATCCATACACTTCTTATGTTTAAAGTTTTTCTAAATTCCAAATTAATATTCAAAAATATAAGTTAATTAATTTTAAATGGTTTCATTAATTATTTTTTAAAAATAGAAAATGGTTTTGGATTATTTATTCAAATCCATACACTTCTTTTGTTTAAAGTTTTTCTAAATTCCAAATTAATATTTAAAAAATATAAGTTATTTCATTATTAATTTTAAATGGTTCGTAGTTTAAATGGTTACATTAATTATTTTTCAAAACAGAAAATGGTTTCGAATTAGTTATTCAAATCCAAAAACTTTTTATGTTTAAAGTTTTTCTAAATTCCAAAGTAATTATCATTTAAAAAACATTACAAATTAAACCCCAAAATAAAAAATAAAGCGAACAGAGAAAATAACTGAAAAATTTGAAAGCAGAATACGTCCGGTTGGAGCCACCAAGGACGGAAAACCTATGCTGCCCTTCTTGAAAATTGGACTATAGGTCGGTTGGTGGCTCAGCAGGACGTATGCACCTTAGTCCGGTTGGAGCCGAACCAGGACTAAAGGCCCTTTAGTTATAACAGCGTGCCTCCTCTTCTTCTTCCTTCCCACTCACTTCTGCCTCGCCTCTTGCCCAGCCGCGCACGACGCCGCCTGAGCTGCCCCGCCGCCTTGCCCCGCCACCGCGCTCAGAAGCGGCTCAGTCAACGCCTCCCGCCGCCACCGCGTCTCTTCCTTGTGCAGCAAGCGCCGCCCGCGCGTCTCCTTCTCCCGACGACTTGGCGCGCCGTCTCTGCTTCCGTCGACAGCGCCTTCCCCGCGTGGCACAGTCTGTGCCCGCCCCTGCCTCTCTCCTCCCCTCCCTCTGCTGCTGGTGGCAAAGCAGGCACCAATTATATTGATTTTTTGAGCGGATTACGGTGCAGGCACCAAATATATTGCTGCAATAACGTCATTGAGCAGGAGGCCTAAGAAATAAAAATTACACAGAGGCCCAGAAAATAAGCACCGAGGACCCTAAAAGAAACTTGAAAAACCAATCAAGCCCGCACCTTGCCACGGGGCGACGACAGGCGAAGCGTGAAGGGCAGCCCCTCGCCTTGAGTCCGACGTGTTGACGAAGCATCGGCCGCCAAGCCGGGAGAAGCTCCGGATCGAAACCGCCATGACAGGAAGCCAACACCTACACACCACAAGCCACCACCATGGTCGCCTGGTTCCGGAGTTCCTTGAGTTAGGGTTTGCGCCCCTCGGAACCCCGATTAACTTGTCGAGCATGCTTTAGGGTTACATTCCAATGCACATTAACTTTTCGTATCATCATCATTGCTTGACCATTGCATCGATTCCATGTGTTGATTGTTTCCCTTTCTTTCCGGTGATTTGGTTCTTCTCGGTAGAATACGATATCGAGATCGAGATCGAAGACCGAGATCAAGACCATAGATAGATCTAATTAAATGACAAGTTTAATTAGAACACCCTAGTAACCCTAACAGGTGATTCCGGAGTTCCTTGAGTTAGGGTTTGCGCCCCTCGGAACCCCGATTAACTTGTCGAGCATGCTTTAGGGTTACATTCCAATGCACATTAACTTGTCGTATCATCATCATTGCTTGAGCATTGCATCGATGCCATGTGTTGATTGTTTCCCTTTCTTTCCGGTGATTTGGTTCTTCTCGGTAGAATACGATATCGAGATTGAGATCGAAGACCGAGATCAAGACATAGATAGATCGAAGACCTTTTGTAGCCATATACTCATGTTCCCCTCTCATAGCCTTAGGGTTTAGGGTTTCTCTTCATTTTTATTATTGTGTATGTATATATTAGGGTTTCACCTTGATCCGAAAATATTAGATTAGCGCTTTGACTTATTCGTAACTTTCTCCTTTAGCCGCTTTGACTTATTCGTTTTCCACTTATGCAGAAAATATGGACCCACGTCGAGGAGGCGAAGAAAAGGAAGAGTTGATCCAAGGTGTGATCCGTGCGGAAGATAATTTAGGCGTATCAGCGTTTACGAACAACTCGGTGAGGGTTATCCTCTTTACCGGAGTAGACAACTTGTTTGAGGTTGAAGGTGTTGCCTTCCATGAGAAAGCGATGCCTTGTGTGTCGAGAAGCGACCGCTCGGCGAGGTGCATGTAATATAAATCAATTCATTAATTAATCATCCGCCATCTATATAGAAATAGTAACGATCTTTCTTCTTTTAGCCCTCCGGATCAAAGGAATCTCTTGAAAAAGCGACGAGGCCCAACCAAAAGTTGCAAGACCATGAGAGGTTCAGGATCGAAGATGTCATTGAAGGCGGCAGAAGCGACTCAAGTTATCGCAACCAAATTTGTGGCACAATGCGGAGTCGTTAGGGACTTAATCCGATCACCATTAGAAATTGGAATAGGCACCTGCTAATGCGGATGAAGAGGAACATGTTTATTTGTCCCTAACCACGCCAAAGATTTCTTGTGGAAGAGGCTCATGGTTAATTTCAAACTACGAAGATAGAGCTGGATCCAAATGCGGAGGATCGATTGAGGACGCTTACAACATGGGAGAGCCATGGAGGCTAAGGTCGGGAGTGGGCTTTGAAGAAGATGGCCAGATGTTTCACCAACTGGAAGAAAAGATTGCACCTTGACTATGTCGTGAAAGAAGACTCCGATTTCAAGAATATTCAGTTTGAGAAGATAAAACCATTCAGGATGAGTTTGTGGAATACAAGAAATCAGAAAAAGCTAAGAAAATGTAAAGCGAATAAGCTGAATCTTGCTAAGAAGAAGTATCACCATACTATGGGGCAAGGTGGCTGAGGTTGGCATTCCTAAGTGGGAGAAACTTGAGGAACTGCGTGATAAAAGATCACCCGAGCAGACGATTGGGTAGAACGTGCAAGGAATTGGTTTTACGGGCATGGGGGCACGTTGGACTCGGAAGGAGGTGTATATATAACATACGACATAAAGAAGACCCTTGCCAATCGAGAGGATCGGAAAAGCGATAAAGGTTGTTAAAGATGGGGACTTCATTCCCGATAGAGAGAATGATGAGCTCACACTCCCTTGGAAATAAGGAACATGATGGGCGAACACGAGGCACAATAGGCTCCCAATCATGGAGGACTGGGTTTCGAAGAGAGGAAGAAATATCGATAGAAGCCGTCGGAGGAGTAAGGGGCGGCGGCGGTTGAAGCGAAAGTCGAAAGAAGCGAATGCGTTTAATTGAAGAACGATTAAAGCAACAACAAGATTAAATTAACACACTTAAAGAGCAAAGTACTACCGGCCCATCTCGGCACTGCTGCATTCGATGCTACCGGCCTATCGAATAATCGAAAAGCGATGTGGCTTCCACCGAGGTCCCGGTGATGACAATGGCGATGCCGATGATGCAGCGATGGCTCTGTTGGCTACCAGTGGATGATATCACAGAGATGACACGCTGCGAGCTACATGTCAAAGTTGTGAACATATCAATGAAGGTGGCGGTCGGCTATGCCTTACCAATTGGACCCACACCAACTTACCACAGTCGTCCGGTTCCAGAGGGCTACGCTGTTGTCGGCGTGGATGAAATCATGCCCACCTTTGAGGTTTTGGATCTTCACTACCCTGCTGGTGAAGGGGATGTGACTGTGCTGGGTGACGCAAAAAACGTCACCATTCTATGGCCAAAGGATTGTATCGTGCTTCGAAATCACACGCCAAGGCCATCTTCGCCGCCTCACCCGTCTCCAGCGAGGTCGTCGCCGCCGCGGCAGCCGTCTTCGTCGCCTCACCCGGCTCCGTCGCCTCACCCGGCTCCGTCGCCTCACCAATCTCCGGTGCAGCCATCGCCGCGGGAGCCATCGCCGGCGCCTCAGGATAAAAAGCGTGGCGTGCACTCTTGTCGTCGTGGCGATCACGAAGCGTAAACAAGAGCCTCTTCCAAAAGTACCAACGGTTCCTCCCAAGAGAGCTTATGACTGTCTTGAAGAGGAGGCACGGCGATCATTGATCGGAAATAGCGTTTTTAAGCTAAGAGGCGGCCGAAGAGCCAGAGTTCCCCACCAAAGAAGAAAAAGCCAAAGTGTTGAAAATGCTAAAGAATCTTCATCAACCCGAGCCAAAGCTGTCATCGACTAGCGTTCTATTCTCAAGTCACATGCGGCACAAAAAGCCTCGAAGCGATCTTGATGCAAGCGGAAATCTGTTGCCCAGCTCGGAGAACAAGCAAAAGACTTGCGCCCTCTCAAGGTGATTTCTCAAACCAATGTGGGTCGAGCAAATATGGGGCGAAGCGTATGATCCAGAGGTAGTTACTGTCTGGAGAAGTGTCGCTGCTCAAGGTATGAGTATTGCCAGACTTTTCGATTAGAGTTCTTCCCGTGAGTGAAGTAGCATACAAATACCGATGCGGAAAACCTCTCGTCAAACCTGAGGAGGTAAACAATCTTCCAACAAAATGCGAAGATTGCATAACTGGTACATGCATGCCACAAGGGCGGGGCTAGCTGGATAGTCTTTGAGGTTACAAAAAAGCATCATGGGAAAGATAAGGATGACATGATATCCATTGAATTTTATGAACTATTTCAATTATTCAATCAAGACGCCTTGGACAAATCGATTATTAGTGCCTATTGTCTGTAAGTACTAATTCTGTAATTAATTTAGTCTCCAGCTATATTATTTTGTTTATTGCATGTATATAATCACACTGTAATATGCAAAATGAAGATTCTCGAATGCAGCAGAGGACAAATCTATGACATTGGCTTCATTGACCCATATTGGGTTCATGAAGCTAATCTCAAAATAAGCCCCCAGGATACGGAGGATAATATAGTACACGCGTTAAGGTTTCAATAAACCAAAAGGGAAATACTATTTCCTTACAACTTCCAGTGAGTGTTATTGTCTTGTATACACTTTCTATTTCGCTTACTCGATGTTAAGTATATAATTGATTAGTTATGCATTCAGTACCACTATATTACATTAATCATTCAACTTGACAAAGGGCGTGTACTAGTCATGGACTCAAACATAAACCCTTGAGACGTGGAAGGACATTCAGATACTTCTCCAGCGGTAATTCTAATCATTACGACACTATATCGGCAACGTTCGTGAATTTTATGATATCAAGTACTTAATAAATTATTTTATTCGTTTTCTACGCCGGGCAGCACTTGGAAACGGTTCACCAAGAAGGCTAGGGGTGTTTGGAAAGAGGAGCTTACATTTCAACCACTAGATGTAAGCACCACTAGCTATATCCGCGCATCTCTTTGATTCTAGTTTTGATACAGTTATTATCATGCTTGATTATTAGTTTGATTAAACTCTGTTCTCGTAAAGTGCCTGACGCAGGGACCAGGTAACAATCTATGTGAATACTATGTATGCGAGTTCATCCGGCAGACGTGCGATGAGAAAGGCAGAAATTTAGAGCAACTCCACGTACGTAAACAATTTTTATAGTTTTTTATTACAATTAAATTGTGTTTAGTTTCATATTCATATAGGCTGACTCCTTTTTTAAATCAGATCGAACGTCTACGGGACGGTCTTCTGCCAAAGGATCGCATACGAGCAATTCAGGAGGAATTGGCGGGATTCTTGGATGCAGAAGTCCTAAACACACAAGGGGAATACTACTCGGCTGTGTATAGACAATAAGAATTGTAAAAATAGCAACTTTCAAGAAATTGGCCGGTAGCATCGAATAGCAACTTTTGTATGTAGTGCATGAACTCGATCCGTGTATTGAATATAATGTTGTGATGATGATCTTGTGTAATATAAGGTTCCTTCGTTGATAAGTGCAAAACACTAAATAAACACCTAAATGAATTCTCTGCCGCGGCACAAAAAGTGGCGAAAATGCTGCTGACAACAAAATGTGCCAAAATGAATTCTGCCATGGCGAAGAAATGCCAAATCTCTGCAGCGGCAGCAGGTTATTAGTTCCTGTTAGGTTAACCGGAACTAATCTCCACCCTCGCTCTGATGCATACGTGTGCCCCATTTGTCCCGGTTGGTGGGGCAACCGGGACTAATGGTTAGAGCTTTAGTCCCGATTGCCCCGTCCCGGTTGGGCAACCCGGACTAATGGCCCTTACCAACCGGGACGCATGGGCCCTTTTCTACCAGTGATGGTGTTTCTATTCTATCTACAATTTCAGGGCTGATCTGAAAATATACATATTATGCCTTTGTTTGCTCCAAATAAGAGGTCAACCTTGGTAGTTTCGTCTTCCGAGTATGTATCTGGGTATGATTTGTCTGTTTTTAGACAGTATACACATATTATGAACTAACAAGTTCTTAGTTAATTTGTGGTCTAAAATCGAGAAATGGAAACTCGACCTCATGTCTTAATCGTAGATATGTGTTTGTGTCCTTATTTCGTTTTACTCGGATCAAGTTGTCCCTTTTACCTCTAACTGTTCATAAGTGGTTCAACTCCTACGACAGTGGATAATTGAGTTGTCTAACAGGTTCAGCATCTGTCTAGCGTACACGCGAGGCGCCGTGCTCGTTGTGGCCTTGTCGTTCACCATGGAACACGAGAGTCATGAAAATATAACTAGTTGCTCCAAGTTCGAGGCTTCAGGGAGATCCAGGTCTGAGATATCCGTTGTGCCGTCGGCCGATGAACTCTAGAAGGAAGGTCTACCGTGCATGTCGCTCGAGACGCGATCATCGTTTCGGGTGCTGGCACACCACCCTGCGAGGGTGCCGCCCATCCCCAATGAACTCGTCCAAGGAGAAAGACAGATTACAGATTCGATTCCTCCCATTCCAAGGTCGTCTTCGGAATTATATATCTCTGTCTACTAATCAGGTCATCATGCCCCGGTGGGAGGTGACGCGCGACACTTATGTATCTACTCCCATGAACATCATAGGGATGGCATTGGTGACGCAAGGCTTGGGGAGTGCCCTTATAGCCGTTCCTTGGCGTCACTCGATAGTAATCGCTTGTTCGATAGACCCGCCCAACCACGTCCAGCGGATAGGCCGATGGGGCATCCTGGGCCACCTAGTCTCGTTGTTGATTCGATCTGCATGGCGTTTGCCCTCATACCAGGAGCACCAACCAATGAAAGTTGATTTCATGTCCTTCAGCAATCACAATTCTAAAGAGTGTTTATTTGTTCGGTGGGTGCTCGGGCCAAAAGGTTTCGATCAACGGAAATGATGTAGAATATGATGAAGATCTCTCCAAAAAATTTAATGGTGTGATCACAAGATCGTACAAGACTAGTACAATGATGATACCATCGGGTTTATAACTCCACTCAACGAGACTAGGGATATCTAGGGTTTATGGATATTGAGCCTACGTCTACTAAAGTTCAACCTGGCATCACTGAATGACTTGGGCATAGATGAATGATATTGCATAATGTGGAAGCACAAGAAGGCTTTGTTGTGGGCCAACGCCACCGCGAGGACGGTGTAACCACCCGAATCCCGTCGTCGCAAGGGTGGAGGGTCGAAAACGGAGGAATCCACTTTGTTGTGCGACCGATGGCATGGCCACATACATGCCAAGCCAAGGCATCTGCCAAAGGTCCGCTGCAACTGCGCCTCAGAACCGCGACAAATGGGAGCTCTGCCTGTGGCGTCAGGTTGTCCCCTGTGGCGATCCGGCTATGGAAAATATTAAATCCCTAATATTTTGGTGTGTTGATTTGACCCTCACAGGGAGTATATATAGACGTACACGGGATACGAGGAGACTTGGAGTACAAGATGTAGAGTCCTAGTCTATCTCTAGTCTATACACGTATACGTACTCTAACATCCCCCCTCAGTCGGAGCGAGAGTGAAGCGGACGCTTGCGACTGGATTTGAAGTTTTGCGCTTCCGTCGTTTTCTCCTCCTTGTCATCATCACCTGCGTGGACATGATCATGGCTGGCACCTAGGGGCGGTGACTGCGTTCCCTTCTAGTGCCTCTCTTCCCTCCCGCAGTCACAGCGGGAGTGGCGTGGACGCAAGTGACGACGCGAACGCTGTTGACTGGAGTTCTTGAGTTGTTGTAGACGTTGTTCTTGATGTCGATGTCGAGGTAGCCGATCGTGATGTAGCCGTTGTCGATGTAAGTGTGGTCGATGTCGTAGTCGTCGTAGTGGTGTGGCCGCCATTGCCGGAGGCGCAAAAAATTGTGCGTTTTTTGTTGTTGTTGTTGACGAAGCTGCAGTTGTGAACGTTTTGCACCTTGTAGAGGTACCGTCGGGGGCGTCTCTTGGACGTGGTCATAAGTGAGACCATCGGTTTTGCCAGAACCGGAGGAACCCACCAAGCACACACGGTTTTGCCAGAACCATATGCGCGATCGTAGGGGCTTCACAATTGTGATGCCGGTTTGTTGTTGCAGTCGTCGAGGTCGTGGACGCGGCGATGCCGTCGTCGTGCCTTGCAGTTGTACTGTCAGAGGGCGTCGTAGTTGTATGTCCATCGTGTGGACGGGTATAGCGGCGGCGGCGCTGTGTCGACGAAGATGTTGATGAAGACCATGTAGATGTAGACCTTGGCGATGACGTGTCGGCGATGATGGAGTAGGCGTGTCGGCGATGATCGTCGCTCGAAGGCGTCCCTTGTGACGGCGATGATGTCGAAGCCTTGATGTCGGAGAAGTCGGTGTAGTAGTGTTTCACACCGGCCTGGCGTGTGGATGATGTCGATGTCGCTTCTCCGTGGATGTGCTCGACGAAGATCTTGGCTTGTAGCCTGGCGTAGTCGTACAACTTAATGTAGATGTTCGGATCGATGTAGTTTGATCTTGGTGTCGGCATAGTCGTGTCTTGAAAGTTGAAACAGTACAGATCTTGGTATCAGTGTAGTCGCGTGTAGAAGCGATCCAGATCTTGATGTGCGGGTGTGCCCGTCGCGCGTGGTGTTCTGCCCGTGTGCAGCATCTGTGGAGTCAAAGCGATTGCGCGTGGTGGCGAGGGAAAAGTAGTTTGGCGCATGAGCGCCGATCGCTCTGATCTGGAATTCCGTGTGCATGCACACATGCACTTGATGTCGATGAGGCATGCCCTGGAGTAGATGGATGCACGTACTTCTGCTGCACCCATGCGGAGGACAGCGCGGTCTGCTGCTTGTACGGCCCGCGCGACGGTGGTGCCAAATATCTGGATCGATTTCGTCGGTGGATTTCAGCTCTGATCACCGGAGGGTCGTGGATCTAGGATTGGGGATTTTATTCTGTAGCTAATTGGGAATCGAGAAATTTTGGAAATAGATCTAATCTAGGAAATCGAATTTGATCTAAGATCTAAACTAAAGAACCGACCCGATCATTGATCGAGATTACGTGCCACGCCCCCCGAGGAGTAATCTCCCCGGGGGCGGCGTGTTGCGGAAGTGGTGGAAGAACTTAGGATCGGCGCCGTGAGGCTAACCGCTCTGATACCATATGGAAAATATTAAATCCCTAATATTTTGGTGTGTTGATTTGACCCTCACAGGGAGTATATATAGACGTACACGGGATAAGAGGAGACTTGGAGTACAAGATGTAGAGTCCTAGTCTATCTCTAGTCTATACACGTATACGTACTCTAACACCGGCATCAGCCGGATGAGGGGTAACAACTAGTTGTGCATGAAGCGTCAACTAGTACTACTACTAGTTAAATGGATGGTTTCTGAATTAAAAACTGCATTCGCGCCCTAAGTTGTGTGATCCTATGCATAAAGAAGATGAGTACGAGACTTGATCACTTAATCAACGTTTTTTCTTGTCTCCGTTCTGCCTTCTGCAACTTTTTTCAGGACCGAGAGATCCAACAGAATGATGAAAAATAATACTAGGATTATCATTTTTTATTAAATTAAAAAAACAGCATGAAGAGAAGATCGGTCTCACCATAAACCTATGGCACCACCTAGTTACACCTTTTTTCAATACACTCTCGCAACCCAAGACAAACAAAAATTAAGGATTTGAGAAAAAAAATCAGTACAAGGTATTTCGGTAGGAAACAAATGCTCTTGAGCAATAAATACATGTCCTTGGTATAAGCTTCAATTATATCCATGTTCTTACCCTTTTCGTTAATCTCTTACAAATCTTGGTTAAGCATTCAAATCACTGCCCAATGTCTTCCCAAATAAGATACTCGCTAAGACAACTAGTAATCAACCCATGTGCCTGGATGGGCTAGTTATTCAGATACATCAATTATTTGAAAACATGACAGCCTTTAGTGGTGATTGTTTTTATCTAAACAGATTTGCTACCCACTATGCTAGCTGTGCATGGCGATTGGATCATCCAATATTGCTACCTCGTAATCGCAATATCCTTATGGTCGCCTACTAATGTTATTTTGCACAAACAACATCACATCTATCTGCTGAAGCACGAGTCTGTTTCGCTCAGTGTAGGCTTTAGATTATGTATTTTGATGTTTCCTTTTTAACTTGGATACCACGGTCGATTGTTTGTGGATTTCCAAATTCTTTTACGCGCAAACTGTTGTTCTTTGCCCATGCTTTTTTCCCCATCTCTTGGAGGCAGATGCATGGTACTATATGTGCACCAAGCGAACATGGGTACCTAAGAAGAACTTCAAAAGTGCACATGCTCATTATGCTCGCCTGGCATCTCCGAAGGAAAATTGTCGCCATGGCCGACTTCCCTTCATCCGATGGGTGCGCTAATTTCCCACCTCCCCGCATATCTCTTTTTTTATATGATCTTTTCACCCTTCTTATGAACTGCGATTTGCTAACATGCATTCTGCTCCTGGATTGCCCTATGGGCCTCGCATCCCAGCCTCTTGGAACTACGGAGCTATGGAAAAGACTCTCTGTGAATCGTCGTCGAGGGGCGAGAGATGCATTTTCCTTCCTTGCGAGGGGCAGGTGTTCCAGTCTTTGGAAGATGCCTATGAGTATTAGAACACGTACTCTTGCGAGTCTAGTTTAAGTATTACATATGGCTGTAGGCGTGTCAAATGAGACAACTTGAAGACCCGCTAGGTTTTGTATGTGCCATACGTGTATGAAAATTGTATGTACCTGCACGTGTCTGGTGCACTTGTCCACGGTAGTGCGAGAGCTCGAAACATCCCCTCGTACATGTCGTACTTGTATAAAAATTATATGTACGTACAAGTGTCTGATGCACGTGTCCGTGGTCGTGCTAGAGCTCGAAACATCCCCACATGCGTATATAAAAAGTGAAATTGTATGTACGTGCTCGTGTCCGTGGTCGTGCGAGAGCTTGAAATATGTACATGTATGTGTTTGGTGCACGTGTCCAATCTCCGCAAAGCAGCACAACAACGACTAAGGTACTGCGTGAATGATGGAGCTCGCTTGTATTTTTTGGGGTTCCTGTTGATGTATGGTATAAATATAAAAGGGATATTAATATATACTCTTTTTCAAAAAAAATATACATGAAATACGGAGTTTGGATATGCATGGCTACGGCAGGCCAGAGAAAAAAATTGAAGAGGGCAAAGATACCCCTTTAAAATTGAGTTAGGGGGAGCACTGAAGCAGCCCTCGTCAAGATATCCTCTGTGCATGCGTGGTAAGTACAATACCATTTTTCTCTGCTAGACCCCTTGTTTCCCCCTTTGATGCTTTGAGTGCATATTTTTTGTTCTAGTTCCATGCTGCTCGCAGGGCCGTGACAAGGGAGTGATATGGCGATTTTTTCCTGCTCCGGAGTGAATAACTCGACGAAGCGGTTGAGCTCGCATATAGGTGAGAGCTTGAAGGTGTTGCTCATTGGCCATGCGTGCTTCGGATTCTCTCGGTGCAATTTCCTTCCGTGTTTGCCCATTCCTGGAGACCCATTGTAACACCCTCAGAATCGGACCTATGCAAGTTTTAGCGAAACCCGCCAAACCGCATAGAAACGATTCAAAGTTGCCCACCAGGCACTTTCGTGCGGGTGAAAAACGAAGTAATAACATTACACAACAGTCCTCGATGGGACCCACAGAACAGATATATACAACAGCGACTCAAAGAGTCAAGAATACAGATATATAGTACAAAGATCCAAATCACCTTGAAAATGGTAGAGCGTCCGACTACGGACAAGATGCAAATGGGGCTAAGAGCCCTGAAGAATAACCAATGGCGTCCATAACCCTGCCCAGGCCAAGCCGTAAGGGTAACCCTGCTAACGACGTCGATCTCAAAACCTGCTTAAACAAAAGGGGTGCCGACAAAGGGCAAAGGAAAAGAGGAGCGTCGATCGAGGCCAGTACACGGCGAGGCTAGAATTGGCGGTCTCGCCTACATAGGTATGGTGGTGGATGAGCGGCAGCAAGATGCACTAAACAACCTATAGAGACTCGATACAACTGGCGGCTATCGAGAGGGATAAGAAAGACCTATTCGAACCAATCGATGCTACCATCAAACAAACCCATCACGGGTTTCCCCCTCGAGACCAAACGAGGAAGTCAACCGAGGAACTCACACAGTTAGCAGTTTTATTTATTCAGTTATCGTTGCAGCAATTACTAGTCAGATGTAGATAATCATCCTGATAAAATAAGCAGTGGGCACTTTTATTTGGCCGTTCCGTTGTAGTTGCAACACTTACTAGTCAGATACAATTAGCATGAGATAACCCAAAACCCAGCAGTTGTTGGTACTTTTATTTAGCCATTCCGTTGTAGTTGCAATACTTACTAGTCAGGTACAATAGTCGCAAGCGACAACTCAAACAAGTAATTGTTGGCAGGTTTATTTAGCCATTCCATTATAGTGAAGCTGATTACTAGTCATTATAAAGTCAATTTATAGCACTACTTTAGTTATAGTTGTCTATGATCGAGATACTGTGCTCCGAGTCGTCCATAACCGCGGACACGGCTTTCAGAAAGTTTTATCCGGCCGGGGTGCACAAATAGCAACACACACTCGATCAACCTCGGAAAAACCAAATCAAAACCCAACGAGGCTTTCACGACAAAGCAATCACAGGATTCAGAATTATTTCAGGGGGCCACCCCATTGAGTAGACCCGCAACGAAGTTAGCTGACTCCGAGACGGACTCAAGGTTTGCGTCAATGGCTGTAAACGACTGGGAACCCAAAACTGGGCTTGTCGATACCGCGAAAACACTCCGCTTACCTAAACAGTACAGGTGCTATCCATCGCACAATTTAAATAAAGCAGTAAAGCATGGCATAAGTACAGGATCGTAAATAAAACCTCAAACTAGTTTGTGGCCCCAAGAAATAAGACTGAATCAAGCTCTGGCTCAGGGGGGTCCCATAATCCTCCCGGATGTGGATAGCGCGATAAATCAAGGAACAGGTATCAAGCACTCGGGGTCCTACGGGACACAAGTGGACGGTTAACAACCAAATAACATCTATTGCCCACCTGTGCCTCTGCTTACCTACTTCAATTTTAGTTGTTAAACAGTAATTAAAGTGAACAATAATTAAAGCCATGACCATCTCCAACATCAAACAGGCGGCAATACCCCAACAACGGTGGTACTTGGCGACACGCAACAGCATTTGAGCAAGCGACTACGACGCGCAAGTCCAACTATCTACCAAACAACAGGTAATAGGATGTGTCCAGGGCAATATAAGGCTGCACGGGATATCACGGGTACGGAAACTAGAGCATCGCAACACAGATAGCAATAGACCAACAAGAGGGAATAAATACTATAAAAGTAAGATAGGTAGAAAGGGGAAGATGCTCGCCTGAAAACATTGCCGAAGGTTCAACCGAAGATCGGGTCGACACTCGCATCAACTCAACGGCCTTATCCGCGAAGAAGCAAAACACTAAAGGAAACACCAGATGCACTATTTAATACTACGGCGAAAGATCGGCATGATGCATGTATGAGGTATGGCATGGCAAAGATGCGATGCAATTAGGCAAGATTAAGCGGAAACGGGGTCCCGACATTTAATTAAACGGTTCAAGTTATTTAGATACCCCGCATTTTAAATGTTGTCTTAACATGGCAAAATAAATTACCGGTTCGCTACACAAATTTAAATGAGGCCAACTTAAGACTAGATTTGCCCGTATATGGGCCCCATATTTAATTATTAGGTGAATCGGCATAAGGCCCCCAAACCACACAAATATGCATGCGAGTATGACAATTAATATGCAACAAGTGATATTATTTTTATAAAATAGGGCTCGAGAAAAGGCTCACACATTAGGGTTCGGCGATCTTGGGGTTTCGGGGGGTTCGGGGTCGGTCTCAGGGTCCAGGGTTCGACGGGTTCTGTCTCGGCGGGATCGTTCTCGGATACAGAGTAGATCTTGGCATTCCGGGAAGCAGGACTTGGTTCGGCGTCGGGAGGGCGCATTGGTCTCGCCCTGGTTGGTGCCGATCTTGTCGTCACGAAGATCTTGTCGGTCCGCGTACCGGGAAGTAGTACTTGTCTCATCTGGGGTGAAGTACTTGGCATGCGGCGTCGGCGACCTTGGCGTCTTCGGGTTCGGGTCTTCGGGGTTCATGAGGCGAACTTGGCGTCCGAGGGTCTCGGTGTCCGGGGTGAAGCACTCGGCGTTCGACAAACTTCGAAGTAGACCTTGGAGTTCCGCGATGACCTTGTCGATTCCCTGTCGACGGCCTTGGCGCTTCGGATCGGTCTTCGGTTCGGGGACTCAGGGTCTTGGGGTTCGCGTCCGTGTGGCGATCTCGCCGTTCCGTGTAGGCATCCTCGGTGAAGTGCTTGTCGTTCCGGATCGTATTCAGGGTTCCGCGGGGGAATCAGTCTTCAGATCAGTGCTTCGAGGTCCCGATGTTCGTGAAGGGGTCTCGACGCTCCACAGTCTTTGGACGCCGGAATGGAGACCTTGGTGGTTCCGTGAAGAAGACCCTGATGTTCGGCTTCGACTAATCGGTGTCAAACTCGGTTTCCTCGGCCCCAGTAAATTCTGGTGTCCAAGATTCTTGCACGAGGCACTGGAGCAGAGGGGCGGCTGCCCGCGCACAGGGAGGTGGTGACGAGGTCGCTGGAAGTGGGGCGCGACCCTGGCGGCGGTTCTGCCAGAGAGGAGGGCAGAGGAACAGCGGTACTCGGGGACGCGCGGTTGTGCGCCGGAACAAGGGCGGGCTTGGGGATAGCAGGCGATGCGCAGGGCCGAGACCCACGGCGAGGCGGCGGCGGTCGGGGGAGGATGGCGACGGTGAGACCAATGGCGGCGCCGGCGAGACGCGCAGGCCGGAGGCGATGGGGAGGGGAGGAGGCGGCGACGCGGCCGAGGCCGGGCCGGGCGGCAGAGCACGCGACGAGGGCGAGGCCGACGGAGGCGAGGCGCGAGGCCGCGGCGAGGAGGCCGGAGGTGAGGGCGCGAGTCGCGGGCGGCTCCGCGGGGAAGGGCGAGGCCGGAGGTGGCGCAGGAGGAGGCTTGGCGGCGCGGCCGGAGGAGGAGGTCGGGGGAGGCCGGCAGACTCGCGGTTGGAGGTTGGAGGGGGGCGACCGGCGGAGCTCCGAGGGGGCCGTCGGCAGAAGGGTGGAGGCGGAGAGAGGGGGTGATGCGGTGGAGGCGGAGAGGTGCGGCGAGCGGGGCTGCCGAGGCGAGAGGAGGAGGGCGGCCGGGGATGGAGGTGCAGAGGGAGGTGCAGGGTTGGAGGAAGAAGGAGAGACGGCTCGTCGGGCGCCGCGGCTGCCGGAGAGGAGGGAGAGAGCGGGACGAGTGCGGAGGGGCTCGCCGGCGACGGTGGCGGGGCGCCGGAGAGGAGGGAGAAGGGTGGAGGCGCGTCGGTGGCGTGGGCGGTTGCGGGAGCGGGGTGAGGGAGGAGAAGGGAGGGAGCGCGTGGTGACGTGGGGACCATGTGGGCCAGGGCAGGTCGGTGAGGGGTGAGGGAGGAAGGGGCTGCGGGCCCCGGGGAACAGGGAGAGGGGTGAGGCTGGCTCGGGTGAGTGGGGGTGACTGAGGGATGGGGCCAGGGGTGGGAGTGGGGGTTGAGTGGGTGGGTCCCGCGGGACAGGGGAGAGGGCCAGGCGGGTGGGGTCGGGCTGGTAGTGAGGGAGGGAGAGAGAGAGGGTAGGTGGGTCTGTGGTGAGAGAAAAAAAAGGGAAAAAGAGGGTGGATTGATGAGGTGGCAGGGTGGGTAGGAAATTGGGGGAGGGGTGAGGTGGCGAGCTGTGAGTGGTGGGTAGGATAGGTTTGGGTGGTTTTAGGAATTAGAGGGGGCAGATTTAGGTGGACCGTTTTTAATTCCGGGGGTGGTCGACTGGGTCGAATCGGCCCGTTCGACTGCCCCACTAAAAATAATTAAATATTTTATTTTTTTAACACAGGGCTTTTGCAAACCGATAGCGGACAAAACAAAATAATCCGGAGACCCGGGTTTTTCGTTTGAATAAAGACGGGGCGTTTAGAAAACAAGAACAGGTTTTTCCGAAAATAGTTTTATGCAAGCAAAGGCAAGATGATGACGATGCTCAAATGCAATGTGGCATGATGACATGAGCATGCGGTCATGATGATGCAATGCACAAAAACAACGCGATTTTCTAGTAGTGGTTTTGCGGGATGCCACACCCATGGAGTGTTCCCTCTCCTCATTGTGCTTTGTTCGACCTACTCGGGCTGATA
The DNA here is from genome assembly GCA_030063025.1 of Avena longiglumis. NCBI lineage: Eukaryota > Viridiplantae > Streptophyta > Magnoliopsida > Poales > Poaceae > Avena > Avena longiglumis. The sequence goes on from CP125974.1 coordinate 84,917,111, forward strand.
AGACAAAAATGACTTCGGATTGTTAGATGGGTAGAAGATCATGCTACAAATGTGCGTAAAGATTCATCATGTACAATGCAATGTTGATGGAGGTGGTAAACAATTATTTTGATACATGCTTGATGTGGAGATGGATCCGTGCCTGATGAATGAGAACGCATGGCATGATCCATGGGAGAAGACATGTGGTCTTCGCTTGTAGCCTTCTTACCGTGAAAAGGAAGGACTAATGCGATGGTAAATGACCAGGTCATGGGAAGGCCTTCTTCATGTGGATGGCATGTGTTGGTTTCTCCTCTAACTGACACCATGCTCCTGATACAACATCTGTTAATCTTTTTGTGCTCTCGTTTCCTACGGTTGGGAATGTATGCACAACTAGCTTGGTATATATGTAGCTGGATATTTTTGTTGTTTTAATTTAGAAATATAGTCATATTTTGAGATATATATTTTAAATATTACTTTGAAAGACATGTAATAATCAGTAGCAATAGCGCAAAACCAACAAAAACTTATAGTCAGTTACACTTGCCCAAACTAAGATGAACGTGTCGATGGTGGTATTAGCTGCTTCGTAGGGCTGTCCAATCTTTCACACGGAAAATTTGTAGTGTAGATTTTTTATAAAATATATATGTAAAACCCATAATATCACAAGTTAAAGATGCAGGTGCAAATTTTTGGAAAAGCATTTAAATTCCATGAAAGAGTCAATCCACGTTACCCAATCCAACCACGTAAAAAATATGGATGGCTAATTTTATGTTTATGAACTTCTTTTTTCATGTTGAATATTTTTTCGTTAAGGGGAGGGAAAACCCTGGCCTCTACACTGGCTGATTCACGTAGCCTTTTATTAAAAGTTTATCATCCAAAATTTAATTACACAAGTGGTACAAACTCAAGGATCGTTGAGTAATCAACCAGCGAAAAATATAAAGCATGCGGAAACTAAGCATTCTATAATCGACTTATATGTTGCCAGCCAGCCTAGCTGAAAAAATCACGAGCAACCATCAAGAGACAGTTGCATACAATAACCATGGTATCCCACTAGTCGTGAGGTTGAAGAATAGACAGTAGCTGCATCTAGTATGTCACCATATTAATAACCTATATAAGACTAAAAGACATTGTTTTGTTTAAATTATGTCATTCCTGCATCTATAAATAGACGAACATAATGCCAAAACACCAATACGAATTTTAGCCTTAAATGTTTTGTGAATTCGATTCAACCAGTTCTCAAACATGTTTGTTACATTAGCCGGAGCGGTAGGTACAAGTAAAAGTTTACAATATGCCACAAAACATATTTGCATGTCAAACACACTCTAGTCTAGGAGGACATTTAATAAATAGTAAATCAATTTTTAGCCTAACAAATAGGAAATACATATCCTAGCTTAATAATAAATTAAACCATCTAACTTCGGTACCTTTTATGTATGTTATATGTTTATGCCATGTGATATTTTTGGATATTCAGGTTAACAGAAGGTGAATAGACCTACATGTGAAGTTTGCAATAGTGTGTCCATATAAATAATGAGGTGTGCTTCGGTGTCCTCTCCCTTCTTCCAAACTTATAAAATTTAAAACATAAGTTTCCAAAACTTTGGTGTCCCATGTGATATTGACCAATACCCCTTCGATTCGGAGGGCATGAAGGGGTAACGGCCAATCCTAGCTGTACTTGTGTTTTCAATTCCTAATTTTAGGAGGAGGGGAAGGACACCGGAGAAAAACTTATAAATAATTATTTAACCATCTATAGTTGTTCATTCCTAAAATTCTTGAGAAGATTGGTGCTCACAACCGGATCGATTCTGATCTAGATCTCAAGTTGCACCATGCACCAAATAGCAGAGATCGCTGAGAGGAGGAACGGAACTCGTCGACATATACATCCAAGAGATCAGCATGAAGCAGATCAACGACTTGTTTCTCGAAGCTCACCAAGGTCAACCGCATTTAGTCTGCCTGATCCACTAGCCCACACACCACCAGCCGCTTGTAGAGGACAATCCAGATCGTCGCCGACCTCGCCGGTTCTATCGCTGCACAGGAGCACACAAGTGAACTTAAAACCTGGAAGGTCGTTGTCGTGCATCTTCCCACTGTCTAGATGCTAGCCTAAGAGGTTGAATCACCGAGCATAGCCTAGATCGTACCAAAAAGGTCCCGATGGCAGAAAACTGTCTAGCTGATGTGCGCAGTCGCTGCCACAACCTGCCATCTCAGATCAGGTCCATGAGAGCCACACAGCCGCCACCACACGCCATTGTAACCGCACTTAGGATGGCTCCGCCGAGGGCCATCGCCTTGTTCGATACGCCCACTCCCAGCACCAGTGCCACCTCATCTTCACCTCCACATACCAGAACACAGATATGCCTGCCGGCGTGCAACTCCACACTGATGCACCGTACCGCCACTGCATGGCTCCTCTACCCTCCGCCTTTGGCTACACGTGTGTCTCCGCCGTCAATAGCAGCTATGGGAGACTGGCCAAGGTTGGTGTTGGCTAGGGTTCGGGAGGGCCTCCGGAGTGGCTCGTGCGAGAGTGACCCGGCAGGAACTCAGCTGCGTCATTTTCTCCCTTATGCGATCGGTGTTTTGTTTAACAATGTGCCTAATCGGTAGCTTATACCTGACAAAGTAATTTGGTTTCTACTGCATTCTGAATTTGTGTCTCTTGTTGTCAAGATTTCTGCAACATAACTCTCTTTTTTCTTCAATGGATGGGCAGTGCACCTTTTATTTTTCTTATACTAGAAATACAAACCTAAATCACTAATAAGAAAATAGTTCGGTGCATAAGTTGAGGATGAGCTCATCGATACAGACAGGCACGACGGTATGTGCATTTTTCCATGTGCACTCACATGTACGTCCAAGAATACAAGAAGCATGTGTTGCTCGTTAAATAACTTTGACCAATGATTGGTTCAAGAAAAAGCAGATTAGTTGATCAAAACAGATATATTCTTGAGTTCTTCCCCACACGAGTATGACAATACTAATTTTGTCAACATAATCATCATACTGTTTTTATCCGAGGGATATGCTTTCCTTACAGTTGTGACATGTTGTATACATTAAGTTGATTTTAGGCATCTGAGGTTCATGCGTGGTGGTCTTTATATGTTCATGCATATGGTAAGTTGGTAACTAGTTAGCTTGCATAGTAAAAGCATGAGTACCTTACCGTCTCTATATATAAGTTTGGGAGGCTGTCCACCATCTCTGAATCAGTTTTGCCAATATGTGCAACTGATATTTGGTTCTGTACGCACTTAATAATATATGATTTTGTTGAAGGTATAGATATAAACACGGTGAGATATTAGAGGACAACTGATATGTTATTTCTTTGAGCTTGATCAGGAGGTTGTTCTTCAGGGCTGGAGGCTCTGATTAGGGGTGTAGGAGGAGCACACCATCCTCGGCTCTGTCTTGTCCAGCATCAGATAGATGCTCACCTTCGGGTCCTTCATCGGTGGGAGGACCTCATCTGAGGAAGCAGCACCATCCTTTTGGATCCTCCTCCTTTGTACTTATGGCCTCATGGGGCCATGACAAGGAAGGACTAGAAAGATAATGTTTCACTTGGTTTTGCATTTTTCACAACACGGTGTAGCTTATAAAGGAATCTGGAGACCAGCCTACTACAAGTGTCACGCCAAGCAATACCAAGTATCTACCGAGGACGGACATTCCCAAACAACCAGTCTTTTTCCACGCAACAACAAATTCTACTATTGTCTGTCGAGTCTTGCCCCCAAATATTTTGTACTCTTACACTGTCCTTACCTGTCCTGATTTCATCACCGCTGCAATCCAGTTGTTAGCTAGTACTAGTTAAAAAGATGTCTCTATTAGGAAACCACATTCGGACCCCAATTCGGACCCCAATTAACCGCTTAAGACGTTGAGTAAGAGACTTGACCCGTTAATCCACGTTTCTTTTTTGTGTTGGTTCTCCCACTTGAAACTTTCTCCCGGGACTAGAGATCAAACATTATCATTTTATGAATAAATTAAGAAAACTGCATGCAAGAAAATATTGGTCCCCAAAAACCAATTGCAGCACTCAATGCAACCCAGGACAAACAACAATTAAGCATTTGAGAAAATTAAGCTCAAGATATTTCAGCAGGAAGTAATCACTAGTGCAGACTCCCCCCTCTAACACCGGTTGGGAGGGCCCTCTAACAGCGATTATAGAACCGCTGTTGAGGGTTCGGTGTTAGAGGGGGGGCCCCTTTAACACCGGTTCTTATACGAACCGGTGTTAAAGGGTGGCGCACGTGGGGCTGCCGCAGGGCTCAGGCCCCCCCTCCCTTTAACACCGGTTCGTAACACGAACCGGCGTTAAAGTTTCTCTGTCGCAACAGGAAAACGGCCTAAATTCGCCGCGCAGAGTTCTGCCCGCCTGCTCGGGCGTATTGCGGAGGGAGGGGAATCGATCGGGAGCAGTATACACATACATCGTCATCGGTACATACGAGTACATGAATAATTAAGCAACTATTATTATACACAAACATCGTCATCGGCACATACATCGTCATCGGCACATATATCGTCATCGTTCATTTTGGTGGATATCTAAAGAGTTCTCCGCCAGGCGTGACAAACTCATCAAGTATGAACCCCGCCAGTTCCTCTTGAATGGCTCGTATGCGGTCAAATGGTAGGAGTTGGTCCCCCATCCGTTCGATCTGAATATATATGAAGAATAGGGTCAATATATATATAAGAATAAAACTCAACACAATTGATGGTAATAAAATAATGTTGTGTACTTTGTTTACTTACTCTAAGTTGTTCTAGTGCGGCTTGGCCCGTCGCACATATCGTGTTACGAATGAACTCGCAAACATAGTACCCACATAAGTTATTGCCGGGTCCCTGATGCGCGCACTTTACGAGAATAGAGAGTTCAATCAAAATAATAATCAATAAAGCATGATATAATGGAATTAGAAGCAGAATCAAAGAGATACGCAGACCTAGATAGCTAGTATTACTTACATTTTGGTCTACAAATTTTAGTTCTTCTGACCATTCACCCACGGCCCTTCCCGTGAACCTTTTTCAAACCCTGTCCGGCAAAGAAAATGGATAAAGGAGTAATTAATTACTTGTTGTCACGAAAGTTGCCGATCTAGTGCGATAATATGATTGAAATTATCTCTGGAGCATCTCTCTAAAGTCTGTCCATATCTCTTTTTCTTTTCGTAACGAGTCCATGACAAGGACTTCTCCTGAGTCGGGTTGAATGACTAGCAGAATAAAGTGGAACATACGCACGCATAACTCATCATCAGTTACACTTAACATCGAGTAAGCCGAAACAAAATGTGTACAAGAGAGAGGGTAACAGTACTCACGAGAAGTTGTAAGGCAATAGTTTTCCCTTTTGGTTTGTTGTCTCAGTAAAGACTTTAGCAAGTAATCTTCTGTTTGCCCGGGTTTGGTTCTTACCACTTCTTCATGAAATCTATTTGGGTCAACGAACCCAATGTCAAAAGGGCCTCCTTTCATGCATTCCGTAACCTTTTTCCTGCATAATAGTATATACATATATGGTGAGCATATATATATACATGCAATTAATGAAGTGAATGAGATGAGATATAAATTACAGAAATAGTACTTACACACAATAAAGGCTGATGGCAGCTTTGTCGAGTTCCTTCTGATTGAATAGAAAATGCAATTTTTGAATGTTGAAGTCGATCGCGTCGTCTCCGTACAAGAAAATCTGATCTCTTATATGCGCCGTGATCCATTCTTCCTTTCTCGTCTTGCAGAAATCAAGGTACCACTTGTGCAATCTTCGCATATTTGTTGGTAGATTCTTGAGCTCCTCTTTCTTGACGAGATTCTTCCCATACTTTCATGGCTGTATGGGGTTGGCATCGCATTTGGGCAAGTTGTCTCCCATGAGGTTCAAGTATGCAATGTAAGTCATCCCCATCTCATTGGACTTTCTTTGTAGCTCTGCCTCGTAATCATTTACGGGAGGAGCGTCCCGTGTGTCGAACACTTGGGGCGGGGCGCATGATTGGTTTTCCTGCTCTCCGAGCATGGGAACTATTTTCTGGGGTGCCGCACGACTACTACTTTCATTCTCCCTACGGCGCCTTGCATCCGCCTTCAAAATCTAGCGCTCGTAGTCCGGCACAGGTGGGGTTTCAGGTTTCAAAAGATTATTGTAAAACTTCTCCACCACCACCGGATCTATTTTCTCCTTTGGCTCGGCCCGTCTAGGTGCAAAGAATTTCTTGACCTCTTCTTGCGAGATCCTATTGGTCTCCTCGTCGCTGCGATTCCACGGTAAAACCGGCAATGGCTTGGCGGAAGGCTGCGGGACGTAGTTTTTTGAACTCTTTGGCATACGGTTTCCTGCGGATTTCTTTGTGGCAGTGCTAGTGATGCTCTTTGTGGCAGTGCTCTTCCGCTTCCGAGGAGATGGCTGAAGCACGGAGATGGCTGACAGAGGAGATGGCTACAGCGGAGATGGCTGTCCTTGAGAGATGGTCAAGCGCCTTAGGAGATGGCTGTCACAAGAGAGATAGCTAAGCGGCTCGACGCTGATCTTTGTGGAGACGGGCAAGTGCAGTGGCCTCCAATTTGGAAGCACGATATGTTCCTTCTTCCAAAGAATGGTTGTTTTCACTGCAAATTTGAATTGAGTTTCCCCTTCACCTGTAGCATGGTCAAGCTGTGCTTCCTCATATTCCTTCACAACCTCATCCACCCCGACAATAGCATAGCCATCTGGAATCGGTCGGCAGTGGTAAGTTCCACCAGCTACAGGAGGTAAGGCATAGCCGACAGCCACCTTAATGGATAAGCCCATTAATCTCACATGCAGCTCAGCGTGTTCGATCTCCGTGATCTCATCCAAGGGGTATCGAGGACCCGCCATTTCAAGCGTGGGCTGCACGTTCTCCGTGGATGCCACGCTGCTTTTCCGCGCAGAGTCTGGGCCGCCGGAAGCTTCTAATGCAGGCTCTTCGTGCCGCTGAGATGGGCCGGTAGCTTGATGGCTCTGTTGTGCATTCACTAGCGCCTGCAGCGCCACAAGTGCATGTTCTATCTGTGTCATCGGCTCTGTACGCTCTTTTTCTTTCTCGCCGCCATCTGTAAGAGTCGCCCACCGCAAACCCATCCTTCCACGTCATACCCTGTGCCTCGTGCATGTCCGTGGTGTTCTTTTTACCGATGGCGTGTGAGCTGGTCATTCTCTATCGGGATGGAAGGTCTGGCTGTTTCCTCGTATGCCGTGATGAGTTCAGTGACCGGTTTGGCAAGGAGGGTTGGGAAGATACACAATCTTGTTTCGATCCAACCTTGCCCGATTCTCAGAGAACCAAGTCTTTGCACGAGGTCCCACGTGTCTGGGTGTGATCCTCTAGCATGCCAGGCCTTCTCAACTTCCTCCCACTTAAGCCTCCGAGATATGTAGCCACGACCCCTCCTGGTGATATTCCTTCTTCTGGGCATTAAGCGTATTGGTTTCTGACCTCTTTTTAGCTATAGCACCTTTTTTATATGTCACAAATTCGGGCCTTTGAGGTCTTATCTTCGCATAATATGCGTCTTCGAAATTTGGAGTCTCACCAGCTTTGACAAATTTGTTCAATTTTGTCTTCCAGTTGTGGAAAGCGTCAGCCATCTTCTTTAGAGTCCACTCTTTGACATTTTCCTTTATAACCGGGTTGTTTTCATCCTCCTCTGGCGGAAGGGTGAAATTTACCAACAACGAATTCCAAAAAGTTTTTTTTGGATCTTTCATCGACAAAGGCACCGTCGCCCTTCTTTGGCTTATTCCAATATTCAATTATGATTGTGATTTGGTTCCTAACAAGAACTCCAGCCTGACGTACAAATTTTTCTGCGGCCTTCTTGGGCTCCATCGGCCTGCCATCAACACGGACTGCTTCGATCGTGAACTTTGCACGATCTTTCAACCGATGGCTCGCGCCTCGCTTGCTCTTTTTCGTAGAATAAGATGGTTGCTGGTTGGTCGATCCAGAGGGCTAAAAGAAGAAAGAAATGTTAATTAATACATGTAGAAGAAGATTATTGGTGGAAGTCAGCAGAGGCTTAATCAATGCATATACCTCGCCGGACTTTGTAATCACTAAATTGCGTTCACCGGAGTCTTCATCTTCTCCATGACTACTTGAGCTGTCATCATGTCCCTCCAAGTTCAGATATTGTGAGGTGTCCTCATCAATAATGTTCTCCATTATTTCTTCTTCTTCAAGGTTTCTACTAAGTGGATCCATAGTTTCTAAAACAATAATATTATCTAGAGTAAGAGAGTAAACATTCAAGTGGACTTGGATTCATACACAAATATACATATTATTCATACAAAAATACACAAATAAATACACAAATGAAATTAAAACCCTAAGGATGCTTGATCATTTTAAACGAATTTCGAGGGGTCCAAACCCTAATCAGGATGAGTCAGAGCTCCACAACGACACCCCCAAGAGGGTAACGTTGGCAGGATCTAAGTTTGTATACAAGTGGGGCGGGTTTGCGTTCAATTATTTAGTCTCAGATAGCTACACCTACACGCAGTCCAATTTGTATACAAGTTTTAATCTATGCATGTAGTACAATTTATATTAGCCGGTGAAACTATGTTGCCCGCGAACCCGCCCCGCTTGACACCCTATCTATACTACTACTCCCTCCATAATTACATGTTGGAGATATGCCCAAGAGGCAATAATAAAGTGGTTATTATCATATCTTCATACTTATGATAAATGTTTGCATACCATGCTATAATTGTATTAATAGGAAACATTAATACTTGTGTGATTTGTAAACATAAAAGAGTTCCTAGTAAAGCCTCTTGTTAAACTAGCTTGTTGGTTAATATATGATCATGGTTTCGTGATCATGAACATAGAGATGTTATTAACAACAGGGTCATATCATTAGGAGAATGATGTGATGGACATACTCCTATAGTTAAGCGTATCATAAAGATCAAGTCATTTAATATAGTTCATTTGCTATAAGCTTTCTGATACATAGTAACCTAATTCATTCGACCATGAGATCATGTTAATCACCATCACTGGAAGGATGCTTTGATGACATCAAACACCACACCGTAACTGGGTGGCTATAAAGGTGGCATTGAGTGTTCGGAATTATGTGTTGAGGCACATGGATCAAGAGTGGGATTTGTCCATCCATATGACGGATAGATATACTCTGGGCCCTCTCGGTGGAATGTCATCCAATTAGCTTGCAAGCATGTGACTGGCTCACAAGGGATCACATATCACGGAACGAGAAAAGAGTACTTATAAGTAACGAGGTTGAACTAGGTATGCAGAGATACCGACGATCATAACCTCGGATAAGTAAACTATCGTGAGACAAAGGGAAATTGGTATCGTATGTAAGTGGTTCATTCGATCGCAAAGTAATCGTAGAAATATGTGGGAGCCATATGAATTTCCAGATTCCGCTATTGGTTATTGTTCAGAGAAGTGTCTCGATCATGTCCGCATAATTCACGAACCGTAGGGAGACACACTTAAGGATTCGATGTTGTTGAGTAGTTATGGAATGATGAGTAAGAGACCGAATGTTGTTCGAGTCTCGATGGGATCCGGATATCACGAGGAGATCCGGAATGGTCCGGAGAATAAGATTCATATAAGGAAAGTCCTGTTTCGGGTTGGAGAATGGTTAGGTGTTTTCATCGAATGTTCTAGAAGGTTCGAAATGTCGGACTCAAGGGAAGGGTACATGAATGTTTTATATCAAGTTGGTATGATTGCATCATGTACTAAGTGTCATCGCTGAACAAAATAGAGGGTTTAATCAAATCCTTGTTTGAAAAGTCAAAGGCCAATTTGAAAGTCAAACGGCTATTTTTGGGAAGTGCAGAGGGAGGTGGAAACGAGTTGGGAGGAGTCCTCTCCACCGCCGCCCACTTGGGATCCGAGTTGGGGAGGGATTCCCCTCCCCTTGGCTGGCGCCTCCCTCCTATAAGAGGAGGGGCAGGGCTCCCCTCTTAACACACAAGATCCCCACCTATAAACCCTAGCAGCCGCCGCCGCCCCCTAGGGTTTCTCCCCTAGCCGCCGACTTGGGCACCTCCAAGCCCTAGCCTCCGGCCCTAGCACCTCTTCCTCGGCGTGTCTAAACCCTAGATCGTCGAGGGCTCTCTCATAGTCCACCATACTCGCTCCGGCTTAAGGCGAAGCCCTGCGAGATCTCCCCTCTACTTCCGGTACCACGCCGTCGTGCTGCCGGAATCACGAGGAGAGTGCTACAACCTCCGCTGCCTACTGGAACAAGGGAGAGGAAGGTCTTCATCGAGTACCGAACGTGACCGATCGGAAGCGCTGCCGGAACGCAGTGCCGGAAGGATCGTCTACGCGATCTTGAGATCGGCAAGTGTACGACTACATCACCCACGAGAATCTGCTCTCGTTAACCGCTTTGGAATCTTCGAGGGTGAGTTCCTCTATCGACTTGTTGCTACAATCTAGTAGATAGATCTTGGCTTGTTTGTGTGCATGCGGTAGAAATTTTTTGTTTTCCATGCTACGAACCCCTACAGTGGTATCAGAGCCGTGTCTATATGTAGATCTGTTGCACGAGTAGAACACAATGGTCATTGTGGGCATTGATGCTTTTGTTGTCGATTGCTTCTTGTGTACTTTGCATATTGCGAGATGGTGGGATGAAGCGGCCCGGGCTAACCTTACATGACATCGTTCATGAGACTTGCTCCACGCTTGACATGCAACTTGTATTGCATAAGTGGCTTTGCGGGTGCCTGTTTCTCCCAACATAGTTAAGATTCAATTTACAACGGGTGATTGACAATACTAGTATCAATGTTGTGGTTATTGTTCGTAAGTTAGAGCGACACTTATTGAAAGCCCCAAACCACGTAAAATATGCAAAGAAAACTAGAGGCGTCTAACTTTGTTTTGCAGGGGTGTGCTGTGATGTGATATGGCCATGATTGTGATTATATTTGATGTTTGCAATGTTCCTTATTGTAAGCGGCAACCGGCAGGAGCCATATGGTTGTCTTTAAATTCTGTTAAGACCCGCGTGTCTATTCAAAGTAGTTGTAATAGTTGAAGCTGGTGGACGACAAACCATGGAGCGGCATCATTGACCTTGATGCAATGCCGGTGATGATGGAGATCATGTTCGTGCTTGAAGATGGAGATCGGAAGCACAAAGAAGAAAGGCCATATCATATCACATATTATGAATTGCATGTGATGTTAATCCTTTTATGCATCTTGTATTGCTTAGTTCACGACGGTAGCATTATAAGATGATCCCTCAAGCACACAATTTCAAGTTTTAAAGTGTTCATCCTTAGTAAGCACCGTTGCTAAAACTCGTTGTTTCGAAGCACCACGTGATGATCGGGTGTGTTAGATTCTGCGAGTGTATACAACGTGAGCAAGCCAGATTTGCTCATGCGAAAGCTGAGGTAGATCTTGACGAGCCTAGCATGTATAGACATGGTCTCGGAACACGGATCACCGAAAGGTAAAGCATGAGTCATATAGTAGATATGATGAACATGTTGATTGTTCGTCATTGAAGCTGCATCAACTCTCGTGATGATCGGTTTTGATGTGGTGGATTTGGTTCGTGTGATCACTAAAACAATGTGAGGGATATTGTTTTGAGTGGGAGTTCAACGGCAATATGATTAAAAGTTGAAAACTATTTATCATAAATTATATCAAAGTGAATTTGCATAATTGTTGTAATAATTGGCATCCGTTTATCACCTTGCGCTTAGTTATAATTGAGATGATAGAACTATAGAATTCTGGTTAGTTACTTTACGAACTGGTATCGTATTGTTTTGAAGTGTTAATCTAAAGTTTAAAAGTCCTATTGCAAACTTTTAGTAAGTTCCGGTTACTCCATGAAGTTTAATAATTGGTATTAAATCAAGAGTGACAATTCCAAGAGTTAGTGTATGAGTATCATGTTTGTCTCCATGATTCTTGATATTTAAAGAATTGTCTTAATATCAAGGTTATCTAGGATCTGAAAGAGTTATTTCAGAAACATTGATGTATGGAAGATATTGTGATATCTGAAATGAAGTTTTGGTTGCAACATGATAGAGTATAATATGGCAAAAGTCATATTCTCATATTTGATGAGAATTTGCAAAAGGTTGCAGACACTAGTTGTCCTAATCCTCCAAAAGGTTTTGGAGAGCAACATTATACTCGCGATTCACCGCAATAAGCTAAAGTACCTTGATCATGAATAATTCCATGGTAAGGGTGAATATTTGATGTAGGTAAAATGTTTACTACACCAAGAGATTACTAAAGAAAGGAATTTGAAAGAACACCAAACATTTGATAATGGTGATCTACTTCAAAGTGCAAGTCCAAAGACATTGGTACTTAACTACACACGCTTTGGACTATGTGTCATGTGTATGGCTCCACTATTGATGTTGATAGATTCTTTCAAACAGAAAAGAAAATACTGAAAGAGAATCTCATAAATATATGGCAGAAAAGAAAAAAGACTAGAATTGTTCAGTTTAAGTATATAGATGATATACATGTTATGGCTATATTCTTTGCTTATTAAACAATGTGGTTATTAAGTATTTTGATACTGAATTTGTTGGTGTGTATCGTCATACAAAACAACACAATTCATGAACTACAATGGCCTAAGTAACTAGCAAAAGAATATGTGATGATGTTCATCGAGAACAAATAAAGGGTTATTGTGTTGCTCGTTAAACATCAAAGCTTGCCTTCAAGATTTGTTTTATCAGGTATTATGAGAACAAAATGGTTGTTCAAATAATTGCCGTAATCCATAAAAGATGGATGATTCACAAATCTCGTTGGAGAAATCACATCCATAAAACTAGTGCTAAAAATGTCGAAAGAAAAATTGATTGAAAGATCGCTTAGGAAGTGACATCGCCGTTTAAATTATATTGGAAAGAAAACATGAAGAAACTCCATGTGGATGGAATTTTGGAGTCTTTTGATTTTTGATCACATGACGCTTGTGAAACTTTCCTAGAGATAATTAAAACTTCGTTCATAGGCCAAAAAGGAATGAATGACTAGCTTATTGGAACTTGTATATATTGTTGTACGAAGTCCATTATGTGTAGTCAAGAGCGATGGATTTCAACTTCACATGCTTTCTCCAAAAATTTGAGTGAATATATGAATATTTACTTAATAAGGATGAAGTATGAAACATTTGAAAAGTTCAAAGACTTTCAAGATGAAGTGCAAAATCATTGTAACAAGAATATAAATAGTTTATGATAAGATCATAAAGGAAGATATTTGAGTTACAAGTTTAGCATAATACCTGAGATTTAAGGAATCGTTCCGTGAATTTGCATTTCCGAAACACCATAAGAGTATGGAGCGTTCGAGATATGTAATTAAACCTTGTTTGACATGGTAAAGATCAAAGGTGTAAATCATAAAAATGCCATTATATTTTAAAAGATTAAAAGCTTTAGAGACTACCATTTTTCCACTGAAAAGAGCTCCATCATAATCCGTTGAATTGACACCATATAAAGTTATGGTTTGGGATAAAACCCAAGTTGTCCTTTCTTAAACATTGGTATGCTATGCATAAGAAAGATGTTTGCAACCAAAGTCGGATGAACCTGTCTTTGTTAAGTATTCCTCCATAATACCGGAGACAAAAGTGTTTGTCGCTTAGAACGTCAAATTTCTTTGAGAATGAATTTTTCGTGAAAAGTTAAGTGGGAGGACAATAGAACTTTGATAAGGTTAAAAGAACCTTAGCTATATGTGCAGAGTTGCGCAGCGCTGAAAAGTGTTCCGGAGGCAGCAACAATGCTCATGGCTCACGTGCCTCAAAGGTTGTGGTTACGAAGGTCAAAGTTTTCTATTGAACCAAGTAGGTCGAGTAAACAATCAAATACCAAGATTTGAGGGTTGAATCATTATTTGAGAATAATGAACGTACTACATGCAAAGAAGCGATGATGGGCCCTGACTCCGTAAAATGGCATGAAACCATAAAATCCGTGATAGTTCCATACACGAGAAATCAAGTTTTGAACTTGAAGGACCCTCGAGAAAGGTGTAAGACCTTGCAGTTGTGTTTGGATCTATAAAGAAATAGACATGGATGTTTCACATCTATGAAATCATCGACATGTCGGGAAAAAGTTCACGACAATATTCAAAGAGTTGACTATGACAAGATCTGATCTTTCATTAAGCGATATTTAGTCTAGATGGATTAATGTAGCAACCACGACATATAATTTTGTTATGTGTTGGATAAACAAAACAAGTTCTTCTAATAGAAGGGTTACCTAGGACGTGTGCATGACACGGTCCAAAGGGTTTTGTTAATTCAAAGGATGCTAAAATCATATGCAAACTTCAATGGTTGAAGTAAGCATAGCGGAGTTGGAATCTTCACTATGATGAAACTGTTAAAATAGTTTAAATTCATCGGAGACAATGAAGATGCTTGCATTTGCAAGAAATTAAGTGGGAGCGCTAAGACATATTTCTAATACATTATGTGGAGGACATATTGTTGAGTGGAAATGATGTATCTTTTATTAACACATATTAAAAATTTCATCCTGATGAAAGACTTAGGCAAAACCCAAATATTTGGCATCGATAGACGCTAATATGGTTGTGCCAAAAGTACATAAATGATATATTGAATGAGTTCAATATAGAAACTACAAGAAAGGTTCTTGTCACACAGAAAGGATTGAATGAGTTCAATATTGATGATATATTCAAGTATATTGACACTTGGTAAGTGAAACAAAGATTCAAGTATAGATTGATACTTGATGTATGAAATCACAAAGAGTATTTATATCAATCATACTGTGATATGTACAAATCCAGATATGTCCTATGCTCTAAATGTTATGAGCATATACCAGAATGATTCATAAGATGATCATTGGACGATAGTAAGGATAGTCTTATGATCTTTTGGAAGAACTAAGAGTATATTGTTTTGTAGAAGTGACAAATAGATAGTTAGTTCATTGTAAAAGTACTACATTGATACTAGTTTTTTCACAAAGTACAAAATTAAGTTTATCTCAATCTAAACTAAGGGTGGCACAATATAATGGAAAGTAAGTTCCATAGTGGATTTGGATGAGTTCCAAAGTTAAGACATTGTGACAGATACTACAACAAAAGGCTAAGTATATGACTGCTATTATAGCAGCTAAAGAGGGCATTTGTGTCAAGTAGTTTGTTATCAAACTAGGTGTAGTTCACAGCGGGATAATACTATGAAGATATATTGTACGACAATATTATCAACATGTTTTAACCCCAAAGAACTAAAGGTCTCACCAAAGGACCAAATTTATACAAAGCCATCTCATTAGAGAATGAGTGATGCGTAGAGACGCAAAGACATGCAATTACACACGGATCTGGAAGTGTCACATCCGGAGATCAGTTGACCACTAGCAATCGTGTACATACAACACCGGAAAGCCATAGGTGTTGAATACACAAAGGTTTGAAACTAGATTATTGACTCTAGTGCAAGTGGGAGACTGTTGGAGATATGCCCAAGAGGCAATAATAAAGTGGTTATTATCATATCTTCATACTTATGATAAATGTTTGCATACCATGCTATAATTGTATTAATAGGAAACATTAATACTTGTGTGATTTGTAAACATAAAAGAGTCCCTAGTAAAGCCTCTTGTTAAACTAGCTTGTTGGTTAATATATGATCATGGTTTCGTGATCATGAACATAGAGATGTTATTAACAACAGGGTCATATCATTAGGAGAATGATGTGATTGACATACTCCTATAGTTAAGCGTAGCATAAAGATCAAGTCATTTAATATAGTTCATTTGCTATAAGCTTTCTGATACATAGTAACCTAATTCCTTCGACCATGAGATCATGTTAATCACCATCACTAGAAGGATGCTTTGATGACATCAAACACCACACCGTAACTGGGTGGCTATAAAGGTGGCATTGAGTGTTCGGAAAATATGTGTTGAGGCACATGGATCAAGAGTGGGATTTGTCCATCCATATGACGGATAGATATACTCTGGGCCCTCTCGGTGGAATGTCATCCAATTAGCTTGCAAGCATGTGACTGGCTCACAAGGGATCACATATCACGGGAACGAGAAAAGAGTACTTATCAGTAATGAGGTTGAACTAGGTATGCAGAGATACCGACGATCATAACCTCGGATAAGTAAACTATCGTGAGACAAAGGGAAATTGGTATCGTATGTAAGTGGTTCATTCGATCACAAAGTAATCGTAGAAATATGTGGGAACCATATGAATTTCCAGATTCCTCTATTGGTTATTGTTCGGAGAAGTGTCTCGATCATGTCCGCATAATTCACGAACCGTAGGGAGACACACTTAAGGATTCGATGTTGTTGAGTAGTTATGGAATGATGAGTAAGAGACCGAATGTTATTCGGAGTCTCGGATGGGATCCGGGATATCACGAGGAGATCCGGAATGGTCTGGAGAATAAGATTCATATAAGGAAAGTCCTGTTTCGGGGTTGGAGAATGGTTCCGGTGTTTTCATCGAGAATGTTCTAGAAGGTTCCGGAATGTCCGGCACTCCGAAGGGGAAGGGTACATGAATGTTTTATATCAAGTTGGTATGATTGCATCATGTACTAAGTGTCATCGCTGAACAAAATAGAGGGTTTAATCAAATCCTTGTTTGAAAAGTCAAACGCCAATTTGAAAGTCAAACGGCTATTTTTGGGAAGTGGAGAGGGAGGTGGAAACCGAGTTGGGGAGGAGTCCCTCCTCCTCCGCCGGCCCACTTGGGATCCGAGTTGGGGAGGGATTCCCCTCCCCTTGTCCGGCGCCTCCCTCCTATAAGAGGAGGGGCAGGGCTCCCCTCTTAATACACAAGATCCCCATCTCTAAACCCTAGCAGCCGCCGCCCTCCATAGCCGCCGCCGCCCCCTAGGGTTTCTCCCTAGCCACCGACTTGGGCACCTCCAAGCCCTAGCCGCCAGCCCTAGCACCTCTTCCTCGGCGTGTCCAAACCCTAGATCGTCGAGGGCTCTCTCATAGTCCACTATACTCGCTCCGGCTTAAGGAAAAGCCCTGCGAGATCTCCCCTCTACTTCCGGTACCACGCCGTCGTGCTGCCGGAATCACGAGGAGAGTGCTACAACCTCCATTTTCTTTGGAACAAGGAGAGGAAGGTCTTCATCAATCAACGCGAGCGATGTGGCCATGAAGCGCTGCGAACACTGGCCCAGGAAGGATCGTCTACGCGATCTTGAGATCGGCAAGTGTAGGACTACATCACCCACGAGAATCTGCTCTCGTTAACCGCTTTGGAATCTTCGAGGGTGAGTTCCCCTATCGACTCGTTGCTACAATCTAGTAGATAGATCTTGGCTTGTTTGTGTGCATGCGGTAGAAATTTTTTGTTTTCCATGCTACGAACCCCTACATTACATGCCATCTTAGTTTCGAGTTTCCCGATTTTGACCATCAAGTCCACCAACATTAAGTAAACAATATTATCGATGTTACAACATCAGAAACTTTACTTAAATATGAAGACACGACTATATCTTTTATACATCACACATATTCCCCACCAGGTGTATTGATCTAGTTAGAGAAGTTACAAGCTGCAAGATGGTTTTGGAGAGCAGGGACACCACTACGGCGGTTCGGGGAGATCTGCGTGAGCCATCCTCGGCATCTCCAAGAAACTGGTTATAGAGGCACTCCCTAATATGTGACCGCGCGCGTTTGGAGATCAGATCTTAATGGTAAGTACGAATCGGGACAACTTCTTCTCATAGTCCCAGTCCATCCACAAAAGAAGACTAACACTCAAGACATGTATTAATATTAAAAACATGAACTAGAGTTACATAATATGAGCATGAACTTCTTGGCATATGTCCTTCCTTATGATCGCTTCAGACGTAACCATGGAGCATCTTCTTTACTTAACGGAATGCTTGGGTCAGTTTTCCTTTGTGAAGGCGAATTTCATCAAACTTATTATAATCTTGACATATACATCTTGTCGTCGATTCCCACGATGTATCTTTTCCACTGAAAGAACTATGTGGCGCTTTGGCTCATCATATGATGTATTCGTTTGCATATTTTTCTTTTTTTTTCTGCAGGACATGTCCTTCACATAGAAAACCTGAGCCACATCATTGGCTAGGGGCGAATGGTTCGTCTAAGTTCTTGTCTACCTTCATAAGATTGTTGAGATCCACCGTTGTCATTCCGTACTTCTTGTCTACCTCAACCCCTCCTCCTGTTAGCTTGACCCATTTGCATTGAAACAAGGGGACCTTAAAATTAGGTCCATAGTTAAGTTCCCATATCTCCTCTATGAACCCATAATCGTGGTCTTCGCCCATTGTCTTCTGCATCGAGCGGACACCACTATTTTGGTTGGTGCTCTTTTTATCTTGGCCTATCGTGTAAAATGTATTCCCATTTATCTCGTACCCTTGGAAAGTACATACAATCAAAGATGGTGTCTGGCCAACAAGTACAGTGATCTAGCATGGTGTTATTCGTGAGAAGTCTTTGCAGCCCGCCAAAACTCGCCATGTGTTCACTTATAATCCATTCATCGGTATCCGGGTGTTTGAGGCGTATTAAATTCTTGTGTTCATTGATATACGGGGCAACCAAGATAGATCTTTGTAAAACCGTGTAGTGTGCTTGATTGAGAGAATGTCCGTCCCTACATATCATTGCTTTACATCCTAGGGTGCCTTTTCCATGATCTCCCCTCATGTCGTGATTCTGGAACACCAACCGCCTTAAGGTCAGGAATAAAATCAACACAGAACTCAATGACCTCCTCTGTTACATAGCCCTTAGAGATGCTTCCTTCTGGCCTAGCACGATTATGAACATATTTCTTTAAGACTCCCATGTACCTCTCAAAGGGGAACATATTGTGTAGAAATACAGGACCGAGAATGGCAATCTCTTCTACTAGGTGAACCAGGAGATGCGTCATAATATTGAAGAAGGATGGTGGGAACACCAACTCAAAGCTGACAAGACATTGGGCCACATCATTTGTAACCTGGTAGGCTTTACGGATCGATTACCTTCGAGATATTGCATTGAGGAATGCACATAGCTTCACAATGGGTACTCGAACATTTTCACGAGAAGCCCCTCAATGCAATCGGAAGCAATTGTGTCATAATCACGTGGCGATCATGAGACTTGAGGTTTTGAAATTTTTCTGCCATATTTATTATTCCTTTATATTCGACGAAGCGACGGGACCTTGATCTTTCGGACATTCAAAAAGATTTCCTTCTGCTTTGGTAAGAGTGTAGCTGGCGGGAGTTAAGTGGCATCGTTTACCCTTCTCGTTCTCGGGATGCATAGGCTCTTGAGGCTTTCGGACTTTGCTGGTCTGCCGTGCTTCGGTGTATCTTTTGTCTTCCCATACACTCCTAGAAAGCCTAGCAGGTTCACGCAAACATTCTTCGTCACGTGCATCACGTCGATTGAAGCGGACCTCTAAGACATTCCAATAGGGTAGGTCCCAAAATACAGATTGCTTCTTCCACATGGGCGCGTGTCGGCATCGTCATTGAACAGATAGACTGCCGGGACCTTTTCTAAAGATTAATTCTAGGTCCTTGACCATACCAAATACCTCCTCACGATGGAGGGAGGCTTCCTCCGGGTTACGCGTTTGAAATTCTTGCCTTTCTTTCTTCTTTGGATGCAGTTCGGAAGAAATGGCGATACCCTAGGTACACAACCTTCTTACATTTATCCAAATATACACTTTCAGTCTCATCTAAACAGTGTGTGCATGCATTGTATCCCTTGTTTGTGCGCCTGAAATGTTACTAAGTAGGCCAATCATTGATGGTTATGAAAAGCAATGCTCGTAGGTCAAATGGCTCCCCTTTGTGCTCATCCCACATACGTACACCTGGTTTGGCCCACAGCTGTAAAAGTTCTTCAACTAATGGCCTTAGGTACACATCAATGTCGTTGCCGGGTTGCCTCGGGCCTTGGATGAGCACTGGCATCATAATGAACTTCCTCTTCATACACAACCAAGGAGGAAGGTTATAGATACATAGAGTCACAGGCCAGGTGCTGTGACTGCAGCTCTGCTCACCAAAAGGATTCATGCCGTCTGTACTTAGACCAAACCTTAAGTTCCTTGCGTCACGTGCGAAGTCCGGGTACTCTCGCTCGACTTTTCTCCACTGTGACCCATCAGCGGGGTGTCTCAACATCGCGTCTTTCTTACGGTCTTGCATGTGCCATTGCAACAACTTGGCATGCTCTTTATTTCTGAAGAGACGTTTTAACCGTGGTATTATAGGAGCATACCACATAACCTTGGCGGGAACCTTCTTCCTAGGGGCCTCGCCCTCAACATCGCCAGGATCGTCTAAATGCGATCTTATACCGCAGTGCAGTGCATAACGGGCATGCATCCAAATTCTCGTACTTCTCACCGCGGTAGAGGATGCAGTCATTAATGCAGGCATGTATCTTCTGCACGTCTAATCCTAGAGGGCAGACAACCTTCTTTGCTTGGTATGTACTGTCGGTCAACTCATTATTTCTTGGAAGAAGATTCTTCATTTTTACCAACAACTTTGAAAATGCGCTGTCAGTCACACCGTTCTCTGCCTTCCATTGCAGCAAATCCAGTGTGGTACCTAGATTTTTGTGGCCATCTTCGCAAGTTGGGTACAACAATGTTTTGTGATCCTTTAACATCTGCTCCAGCTTCTCCTTCTCCTTTTCAGTTTCACATTCTTCCTTTGCATCAGTAATGGCCCGACCAAGATCGTCATCAGCGGGCCCATCTGCTGCCTCTTGATCTTCATTATCTACCCCCGTTGCAGTATCATCATATTCAGGATACATATTATGATAGTTGTCATCATCCTCTTCTTCTTCGTTGTCTTCTATCACAACCCCTTTTTCTCCGTGCTTGGTCCAACAATTATAGCTGGGCATGAAACCAGATCGAAGCAGGTGGGAGTGAATGGTTCTGGTATTTGAGTAGTCTTTCTTGTTCTGACAGTGAACACACGGACAACACATAAAACCATTGTGACCACGGTTTGCATTAGCCACAACGATGAAATTTTTGAGGCCCGTAATGTACTCGGAAGTGCAGCGGTCACCGTACATCCATTGCCGGTTCATCTGCATTAATATGTAGTATATATCAAAAATTAATAGGGAGATGACCATTTATATATATAGTACATCAATGACACATGAAAGGATAGTTGCCGATCTCGACCGAGAAGGAAAGACCAACGAGAAAACTTATTTTGAGCTCTCGGGCATTTCACCGAACACCTTTTGTGCATATGAAAAAAACACAAACTTGCAGTCTTCACACCCTCTTGCTAGGATCCAAAATGAGATAGTGAAAAAATGGAAGAGTGGGGTCTGGGCTGCGGTGTCTTATATATCCCCCCCCCCCCCCTTTAACACCGGTTCAAGCCACGAACCGGTGTTAAAAGAGGGGGCTGCGCGGGCCACTGTTGCAGGGTCTCCTTTTTTGCCGCATGGGCCACGCTGGTACGACCCCCCCTTTAACACCGGTTCGTAGAAGAACCGGTGTTAAAGACCTTTTCCAGGATCAACGAAAAGCCTCGTTTCCACTAGTGAATATGGACATCGGTACAAGCTTGCACTATCTCCATGTTCTTACCATTCTCGCTTTTCTCTTCATAGACAAACAATGGTTAAGCATTACTATATCAGTACAAAGTATTTCCAAATAAGAAAATCATCAAGACAATACAAAGTTGATGGAGGATTTGCAAAGTGATGATGCTTTAGTCCCGTATTTCCCAATGGAATGTTGGCACATATATGGAGTAGAAATTCTCGAGCGCACCTCGTCATGGGCATAACGAGTAAATTACAGGAGGCACTCTCTCATCAAACAGAGCTCTATCTCTCGTCATGGAATCGTTAGGCGGTACTTCCTGGTATCAGTACATTGGAAAGGGTGGAGAGTATTTCAAAAAATTCGTTGGTATCGATAGTCGGCCATAGAAGAAACCTTTCTACCTATTGTATGCATTTATGTATTTTCCCACTATGTCAAAAAGGAGCCGCATGCATCAGCACGATGAGGTGTAATTATTGACTTTGTGCCAAGCCATGAATCACCTGGCATACAACGAAGGCGTCGAACTTGTGACGATAAAAGCGGTGGCCGTGCATGAGTCCGTTCAAGATATATAAAGTTGCAACCAAGTTCAAGTGTCATGCGCATGCCTAATATTGAGAACATATCATTGAAGATCATACTGAAAAAAAGAGTACAAAATCCAATTTTGTAACTCATATTAATCACTATAATGAAAGTAACGAAATTTGTTGTGTAGCCATTTTTCTATATGATGAAGTAAATAGTCTTGTCCCATCCCTTATAAAACACCGTAGGCATGTGATTTTATTGCATGGCCATTGACAAATAATATGCACTTCACAAGGCGCTTTTTGATTTTTTTTCCGATAAATAAAATATATTAATATCACGAATATAGGCGCCTAGCCTCTACACTAATAAGATGCCCACAAACATCAACTATGCACACAACATAAAAAAAGATAAACATAAAACAAAGACCCTGGCGCGGTGATGAAACTCGTAACAACATCACTCTAACCACCACCTAAAACAATAGTCGAACTACAAAAGAGATTTGCCAAAAGCAACACAATTAGGAAGGAAATAATTCACAAGAGTTGTTGTTGCCCGATCAAAGATGGGATTTCACCCTGAAAAAAGTCTGAGTTCTCAAAACAATGTCTTCAGCAAGGACATGTACAACCAATGAAGGACATACCTTGAGTTTTCACCTAGGAAATCGTGACCGGATACTCAAGAAGCACCACCCAAAATGCATTACACATGCTGTCACCCTTTCTCGACAAGGCTGTTGCTGCCAGTCACCAACCACCGACACAAAGAAAGAGCTAGTTTAGACTAGTCTTCATCAAAACCAAAACACCTCTCCTCCATAACTTCGAAACCTCAGATCACAGCCACAATGATTTTCTCTGACTCTGTCGATATCATGGAAATCTATAATTAGACATGTGTTATGGCATCTAAAAGAAATCAAAGCTTTGTGCCACACGCTCATGAAACAAGGCTAGCTGAAGATAAGGTCATGCACGACAATATCGTTTCCGATCTAGATATCCATACGCCAATCAGCGGAGATCTCCGAGAGCAAGACCAGAAATTGCTGGACAAATGAAGGAGGCCAACATGAATCAGATCGGCGATTTGGCGCCTGAAAATCAGCAGGGCAAACCACCCTTATTTGCACTAATCGCCTCTGTGCCACCAACTAGGATGTCATAGCCGACAACGGATCTAGCTAGGATCCTAGACCGAAGACGGGTAAGTTTATAGAATTCTTTTTGCATGTTGAACATTTTTTTAGTGAAGGGGGGTGAAAACCCTGCCCTCTGCAACGGATGAGCACATAGCCTTTTGTTAAAGGTTCATCATCCATAATTTAATTAGAAGCGTAGTACAAACTCAAGGATCGCTACTAGGAAACACGTATCCTATCTTAATAATAAATTAAAACGATCTAACTTGGTACCTTTTATGTATGTTATATGTTCATCCCATGTGATATTGTTGGATATTAGGGTTAATAGATGGTGAATAGACCTACATGTGAAGTTTGCAATAGTTTGCCCATATAAATATTAACTTAACCATCTAACGCCACCTGTGCTACTAGTGGTGTTCCAGCTACACACCACCAGTACCAATTACCGGTACCAGTTAGTGGCGTGGGATTGGTGGAGTGCGGCTTCAACTCCACTAACCTGGTTTTCCTTACACCGCCAATAAGGTTTTAGGAGTTAGTGCTCACATAACATATTCGTGAAGGTCGGCGCTCGCATCGTGGCCTCCGCTGCGCCGATTCCGCGCCGTGCTCGACCCCCTCCGCCGCCGCCCCCAACCCGCTTCCGCCGGAGCAGGTGGCCGCCCTAGCCGACCTGCACGGGCTCGCGTGGGGGGACGTCGAAGAAGACGCGCTGGTGCTCACCGCGGTGGTGCCCACGTCGGAGGCGGCGCCGGGACCGGTGCTCGGGATGCGCCTTGACGGTGAGGTCTCGAACGGCGAGCGTGGCGTGGCGCGAGGTGCCGATCCGCCTCCTCCTCCAACCACAGGATTTCCTCCCCTGGCGGGCTGCCCGGCCTTCGCCGGCGAGGAGGTCCCCGGCAGGCGTCCATGGC
This sequence comes from Avena longiglumis, assembly GCA_030063025.1. Classification (NCBI taxonomy): domain Eukaryota; kingdom Viridiplantae; phylum Streptophyta; class Magnoliopsida; order Poales; family Poaceae; genus Avena; species Avena longiglumis. The sequence goes on from CP125974.1 coordinate 84,941,485, forward strand.
GGCGCCTCAGCACGGGGTAGGAGGGGTGGGGAGGGGACGGCGTTGTGGCGCTCCTGGGCTGGGCGACTGGACGGCGCGTGGGCCGAGGCCTGCGGGCTGTCTGGCCCAGGTGGCCCAGGTTCCGCTGGTGGGCTCGTCGCATGCGTCCAGGGTCTCTCGGCCCATCCGGCCCTCCTCGGCCTAGGACGTGGTGATCCCACTTGCCCTAAGCCACCAGTCCCAGGCGTCCAGCGCCACTCTCCCGGCTCCCGTGCCCCCGCCGCCAACCTCCCCCTGCCTGGAGCCCCGACGGACGTACCTTGCCGCCTTGATGGCTCCCCGCCCGCCGGCTCAGCAGCTCCCGCCCTCCCCGTGTCGCTCCTTGTCTCCGCGCCGTTCTCGCTCCCCTGCCCGTGACCGCCGGCCGCCGCCGATGCGGGGACAGCATGGTGCGTACCGGCACCCCGGCCGCCGCTCGCCGCCCGGCGTGGTCCTCGACCGCCGCCCGTCCGCTCCCCGCACGCCGGACGCTGGATGGCCCCGCCGCCCCCCACTCCCGTCGGCGGTAGCGAGGGACGGGAGGCCCGCCTCGGTCCGCTGTCTTTGTTGTCCAGCAGTAGCGTGAGCGAGCGGTGGCTAACGGATGCGAGCCCGTGGCGCTGAGGCCCGTCGTGCCGTGACCGTGGTGTCGCAGCCCCGTGAGGGTGGGGTGGACGCTTCGGCGGCCTCCAAGAGGAAGAAGAAAAAGAGCAAGAAGAAGAAGAAGGCCCCACCCTCGGCCGCCGCGGGCACGTCGGGGACATCGGTTCCCACGGTCGCCCCCCCCCCTGTGGCGCCGCGTGGTAGTGGCAGCGAGCTGGCGTCATCCTTACCGCGGCCCAAGGAGTCTCTGGAGTACTATGGTGACGGTGTCGACGGGGGCTTCTACTTCATCGACCTGGGGGGCGTGCAGATGACGGTCCCGGAGACACTGGCGAGGGTGTCGATCCTCCCAGACCGGGCCCCTCCTCTCTCGGTGACGGTGACGGAGGCCCTTCTCTAGGAGGAGCTCAGCGCGGTGCTGCCCGGCCACGAGTGGCCGGTCCACCGCATCTCTGACTCGGAGTTCGTGGTCTCCTTCCCCTCGGTGGCGGTCCTGCGCATGTGCGCCCTCGGCTCCTCCTTCACGCTCCCCATCCACCAGCTGAAGGTGGCCATCCAGCCGTCTTCCGCGGCGCAGGAGACGGTGGCCACCCTCTCGGAGGTCTGGGTGCGCCTCCTCGGAGTCCCGTTCGAGGCTCGGTCCCCGGAGGTGGTGGCGCTTATCTCGCAGGCGGTTGGCAAGCTGACGGAGGTGGACTTGGGTTCGCTGGCGGGACACAGAGCGATCAGGCTTCGCATCCTCTGTCCTTCCGCCTAGGTGTTCCCTGTCTCGCTTGCCCGGTTCTTCTTCGACCGCGTGGCCCGGGACCTCTTGGTGGAGCTTGACGAGGAGGTGGTTACCACGGTGACTATCCCCCCGCCCAGCCCCCCCCTCCCCCGGCCAGTGACGACCCGGGGGCGGGCCGCGGGTCGGAGCACTCCGACGATAGTGACTCGGGCTCCGACCCTGAGTCCCCGCTCCCCACCGACGCGTCGCCACCCCCGCCCCTTCCCGCTCAGGGGGCCTCTGGAGGTGGCTCGGTGTCGGCTGCTCTCTCCGGTGGGGGTCCCTTCTTCCCCGGGAGACGGCCCCTGTCTCTGAGCGCTCCGGCCAAGTTGGCCCCGGTGGACCTCCCTCGCTGCTGCCGCCCGGATCCCCCCGTCTCCTTCGACCTCGACATCGCGCAGTACGGCTCCAACCTTCCCCAGCCCTCTCTGCCCCGTTCGGCCCCCTGGTCGCCTCTCCCCCCTTGGAGATGGAGTCCTCGGGGAGTGAGGGGATGGTCGTCTGCGCCAACCTGTCCCCGCGGTCCCCCGGTGTGGTGTGCTACTCCCTCGCCCCGGACACCCCGGCACCGCTCGGCCTCACGCTAACCTCTGGTGACCCTCCCTCCCCTGCGGTGGTTGCCAAGTTGCGCCAGGCCAGGACTCCCAGGCCTCCTCCTCCGCCCCCTCCCTCCACAGTGTGCGTCTCGCCGACTCCCGGACAGGCCTGTCCGGGCCCGAGCCGACGGTGGCCGAGAGGGCCGCGCGCCGGGTGGCGGCGCGTGAGACTTCTCAGGTACTCCCGCCGATCCTTCTGCTCATCCCCCTGGCCCGGATCCTTCGGGATCGATTGGTTCCCCGTTTTGTGTTCTTTCAGAGGTTTCCCTGGCTCACCTTGGCGAGGTGGCGGAGGACTACGGGCTTGTGTTCCGGGGCGAGAAAGGACCACGTCTCGAGCAGCTCGCTGCCATTAAGGCGCGGGAGGGGTATGCGGGCGATATTGCTGCCCGGCGTGATTCGGGGCGAGAGCAGCTCCCGGATCCTTACCGAGGACAGGTCCGTTGGACATGTCCTTAGTGGGGATCCCCCTCCTGTCCCTGATGGGCGGGAGATCAAACCAGGCGCTGACCCCCTCGGGTAGGCCGCGTGGGAGACCTCCCAAAGCAGCTGCGTCTCATCCCCGTCTCCCCCGTGCCCGCTCGGTCCCCACTAAGGGGACCGCCCTGGTCTAGGGGTCCGGATGGACATCCTTCGGGCCTTCCGGATGTTTATTTGGAACATCCGGGGGTTCGGTCTCGAGGGCCGACGCCGCCAGATCAAGGATTACATCCGCCAGGAGTTGCCGGATATTGTCGGCTTTCAAGAGACTATTCGCCAAGATTTGTCCATTTTCGAGTTGGAAGCCCTCAGCCACTGCAAGTTCTCCTTGTTCTGGCTTCCTGCTGCTGACCACTCCGGGGGTATCCTCTTGGGGGCCAAGGAGGATACTTTGTGATAGATGACATGGACCGGGGGGAGTTCTTCGTGAGCATGGCCCTCACCCATAGGCAATCCCACTTCAGCTTCGAGGTGATTATTGTCTATGGCCCCGCGGACCATCGGAGGTCCTCGGCGTTTTTGCTTGAGCTCAAGTCGAAGGTGGAACGGACTGATATCCCGGTGGTGATAGCCGGTGATTTCAATCTGATCCGCTCGGTTCACGACAAGAGCTCGGCAAACGTGGACCTCCCTAGGATGCGTATGTTTAATGACTGCATCGCTGATCTCGCACTCCGCGAGATTGTGCGGGTGGGCGCTAGATATACGTGGACAAACAAGCTCGGCCAATCCGTGGCGTCCTCGACCGTGTGTTTGTCTCCGTCGGTAGGAGGTGGCCTTCCTCTGTGTGCCACAGGCGGTCACTAGGATTGGGTCCGACCACACCCTCCTTTTCTCGTCCGGCGGTGGCCTGCCCCGATGAACCGCTTCCACTTTGAGTCGCCGGCTCTGAAGGGGCTTTGTGGGCGGTCGGTCGAGGTGGCTAGCTGACGCCGACCCGTGTTCTTGTGCGGTCGATATCGCACCATTGTGCTAAGATGGCGCCAATTCATGAGGGTTGGGGGCTAACAGGGGCGGAACCGTGCTCGAAGCGTCGATTCAGGGAGATCCAAGCTTTGGATCGGGAGGCTGACCTCCACGGCCTCTCGGCGAGTGGTCCCATAGATACTCACAGAGACCTCCATTATGGAGATCTACAAGGGAGAGGCGTCGCGTCGGCGTAGCCGCCAGAACTGGACGGTCCAAGGGGAGTCGAACACGGCCTACTTTCATGCCGTGGCAAACGGTAGGAAGCGGAAGTGTTCGATCCCCTGCCTCTGGGCGGGCGAGGACCTGTTGGAATCCCCACAGGCCCTCTCCGCCCATATTTATTCGTTCTACCGGGACCTCTTATCGGCGCCCGCGCCTTCGGGTCTCTCGCTGGCCCCGGACTTCTGGTCGGCTGCCGCGCTGGTCTCCCAGGAAGAGAATGAGGACCTCACCCGTCCTTTTCTCTCGGAGGAGGTGGCAACGGCCCTGAAGTACATGAAGACTAGCTCGGCCCCGGGCCCGGATGGGTTGCCCGTGGGCTTTTTCTAGACCTTATGGCCTCAGCTTCAGGCGGTGATTCTCCAGATGTTCCAGGAATTCTATGTTGGGACCCTGGTGATGTCTCGCCTGAACCTCGGCGTTATTTCTCTGATCCCCAAAGTGGTTGGGGCCACGGACATCCGCCACTTCCGCCCGATTACTGTGATCAACGTCATCCGATACATTCGCAAGGTGCATGCTCTCGTCTCGCTCGGTCTTTGGGCGACTTACCCACCCTCTCCAGTTCGCCTTCTTGAAGGGACGCCTCATTCATGACGATGTCCTGGCCTTCCATGAAATTATTCATGAAGTCAAGACACAACGTCAACGAGGGGTCTTTCTCAAGTTGGACTTCCAGAAGGCCTATGATCGCTTGGACTGGGCCTTCTTGAGGTTGGTGCTGGAGAGGAGGGGTTTCGACGACCGTGTGATCCGTTGGATCATGAAGTTCGTGATGAGTGGGCAGACGGCGATCAACATCAATGGGGAGATTGGCCCGTACTTTCGCCCTTCCTGCGGGGTTAGGCAGGGGGATCCTATTTCCCCCCTCCTGTTCAACGCAGCGGTGGACGCCCTGGCGGAGATTTTGGATAGGGCGGCAGCTGGCCACATCTCGGGGTGGTGGGCCATCGATCCGGCGGTGGAATTTCCCACCTCCGATGCGATGACACCTTGATCATGGTTCGGGCTCGGCCTGGACATTATTAACAAGTTCTGCTGCGTGTTTCGAGTCTTTGTATGGGTGACGATTAACCCGACAAGGCGAGGTGATGATTCAGGTTACTCGGCGGATCGCCAGCGGATTGCGATAACTTTGAATTGCAAGTGGCGGACTTCCTATTACCTATCCGGGATCCCCATCCGGAGACTAGAGTTCGATCGAGACTTGTCCCCTTGGTATCGAGGGTGCGCTGTGGCCGAACCGTGGCGAGCACGCCTTACGACCAAGGGAGCAAGTCCATCTTGATAATTCATGTCTCTCGAGTCTGCCCATGTACCAGATGGGCCTATACCTTCTGCCGGAGGGGACCCATGCCGACTTCGCCAAGGATTTGTCTAGGTTCTTTTGGGCCGCCAGGGATGGCCATCATAAATATCATATGGTCAAATGGGCTGATGTTTGCGCCCCCAAATGTCTTGGGGGCTTAGGGATCCTTGAGTCTAGGCGCTTTAATGTGGCGCTGATTTTGAAGTGGGTATGGCGCATCCTTAGGGACGATGGAGGACTCTGGCTGCAGCTTATCAAGGCCAAGTACCTCCGGGGTCGCCCACTCCTGGCATGTGAGCGGCGGGAGGGGTCCCAATTCTGGAGAGCCATCCAGGAGATCAAGCACTTCATTGGCCTGGGCGTTTCCTTTGAGGTGGGGAGCGGTGGGGTCTTTGTGCAGCTTGACCGTGGCTACTACCTATCCGTTGAAGTCAGTTCCCGGGCTTTCGCCATTTCCGCTTCCCTGCACTGGTGGTGAGGTCTTTGGCGGTGTTGGAACATCATGTTCGGCGTTACCTCGCCATGGAGCCGAGGACCTGTGCGGCTGGCTCCCTCGGCAACCTTAGCGTCGCCCGGATGTAGCATCGTGGTGGCTACTGACCCGTCGGGAGTTCTCCGTGGGCTCGGCCTACCGGGCCCTGTTCCAGGGCCCGGAGCTCCCCTGGACCTCCCCCCCGTGGAAGGCCCACCTTCCGCTTAGTATTAGGATCTTCGTCTTGCTTGCTTGCCGGGAGGCTCCCTCGGGTCGAGGTGGCCAAGCGTCACGGCACGCGGCCTATGTCCCCTATGTGGGACAGGAGACCTGTGCCCATATTTTGTTCTCACCTTTCGTGGCCTTGCACTTTGGTCCTTTGTCCGAGGCGCTGGGACTGCGTGGCGGCGCAGGCTCGGGAGTTCCGCAAACCCAGTGAGCAGGCGGAGGAGGCGCCGCCTCTTCAGCTCGTGTTTGTGGGCATCTCCACGGACCTTGTGGAATGTGCGTAACAAGATGGTGATCGAGAAGATCTTCCCTTCCCGTGTGGTGACCAAGTTTTCTCCTTTCTTGGCTTCCTTCAGCGTGGTCTCCCACAGTGCGGCGGCGTGACCGGTCGGCCTTGACGACACTCTTCGGACCTAGAGGGCGCTCCCCTCGGCTCGGCCTCGTCGACCTTGGTGGCTTGAGTGTCCCCAGTCTTGTAGTTGTACCGTTTTGTTTTATGTTTGGGCTTATTCATCTTTGTGGCCCCGGTATCGACCCTCCTTTTCTTTCTTATTTGGCCTCGGCCTGCTTGGATGCTTGTACGAACCTTGGTTGTGGTTGTTACTTTATTTATAAAGCGGGGCGAAAGCCTATTTCGAGAATGAAGAAGGTGCCAGCATGGCACAAGATATGAATGGTAGTATCACTACTGGAGAAGCTGAATACGCCGACGGCCGGGTCCCGTCGGTGTGAGCTAAATCTTGTCGGCGTGGCTGGCCCGACGGCGTCTGACCCGTGGCGTAGCCTCTCCTCCCGTCGGCGTAGAAAAGCCGTCGGCCGTCGACGTAGACCATATGGGGCCCACCTAGATGACTAACGACCGTTTGGCTACGCAGACGGCTTAACCGTCGGCTTAGATTTTTTCAATTTTTTTTTCAAATTTTTTTTTCAATTTTTTTTTCAAATTTTTTAACATTTTTGTATTGTTTAACTTGTTAATATCACATGGACATTTTTAATTCTAAGTATACCTAGTCTCAAGTCAAATTGCACAATTAGTCAAACTTCCTAACCGGTCACCCATCCTAATATTACTCTAACCCCAGCACGCTTAACTTTTTCGTTCCTTCCACATGAGCTTCCGACAAAGAAACTAGAACTTGTTGTGAATATTATCATATCAAACCTATTAATCATTACACTATAATGTTAGACATATTTGTTTTTTTACATTCCATACAATTATTTGAGTAAAAAACAATAAATAAGTAATAATGATCTTGAATTCAAATAAAAATAAAATAAATTTTATTTATTTTGCTTTTTTATTTAAATTTGAATAATTCATATCTACAAATCCGTAAATCACAATTCGACAAATAATATATCCAAATCGATCATAAAAATGAGAGGAATCCAAATATGACAACCCTATCATCTATTTAATTATATATTATAAATTTTAAATATTAGACCAACTGAAACTATGTCAAGATTCATGAAACACCCCGTTTTTGACCTGAAATCCAGAAAATCTCGATTGAGATAGGTCATTTTGTAAAGGTTTTTTTTGAGACACGATCAATATATCAAGTTTTATATTTTTCCATGCAACTATGTCACATAATATGACACCACGCGTAGGTTTTGCATTGTTTTGATCGTTTTTGAAGTTTTCCATTGTTTCGATTGAGATAGGTCATTTTGTGAAGGTTTTTTTGAGACACGATCAATATATCAAGTTTTATATTTTTCCATGCAACTATGTCACATAATATGACACCACGCGAAGTTTTTGCATTGTTTCGATCGTTTTTGAAAAATATGGTATTATCATTTTGAAACTTTCTTTTGGTGGTTGCTTCACAAAACACCCCGTTTTTTGCACTTGGAAAATGAAAAATATGTTATACGAAAGTATTTGTATTTTTTGAATAAAAATATATAATATTTGAGTTTATATAGATATATCTTATTTTTCTGCAAATTTTGATATAGTATATGTATTTTTCTGAATTTAAATGATTAATTATGATTTTTTAAGATTAATGTGGCAAAAAAAGAAAAATAGCAACGCCGACAGCAAAGCCGTCGGCATAGGTCTGAAACCTACGCCGACAGCTTTGCCGTCGGCGTAGACTTGACGCCGTTGCTCTGCCGTTAGCCCAATGGGCTACGCCGACGATCATGTTTACGCCGACGGCGGCCGTCGGCCTATTTATTCTACGCCGAAGGCAAAACTGGGCCGACGGCCCCGACATTTTGCCGTCGGCGTATAAAGAGGCCATCGGCCTATTTAGTTATTCCCGTAGTGTATGAGTGCCCGGTCAAGTTATATAGATCTGCAACCAACTTCAGTTGTCACGCTCATGCCTAACTATATGTTTTGACTCTTTTTAATCGTTGCAATGGAAGTACAACATAACCGTATGTAGGTGTAACCATTTTCTTTAAGAAATAAATGATATTGGTGTTGGCCATTGCTTTATGTATGACTGAACTGATTAAATTGTCTTGCATTAGAACAAATTTAGGAATGTGATATTCATGCATGGCCTTGACGAACCACCATGCATGCAAGAAGGCATGTAATGCATGACGATTGATTTCCAGCACGAAAGCATGAATAACCACAACATTTCTTGGGTCTATAAATTGGACGCTCTGTCCAACCATACATCAACTCACAAGATTTACAAGTATGTCGGACGCTATCCTATGGCCTATGTGCATCTTTGTAAACATAAGTCGTACAAACGTTTTGTGCGTGCATGTGAAGAGTTTTATGTTTCTAAGGCATGCATGTACTTAGAGCTGAGATACTAGAAGATAACTGACGGGTTGTGCCAAGCTTGACAAGCTGAGAGGTGGTTCACACCCGCGACATGAGCTCCACTGGCATTCAGACCTTCACTACCCAGCGATGATCCAACTAGGAGGGTGAAGGTTGTCTTGGCGATGCAACCAACACCACCGACAAGAACATGAATAATGTAATATTTCATGGCGTCAGCAAATTGTGGACGATATTGTCTCTTCTAATGAACTTTGCCACATGTCTGTAACTAAATTTTTCCAGCTTGTTTTTCCATTACATATTTACTCCCCTATTCGGTTTGAAAGGCTCACTTCTAAATCATGATTTTGAAAACCCTTCTCAAAGGTGGTCCACCATCGGCGATGGTTCTGGCTCTAGGGAGATGATGATGTGGAGCACTGGCTCCAGAAGAAGCTACGTTGGTCGTCGGCGGCTTTCTCCATAAGCTAACAACGATGGGGAGGTTTTGGTTTCCAAGAGATTGTAAATAGCATATCGTGGAGTTTTTTCTGCTGTCTGTGTCTATGGAATTCGCGGGGGCGGTGGAAGTCACTTGATCAGAGGGGAAAAGAATGGCCGCGGCTGCCAGATCCCGTTCTATCTGGAGGGTACCCAGTCTCCATGCAAGTTCCACCGCTCTTCAATTAACAAGATCCTCTGTCCTATCAGTTTGATCTATATTCACAACGAAGCTTCAAAACATGCTCTTCACTGAAGGGCCCTATATCCCTGAGCGCTGGGACCATGTAGGTCGTGCAGTTCTAAACACTACGGCACACCAAAGGCTTTTTGAAACACGGTAAAGGCTTTGCTGTGTGTATACATACGGCAAATGCCACACGACGACATTCGCCACAAGCCTTTGCCGTGTGTCTTAAAGTGAGATGACGGTTTTCACGAAGATGACGGTGTCTATTTTTTGCCATGTGTCTCCTAAATAGGTACATGACAAAGAACTTTTTTTTGCCGTGTGTCTCGTGAAAAAAGTATACGGCAAAAGGACTGCCTTTTTCAAAAAAAATTCAAAACAATTCAATTGTTTTCCGAACTTTTTTGAATATTTTCACTTGTTAATCTCATATAGGATATTTCAACCCTTTGTATGCTTAATATTAGGTCAAATTGCACTCCTAATCAAACTTTCTCTTCGGTCACCCATCCTAACACTGCTCATAATCAAACTTCCCCTTCGTATCTGACCCATTTCCTACCGACTCAACGAGAATTTGTGTTCTTCACTTGGAATGGACGGAAAGGTTTTGAGATCTTCTTGTTGGGACATTATTCATGTAAGGTGGTCTAGTATTTTTAAAAAATGGGGTAGTAGCATTTTCAATTAGCCATTTGATGGTTGCTTCACAAAACCTCTCATTTTTTGTGCTCGGAAAATGGAAAATGGTTTTTTTGGTGCGAGAAAAAGGAAAACTTCCTCCTGCAACATTGTTCGTCATCCCATGATGCACATACATGCATAATATGGGCACATTATCACAAACTATGCCTTGATTCTAGCCATTATATTAGTCATTTGACTCGAAAGTCAGAAAACCTCGAATGAGATAGGTCATTTTGTGAAGGTTTTTTAAGACATAATCAATATACTAAGTTTTATATTTTTCCTTCCAACTATGTCACATAATATGACACCACGCGAAGGTTTCGCATTGTTTCGATCGTTTTTAAATTTTTTATGACCGTTTAAAACTTTGGTCAAATGGCGAGCATGAAGATACTTATTCAATATTAATATCTAATATTTGTGTGTAGATAGATAGATCATATTTTTCTGCAAATTTTGATATATTATTTATACCTTTTGAATTAGAATGATTTTTTATGATTTTTCTAAGAGTAATGTGATGTAAGGAAAAAAAATGAAAAAAAATGGACTTTGCCGTGTATACCGGAAATACACGCGGCAAAGGCCTTTTGTCTTGTATACTGGAAATACACACGGCAAAGGGCCGACGAGGGCACAGGCAAAGAGGCCACCATCTGCAGCCATTAGATTCTCCCCGTGAAGTGGACCTGTGGGGTCGCGGGTCCCTCATCGTTGCCGTGACGACATATATGCCATGTGCCGCTGTCGACTTTGCCGAGTTTTTTTTTTTTGCCGTGTTCCCTTGTGGGTCTTTGCCGTGTATATTTTTTTGTCCGTATTCTTTTTCAGAAATTTTCGTGTTCTCGGACTTTCCCGTGTGATTTCTAAATTACACACGGCAAAGACAAACTTTACCGTGTCCCGATTCATTTGGCACACGGCAAAGCAGTGTCTACGCGGCAAGTCAAGGTGACCCAGATCTTGCATCCCCTTGGGTTACCTCTTCGTGTGTACGGCATGGTCGCTATGCGTGACTTCAGGGATCACAGCAAAAACATCCTCTTCTGCCGCCACCGTGACGATTCCCAGATCGACCTCGCCTGAGGTTCGATTCCATTGTTGTCAAGGTGTAGTTTATGTATGCCTGCATGTTTATTTTCCATTCGTTTTATTCGGAATGAATAATGCCTCACGTCCTTCACACTGTTTCATGAATAAACTCCACATCAAACTCCTGTAAAAAAAACTTCACATCAAACTATTCCGAATAATATAAGTGCATTGCAATGAGATTTTCAACTTTATGTTTGTGCCATGTGCACATTCTCTCTTGGAATTCGCAGGCCCAAGCTGCACCGTTCTGCTGCATTCGGAGGACCCTCGTGTTGTTCAAACCTTCAGCTTAGCCAGCTGGAGTCTGAATCCACTGCTAGTCTGGCCGTTGCAACACACGGTACTTGGTTCAGTTGGGTTCAGTTAGGACTCACTACGGGAGAAGCTGAATACGCCGACGGCCGGCCTTAGATGCCGTCGGCGAAGGCTGGCCCGACGGCTGCCATCGGCGTACTGCCTCGTAGGCGTAGTCTCTTCTCCCGTCGGCGTAGAAAAGCCGCCGGCGTAGCAAAGCACTTAGTCTTTTCTGTCAGCTAGATTTCAGCTAGTCTGTTATGCGTGGACGCGGTTTGTGCGAGCCACGCCGTCGTAGTAGGATCGCGTTGAGCAAACTCCGAGCATGGGATGGCATGTTCATGTAGTGGAGTAGCTCCACGATTGATCTCTGTAATAAAAGGATCAGAAGAAACGGAAAAGCAATAGGTTAAACACTGCACCAAAAATCAGTCTCTGTTTGTTCTTCGGTTCGTCAGAAAGTTGAGAGAGCTAGCGAGAGAGAGAGAGAGACCACAACCACACCTCATGTAGACACCTATGAAAATTCATGTATCTTGGAGATCAATCTGAAGGTCAGGGCCAACGGGTCACCACCATCTGAAGCAAGATAATACTTTCTACCGCAATGCCATTATATACAACATTGCCGGTGACCCCAAATATTCTCCTTGGGCTAGTGTGGAGGAAGTGAAGAAGGAGCATAGCACTATGGAGCTCACATGGGCTCATCTCCTGGGCGCCGCCGAGGCAACTATCTGTCTAAGGAGCATTCAAAATGGGGTGCTACTTCTGAACTCCGGAGGTGATAATGTGATTGTCACTGAGGATGACGGACGGGTCGAGTGGATGAATGAAGCGTCCTCACCGTGGAGAAGACTTTTTGTCTCATCCTAGTTGTCTGTGTTGAGAAGCGAATGTTTTTTCGATCTCAGCTTCGCGAGCTCAAGGTTGTGGTCGCCTGGTCACTGCTTCCGACCACACGATGACAAAATTTGTTTACACTTCGCGACTTCGGCTATGTATGGGCATGAACATAGTGGATTCATACCTTCCTATAGTTGCACGATTTTACACATTTTACCCTGGTAGCGTACATACAAGATGTTAGCATATCGAAATGAAAGTAAATTTTTTATGGATTGCCAAGTAACAAATATTCAAAATGCAGTATTTATGTCTTGCAAACTTCATTCCATGCATCCATGGCATAATGTCGTGCGTGGACAACAATATGATTTGAATATGTTGTACTCAGTGGTCAGTTCTCACATGACATAACCTTGGATACTCATGAACTTTGTTTTAGGCATACATGCATGCATCTACTCCTAGATTACACAGAAAAGGCCAGATATTCGAGGATATCTTGTAGGCTACGCGGGCGATTGGCTCGGCGAAGGAGTAGAGCTAGCCAGCCGGCAATGTAGAGGTTCAAGTCATAGGTGTGCTATATATGGGCGTTGATTAATGGGAACATTGATGTTTTTGTGTTCTAGTTTAACATCCACAAATGGCATGGAGTGGTAATCCACCAAACACGATTTATCCTCAATCATGCGGTGCTCGCTACAGGACGCGCGCACTACGTCGAGGGCAAAAAGCCGTCGGCGTAGGCTAAAATGCCCTCGGCGTAGCCTCCTCGGCAAAGGGCTCCCTCGGCGGAGCACATAGAGGCCGTCGGCGTATCAAAATGCCGTCGGCGTATGCTACGCCGAGGGCATTGCCGTCAGCGTAGCGGCCGTCGGCATAGCTTGTCGACAGGTTGCAAAAATATTTTTTTTAAAAATAAAAAATTTTATTTTTTTTCTCAATTTTTGAATCTTTGAATTGTTTGACTCGTTAATCTCTCACTTTGAACATTTTTAACACTAATTACACTTAATATTTAATTAAATTTTATTCTTGTTCAAACTTCCCGACGGGTCACCCATCCTAATACTACTCTAGCTCCAGCACGCTTAACTTTCTCGTTCGTTCAGAATCTGTTTCCGAAAAGTAATTCATATATTGTTGTCAATACTATGATATCAATCCTATTAACCCTTATATCAACATGTCACATGTTTGTATTTTTTGAAATTACAAACAATTATTTCAGTAAACATTAATAAATAAGTAAAAATATTATTGAATTCAAATAAAAATATAATAATTTAACTTTTTTGTATTTTTCTATTTAATATGGAATAATTAATATCTTTAAATCTGTAAATCGGAATTTAACAAATAATATGTCTAAATTGATCAGAAAAATGAGAGGAATCCAAATATGATATCCATATAAACTAATCACAAACCCTTCGTTTGAATTATATATTTGGTGGTTGCTTTAAAAAATTCCCTTTTTGCGCTCGAATAATAAAAAATGCCTTTTTGGTGCGATGAAAAGGAAAACTTGCATTGAATCTTTGATAAAATAGCATATTGTGAACCTAAAAATGATTTTTGTAAAAAAATATGAGCATCGAATCATGTACATGTAGTTCATATCTGACCCACTTTCTTCCATTTCGGCAGGAATTTGTCTTTTTCACCAGAGGTGGACGGAAAGGTTTCGGATTCCCCTGTTGGGACATTGTACATATAAGGTGCTATAGTATTTTTTTTAAATGTGGTGGTAGCATTTTGAATTAGCCATTTGGTGGTTGCTTCACAAAATCGTCTGTTTTTTGTGCTCGGAAAATGGGAAATGGCTTTTTGATGCGACGAAAAGGAAAACTTCCTCCTACAACAATGTTCGACATGCCATGGTGCATGTGTATGCACAATATGGGCACATTATCACAAACTATTCCTTAATTCTAGCCATAACATTGGTCATTTGACCCGAAAGCCAAGAAACCTCGAATGAGATAGGTCATTTTGTGAAGGTTTTTTGAGCCATAATCAATATATAAAGTTTAATAATTTTACTTATAACTATGTCACATAATATGACACCACGCGAAGGTTTCGCATTGTTTCGATCGTTTTTGAATTTTTTATGCCCGTTTTAAACTATCGTCAAACTTTGTCAAGCGGCGGGCATGAAGATTCTTAACTCGGGGTCAAGCCTCGCTAAACTTGCATTGGATCTTCGATAAAATAGCATATTGTAAACCTAAAAATGATTTAAAAAAACATGAACATCGGATCATGTACCTATAGTTTATATCTGACCCACTTCCTACCGATTCGGCAGGAATTTGTCTTTTTCACCAAAGGTGGATGGAAATGTTTCGGATCCCCCTGTTGGGACATTGTCCATATAAGGTGCTCTATTATTTTTGTAAAATGTGGTGGTAGTATTTTGAATTAGCCATTTGGTGGTTGCTTCATAAAACCGTCAGTTTTTTATGCTCGGAAAATGGAAAATCCCTTTTTGGTGCGACAAAAAGGAAAGCTTCCTCCTGCAATATTGTTCGCCATCCTATGATGCACATGTATGCACAATATGGGCACATTATCACAAACTATGCCTTGATTCTAGCCATAACATTGGTCATTTGACCCGAAAGCCAAGAAACCTCGAATGAGATAGGTCATTTTGTGAAGGTTTTTTTTAGACATAATCAATATACCAATTTTGATATTTTTCCTTCTAACTATGTCACATAATATAACACCAATGAAGGTTTCATTGTTTCAATCATTTTGAATTTTTATGCCCGTTTTAAACTATATATAATGTTTTATGTTTTACTTAATTTTTATTTACAAATGTATAATATTTTAGTGTAGATAGATAGGTCTTATTTTTCTGCAAATTTTGATATATTATTTGTATTTTCTGAATTAGAATGATTTAGTTATGATTTTTCAAAGTTTAATGAGATAAAATAAAAAATAGATACGCCGAGGGCAGCCGTCGGCGTATCATAGGATATGCCGAGGGCAATTCTACACCGACGGCTGCTTGGCGGAGCTGGCCTAGACGATGGCTCGCCGGCCCCGACGTTTGGCCGTCGGTAAAGCAACCGTCGCGTAGCTTCCCATTCTGTAGTGGCTCCTCCATGGTGCCCATGTCGTTGCCGTTGTAGTTCCCGGCACCGGGGTTGCGCTGTAGAACCACATGGGTAGCTTGCGCAAAGAAGATCAAGAGAGGTGTAGGAGGGAGATCGACTATGATGGATCTCGCGAATCCCCGAGTGGGCGATTGGCCCATGGTTCTTTTTCGTTTTAATCTAGCCGGCTAGTCGATGATGGTTATTCCAACTTTCTTATATTCTACTACTCCATAACGTCTTTATTACTCCCCCCGTTTCAAAATATAAGATATTTTAGATTTGTGAAGAAAATGTATCTAGACTTGTTTTAGTGTGTAGATTTATTTCAAACATGAGTGAATCTATATACTAAAAGTAGTCTAGATACATTTGCTTCATAAAACTAAAACATCTTATATTTTGAAACGGAGGAAGTATATGTGAGTGATTTCTGTTCGTCGCATCTCTGTCGTGTATATATGACTATACTAGCTGCTCCACATGATTGCCAATGTAAGCAGCTTTCACATTTCCGCTCGTCAGATATTTATAGATTTGACTATGCACATAGAACAAATTACTAGCAAGACAAATATTTTGGACAGTTGTTACTCGATTTGTCATGCAATATACTCACTCTATCACAAATTAACTAATTTATACGGATGTATCTCTACACTAAAACATATAGATACATCCGTAGTCAGTTATTTTAGAACAGAGCGCATACAAAAAAAAGCAAGACTGATGGGCGATTCTACCAGGCTTTGTCATTAAGGTAGTGGTGAGTCGAAAAAAGGGACCTGACCCTTATGCGCTCGGCACAGATACCACTAGCCCAGGGGGAGTTGTCGGTCATGAAATATAATTTCATGTCAGATTGCCTAGATAGCCAACTTCGTGCATATTATGTGTTCATGCTCACGCATGAAAATTGAAGCACCATCATTCATGTAGGAATATGTATCATGCACGGGCATTATTTTTCCATAACAAGAGCATGGTTACCATCACACCAGTTGGGTCTATAAATTGAGGTGGTGTCCACTATGGACCAATGCATCAACACGCAGGACCATATAAATTGTGGTACACATGAACTTATTTTCCAAATTCTAGGCAGAAATGCATGCATAAGAAGATATACATACGGATGAGATATTAGAGGCTAACTGACGTGTTACGTTAAGCTTCTTTAAGATATTAGAGGCAGCATAACGAATGAGAGACGACAACCTTGTGAACTTACATCTCGATTGTCGCTAGTTAGCTTAAATAGGTTGTTGGTCAACAACTTGGCTTTGTATTGTACAGTATGGTACTGTAACTTATCGGCAAAAGTCTAACAGATTGTATCTATCTAATATATCCCGTTGGGACTATATAAACATTAGAGGGCCGGTGGGTATTCACCACGGAAAATCACAAGTTTCACTTGGTATAAGAGCCTAGATCACATCTCTTCTTTTCCCATCACCATGGCCGTTGTGGAGCACCACCATATGTCCATCTCCTCCATCACTAGCCTCATCACCATCTGCTTGACCCGTCAAAATTTCCTGCTATGGAAGATTCAGGCAGCTCCTCCGTTGAATGCCGTCATTTGTATAACTACATTGACGGTACCATCCCCATGCCAACGCCGGCTCGTCGAGGGTGGTTGTGCAGCTGACGCATAGGTACATGCCAGCAATCATGGAGCGCCCTCCGCACCATGTTCGTCTCATACCATGATAGGGTATGTAGCCGCCTTACCAGCTCTCCAACTTCAAGAACGACATGTCCGCCTCCGAGTACTTAAATTGGATGAAGAGCTATGCAGATGTCTTAGGACAAGTTCGGACACGCTTGGACCGGATGGATCGGCCCATGCCCTTAGCTAGCATCTGCAGCCTCTCCTTGTGCATTAGCATTAGCCTCCACTATTAACAGTGCCAACTCGGTAAGTATAGGCATTACTTGTCTTTGTGCAGCCCAATCATTCTCGATCATCTGAGAAGCCAACTTCGAGGACATATATCCAACCCTCGAATCTGGTTCCAGATCAATGAGCTGTGCTAAAAACAGAACAATTTTGCTTGTCCAACCATCTCGCTCATCGATTTCATCAACCATTTGTTGCCCTATCTCAATCCTAACATACTCACCTTTCCAATCATCAAATCGTAACAAATAAACTTCTTATTTTGGCCCCCAAACCACACTATCCCCAATTTTTTCCACCATATTCCTCACCGCCTCCTCTCTCGGGGATCAACAAGTTCTAATTCCACCTCCCATTTAACAACCGTGTCTCTCTCAATGAGCTGCGTGCTACCATCAACTAAAATAGTCCTAGAGGGAAAGAATTTGATGCAAAATTCAAAGGTGTGCCGCGCAACATCGTCTCCCTTGTTTTTGGCGGGCACTGTGAGCTAGCGGAAGCGAACAAGGAGCCAAACCTAACAGAAATTAAGTGTCAGATATGCGGGATATACCGATTAGAAGTCCCCTCTCGCGGCTCCATCTCGTTCCCCTCGTTCAGCACACCCGCCCGGTGATACGTCGAAAACGTATTTAGAATTTTTGATGTTCCATGCTTGTTTAATATCTAGTTTGCTTTTATTTGTCTACACTTTGAGGTGTTTTTATATGTTTTTCTAGACTAACCTATTAACAAGTTGCCACAGTGCCAGTTGCCTATTTTCTGCTATTTTTGTTTCCATAAAAGACAGAAAATCAATATTTTCAGAATTGGACGGAACGAAAGCCAAAGTCAATATTTTACCGTGGGGAACACAAAGCCTGAATACGAGACGGAGGATAAGCACCAGGGGGCCACACCCTCTGGCGACGCGGGCTGGGCCCAGCCACACCTGGGGGGGGGGGGTGACCACCCTGGCTGCCCCCCTGCCTCGCCTCTTCGCCTATAAAGTCCCCCCAATACCAAAAACCTATGGACCCGATCAATCTTCCACGAAATAGTCCGTAGCCGCCGCCACCATCGTCCCTAGATCGGGGGGAGGGTCTGAAGGTCTTCTCGGCACCCTGCCGGACAGGAGATCATCCCAGAGGCCTTCTTTTCATCATGACAGCGTACGGTATGAAGTGTGAGTAGTTCCACCTTGGACTACGGATCCATGTAGTAGCTAGATGGTTGTATCTCCTCCTTTGTGCTTCCATGTCTAGATCTTGTGAGCTTCGTTTATGATCAAGATCATATCTATTTGTATTCATGCATATTGTGTTTGTGGGGATCCGATAGATATTGAGATTACTATATATTGATTAATGGTTTTGTCTTATTGATTGTATCATGTCTGTGTTGTTTGAGATCTTGCATACTCTCTGTTTCTAGTAGCTATCTTAGACGAGTAGATGCTAGTGACTCCAAGAGGGAGTATTTATGCTCGATAGTGGGTCCATGCCTCTATTTAATCTAAGGTAAGTGACAGAAATCTCTAAGGTTGCAGATGTGTTGTTGCTACTAGGGAGAAAACGGTCTCTTGTTCATGGAACAAGTGGATTGTTTACCTTACACACTTTTCTTAAAGCAGTGATCTATTGCTTGCAACTTAATCTTGGAGGGGTTCAGATGATAACCTGAAGGTGGATTACTAGTCATAGATGCAGTTGGATGGCAGTCTATGTATCTTGTTGTATTGCCCAATCGAATCTCATAGGATCATGAATGTCTACTATTGCATTGTTATGCCTTGCTCAGTCCTGTCAATTGCCCTACTGTAATTTGTTTACCCAGCATGCCATGTTTGTTTATCTTAAGGAGAACACCTCTAGTGAACTATGGACCCCGGTCCAATCTTTACCATTGATACATCTTCCACTATTACTGTTTACTTTCTACAAAGCTACTATTACCTTCCACACCATACAGTTAATCCTTTGTTACAGCAACCGGTGAGATTGACAACCTCACTGTTCGTTGGGGCAAAGTCTTGAGTTTGTGTTGTGCAGGTCTCCAAGTTGCTAGCAACACCTTTGAGTCGTTTCGTTGCTCCTAGATGTTCGATAACCTCGGATTCTTACTGAGGGAAAACTTGCTGCTGTGCTTATCACACCTTGCTCTTGGGGTCTCTCTTCAGTAAAATCAATGAATCACTCATTCCTTTCAATCCTCTGTCTCTCTTCAGTAAAGTTTATGTAGAATCGAGAAACACGTGTCAATGTCAACACCAATATATGCTACACTAGAATTTTCACATAAAATACTTCCTACTCTATCAAATATAACTGGGTTGGATTGTTAGGAGGACAGTGGTATCCCAGCTCAACAAAGTTCAAACCCAGGTTTGACGCTTTGGTATCTCATAAATGCGGAATATTCTTTCAGTGAGAGACGACGTTCCCCAAGATAGCGAGGCATCTGCGGTGACTTTGTCAATCTTAAGACCCATCAGCTCAGTCTTTCGGAGGTGCTCATAGGGGTAGAGTGTGCGTGCGTGTGTTTATATGGGTGAGTGTATGTACGTATTGTGAACGTCTGCGTTTATACTATGTTTTCAAAAAAAAACTGATTTGACCTATGCAATAATAATAAAAATATTGATGTTCATTAAAAATACTTATTCAAAAAATCATAAGACGGCCATATTGGACTAGCCGGAGAAAAGTGAAAGAGTCCGGCTCTTTCTATAATCTGTGTGTGTTTCAAATCAAAGGGCCCTGATCTTTCTATGATTTGTGCTTGGTTGCCATAAAATTTTACCGACTATAATACTCCCTCCTTTTAGAAATATAAGATGTTTTAGCTTTGTGAATTAAATATATCTTGATGTATTTTAGTGTATAGATTCGTAGAGGTTCAGAATGAACCTATAAACTAAAAGACGTCTAGATACATTCATTTCACAAAACTAAAATGTCTTATATTTCCAAACGGAGGGAGTACAATCAACTACTAGATATTTTCTCCGTCTAGGATTAGCCTGCCCATCGAATAGAATTATGTTGTCATGTAGTGTGTTCTCTAGATTAAATCAGAACCACAACTTTCAAATCTGTTTGTTGAAATAATTATGATGATGTGAAAAATTACGCTCAATTATCTCATCTATCTAACTGTAAAAGGACACCGTATGGAAACAAATACTACGCTACAAAAAAGTAATATGCTCCATAAATAGTTAAGTTCAATTGTGGTCGATCAGATCAAGAACTCAGATATACCTACTCATGAGTGAGCACGCCCAGACAATCATGCTATTACTTAGAGTATAATACGTAAAATAGAAACAAAATTGGTGAAGATGGTTTACTTTTTACCTTCAACATGTGCAGACTTGAGGGTAAAAAGTAATTAGGCATGCTGGTACTTTTTACCCTCAAGATCAGTTTATTTTTGTTGTTCATCGAAATGATGCATACTTTTTTGTGTTCAAATCTTGTAAAGCAAATAATGCCCTAACGGGTTGTGCTGGTACGAAAACACTTCTAATTAGACGTGTCGTTGGCAAATAGTATAAAATTCATAGTGGGATAATGTGTGATTGAAAAAATGTGATGAAGCCATACAATTAAATCAAGTACAGTTACTTATGAGGTGGGCAAGTTAGTTATGATATATGCGTAGTCATGTAGGCATAGAATGTAGAATAAAAAATACTGGAAAATGAGGTAACAAAACAGATAAAAACATAACTACTCTCTCTGATCCAAATTAATGTACTCAAATTTTTCAAGATTCAGATGTATCTGGTCCTGTTTTAGTGATAAATACATATGGATCTAGAAAAAACTAAGTGATATGGTTATACCCTACGGGTACGTAACTTTAGCATACCTAGTCCAGCCCAAGGAAGGCCCACAGCAGATATACACTGGCCCATAAAGATTTTCGGGTGGCCAAGGCCCATGACGCCTTCGGATCCTTAGAAAACAAGACTAGCGGAGATAGGAAATTCAAAGGGGTAAAACCCTAGAACTTGTAACCGACTAGGACTATGTCCGGGACCTGCCTAAGTCTATATAAAGGCCAGGAGGGCACGTCCTAGATCTCTCGACTCATACTCTCGCATACGCATCCACGCCAAATCGAATCTGCGCACCCTGTAACTTTCGGTTCCGCCGTAATCAAGAGCAGACAAGCAGGAGTAGGGTTTTCCCTCTGGGGGCCTGAACCTGGGTAAATCTCGTGTCCCCTGGTTGCTTGTCTGTTAACCGTGCCACGATCTCCAGCATCCCCATCTTCTCCAAAACCCAAGTCCATAACAATGGGCATTGACGAGATTAAACCTCGTCAATTGGCGCCGTCTGTGGGAATTGGGGCTGCTGATTGTGCGGTTGTGACGGTTCCGACCCGATCGATCTACAACTCCGCGGCGACGGAGAATCACCTCTTCTTCGGCGCTTTCACCGCCCACTCGCCACCATGAAGGATTTCGAGCCCATAGGCGACGGACTCGAGATTTTGTTCGGGAGTTTCTGCTTCCAGGTGGGACAAACTGGCACCCTCCGCCTCCCTGAGCGGGTGCCCGTGCCATCAATCAGGCCCGCCTCGTGGGCTCCACACCCTGTGCTACGCACGTCACCATCAACATATGAGTTTTACGACATCAGCAGCTGTAACTCCAATCTATGTGATCCACCTTCGGATGAAGGGACCTACGGTTCCGGATCCGAAAGCTGCGGCAGCAGCCGACCAATCTGCAAGCGCTATCTATGCGCCGCAGTCATCCAAACCGACGAAGAAACACCTAACCCGCCGCCAGCGAAGCGGCGAAAACGGCGAAGAAGCCGGTCCCCACCCAACAGGGAAAACAACGGCCACGTCATCCAACTTAGCAAAGAAGGATGGGTCCAGGAGCGCCGTGCAGTCGCAGGCGACATCGTCTTACCTGCAGACGCCTCACGTGACCTACTGATGGCATACTACTACCTCATCGAGGAACACAAGAAACAAGTCAAGATGCAGGAGACGCTAGATAAGCGCAAGCAAGCAGCCTCCGAGTCCAGGCGCGACCGGAGCCCCACACCCTCATCCGAAGAGGAAGAGGAGCACGATCTTCCTCGAAGGAAGAAGAGCTCACACCGCCACAAACGCGACTACGACGCCAGAGACAAGCTTACACAGCGCAAGATCGACAAAGCACGCGCCAAACGCGCATGCTCGTCTGAATCTGAGATGGATGAAGACGAAGGAGAACTCTGCGGAGCCCGATGCTTCAGCAGATCTGTTCGGCGAACACAGATGCCACGCAACTTCAAGCTTCCTTCGGATACTCCGAAGTTCAACGGCACGCAAGATCCAAAATCCTGGCTCAGTGACCATCTGTCATCCGTCAAGCTTCACGGAGGCAACAAAGAAACCGCCATGCAATGCCTTCAGCTGCAGCTGACAGGCGCGGCGCGAGTCTGGCTCAGCAGCCTATCATCAGGATCCATCCGAAGCTGGGAGGAGCTCGCTTACAGCTTCATCCGAAATTTCAAAGGCACCAGCAAGAGGCCCGCCTCAATCGAAGAATTGCGAGCCTGCACTCAGAGAACGGGTGAATCTATTCGCTCGTACATACTACGCTGGTCTACAACCAAGAACTCCGCAGCACACATCTCCGAAGAGAGGGCCATCGACGCCTTCAGGGACGGCGTCAAGCGCCAAGACTTCAAGGAGGAACTTGGGCGTGTAAAGCCCAAGACACTCGACCACCTCATGGAAATCGCCAACAGTTGGGCAGACGGCGAAGATTGCATTCAACGACCGCAATCAGATGAAGAGGACGACTATTAATTTAGATCGGAGGGAGTACTTTTTAATATATATTTATATCATATTTTATAATATTCAAAGTTAAGAAAAATAGCGTCATGAAATTTGACCAAAAAATAACTATGAGTTTCTATTATTTGGAATATACTTACAAAAGCAACTCAAACTTAAATCTTGGAGATGGTGTCTCTATCTAAAATGTGACATATTTAGAATAAGGAAATAATGTTAATACTTCAAAACAGTGAGTAATGAGGAAATAAATTAATTCTGACAAGATAAAATACGAACTCTCCATCTATTGTTTCCCTAGCAGTCAACAATATTTCTTTTAGTTACTTTGCTTTTTTTTTTTGAGAATATTTTAGTTACTTTGCTAACAAAATACTTTTGTTAATCCATTAAAATGTTAATCCTATGTGAGATACACTTTTTTATCCACTAAAATTTTATCATCATATGTGCTCATAGAAAATAATAATTACCTTATTGAAGTACATATGGTGAAAAACGTAAGTATATTGCCCTCGCATTTGCGAGGGCCACCATGCTAGTTTTCTTTAAAAAAATAAGTGGTGCGGTTTCTTCTTTGATGTAGCCCTTTGTTTTATGTATGACAGAACTACTTAAATCCACTTGTGTTAGAACAGGCTTTAGGAATGTGATATTCATGCATGGCCT
Source organism: Avena longiglumis (assembly GCA_030063025.1). Classification (NCBI taxonomy): domain Eukaryota; kingdom Viridiplantae; phylum Streptophyta; class Magnoliopsida; order Poales; family Poaceae; genus Avena; species Avena longiglumis. The sequence continues at coordinate 84,965,000 of CP125974.1, forward strand.
TGACGAAGCATCATTCATATAAGAGGGCTTGTGATTAATGATGTACTGTTGATTTGCAAAGCAAAAGCATGAATACCCACCGCATTGCTTCAGTCTATAAATTTGACGTGGTGCCCAACAATACATCAATTCACCAGATATACAAGTATGTTCGACACTATGCTATGACCTATGTGCATCCTTTGTAATCATAAAAATGTACAAATGTTTTGTGTGTGCATTTGAAAATGTCTACATTTCCGTGGCATGCATATAATTAGAGCTGAGATACTAGAAGATAACCGATGGGTTGTGTCGAGTTTGACTAGATGGGAGGTGGATCACGCTAGAGTTAGAGACTCCGTTGGAATTCATACCTCCTCTATGTTTCCATCAATGAATCCATCAACATAATATTTCCAAAAAAATTAATCACTTCATTGTTCCCTACAAATCGATTAGTTTCGCCCTTTCTGCATTCAACATGGTTGAGGTGTCTTCCCTCTTACTAATGTGTCATGCTCATAACCTCGACATCCCTTCGTTTTTCCTAGTGATTACCTTTAATTTGGATTGTTGCATGCTAGTATATCAACTCGATACTACGTAAAACTCGTGAATTACTACTTGCTGAGCTTACTGTGGCTATAGGCGTGTAATATGTACACATGTCCACCGAGGAAACCCATCATGCATGCTTGTATGGAGGCACGTAGAGTCCATGTATGGCCATCAGTTTGCACAACGAAAGCATGAACACCACTCGTCCATTAGTTGGATCTATAAATTGAGGTGGCATCCGTCTATGCATCAGTAAGGAGGATGCATGTGTTAAGCATATGAAACCATGTAGAGTACATATTGTTTTGGCATATGGAGTTTTTTCTTCTAGGACCTGGTGAGATATTAGAGGATAACTGATAGGTTGTCTTGGTCTTTTTTGTACATTAGCCCATGTGGACGTTATGCTCCATCAATGAGCCAGTCTCTGCAACATTGGCCTTGGTCTGAGTTACTTGACACGCAAATAGGTATCACCCGCCCCCTTTCGCGGTAGAGTTGGCAGCATATATTTCCCTCGTGTAGCTTTGATGCCATGAAAAAGCAGAAAAAAACAAGAAAAATGGGTTTTACTCATATGACGGGGACCCATTGGCTTCCGGCCGAGACAGAAGAGATGCCGCGTCTAGGTTTTTGATGAGTGGCATTGCCGACCAAAGAATTGGTCCGATATTCTAGTTGCATATGGGTCTTTGTTTAAAATATCCTATTTTTGATAGTAGTAAATACTAAGTAGAGGGAGATGTCGTTAATTTCTGTTTAGGTTTTTGGTGGGTGTTTATTTTGCTACCTATTTTGTATAATTCCCAACACAAATCAAACAGGGGAATGGGAGTAAAAATCAATTTCCCATGTCTAATCCTCTAACAAACTCCCATCGATAAAATCCCATTCCCCTCCCTCATCTAACCAAACACGTTGTTAGTCCAAAGAACCGCCTACATTGATTCATAATAAACTATACAAGAAGCAGAAGGTTCGAAACATCATAAGCTCGCTAGTGCGGAAATGTTTACATGCGATCGTTATAGTTATGAAAAATAGCGGCGGTTTGCCAAGATGTCACGCATCATTAACTAGTTCCTTCGTTTTAAAATATAAGATGTTTTAGCTTTATGAAGCAAATGTATCTAGATGCCTTTTAGTATAAATTCGAAGTAAATCTAAACACTAAATAAGTCTAGATATATTCACTTCACAAAACTAAAACATCTTATATTTTGAAACGGAGTGAGTAAGTACTAAAGGCCTGCCACCAATAGGGCCACACAATGAGTTTGTTTGACCCAATAGTCTGAATGGGAATAAGGTACTAGTGGTGTGCCATGTCAATGTTCCATCAATAGTAGATTGTTAGAGGTGGCATGGGTTAACTACACCTTACTACGGTCGGCGTGTCCTTTTAAGCAGGCACCAATAATGATCATATCCAACATATGTCTAAACCAAATCTGGTACTCAAAAAACTTATTTTTATGTCATGAGGCGTTAAAACCAGTGCTCCAGCTCATGTCTACTCCTATTCCATGCCCCAAATTATGCCGTCTTGGGCTACATATTGTAGGTGACGTGCAAACTCCAACCGCCGCCCAGCTGAATTTTCTCCGTGCAACTGCTCCCGGCCACCAGACTACAACAGAGCCGCGCACACTTTGTACGGATTTGTCTTTCCTTCTACTCCATTTGTTCCAATATATAGGATGTTTTGTTATCCATGATTGTAATATTTCGAATTGAGTAAAACGCACCGCGGTTCACTAACTTGCCAAGTAGGAGCATTTTAGTCATAAAATTGCATTTTGCCAAATTCAGGTCACGAACTTGCCATTCGTGGGCGCGCTAGTCACTCCGTGATGGCACCTACAAGAGGCCGTCAGCTTTTTTGCAGAATGCTCCATAAACTGTTGTTTATTTCAAATCATTGGTCCTTATATGTTTTGATTTTGGAGCTTGAGAGAGGAGTACAACGCCATTGGGCTTGTTGGTACCGTGGTACGTGCGTGAAGATATAAGCTAGCTTATATACACGAATTAGGCCAATCCACATCTCTCCGGTGAGGTTGCACGATGACAAGGCCAAACACGGTGAGATTTCGAAGCTCCCGAACTATGTCTGCCTGCAAGGGTCGCCCAGGACGCTATCAGTGAACGACGCCACAATGCAGTGCTAGAGGAACCTAATAAGAACGAGAGAAAACAAAATTTCAGAAGTATTTTGCAAAGAAAAAAGCTTGCTATTGTTAGATTTAACGGAGATAGTGACGGAATGATCACGGGCGCACATAAATGGCAAAAGTTGATGACCTGAATTAGGCAAAATGCAACTTCGTGACTAAAGTGCTCCTTCTTGGCAAGTTGGTGTATTGCGGATGCGTTTTACTCTTTCGAATTCTTAAAGTTTCCAATAAACCATGTGTATCCATTGGTGCAGAGGTTGGGGCACAACTCCCCACTTCAAAAATAAATTGGTGTTTTCGGTAATGGTATATCCTCTTCGGAGCAGGGTCAACACATTTACGTAACTAAATTTTATTAGAGAGCATTGTTTGACACGAGAAAAACGTTCTGGAAAAGTAGAACGTAGGGCTACTCAAGGGGAGAAGGATGGTAGCGTGTTTTTCTCATGCGCCGGGGTAAAGAAAAAGAAATGCGGGCGTGCCAGTGTACCGTAGTACACAAGAAAAAAGTAGGGAAGATGCATTTCATTAATCTCTCATGGAGAAATAAAGTACAAATCCCTAATACAGTGCGCTTCGTGGCCTGCTTGCGCGGCCAGCCTGACTATGGCGATTGCGATCTCATGGTTCCCGGGGCCTCGGAAGGCACCCGGTTAATTACTCCCGCGGGTTACGCCGCGAGACACCTCCGATTAAGCCGTGTGGTCGTCTTCGTCGTCTTCGCTTCGCGTTCTCCATGCATGATGTGGTGGTGGTGTGTGTGTGGGCGGCGGCAGAGCCCGTGTCCTCGTCGGTACACGCGCCGCGAGTAGCATGGCCTTTACTCCGGCCATGCCCGCCCTCGCCATGCCGTCGGCCTTGACGGGCGTCGATGTAGTTGGAGTAGCATGGGTCCGCTCAGCTGGGACTTCTCGGCGACCAGCAGCCTTGTCGGGTGCGCAGGTATGCCTCGCAGGAGTAAGCGTTGGTGGAGATCGGCGTCGGTGCAAAACCGCCACGCCGCTAAGTCGGTGCAGCTAACGTGGTCGACACCTCGTCTCGGTCGACGCCGAGTTCACGGCTGTCGCCCCAGACAAGAGCGTCGTCTCACGGGCTCGTGGAGATGGAGGTGGCTATGACGCGGATTGTAAGTCGGCAGCACTTTCACCTATGCTCGCGGCTTCACGGAGATGGAGCTAGCACCGGGTTGTACGATGGACACCCGATGCTATCGCCTATATTTCGAGGCGGAGATGGCGACGACTTGCATACTAGCGGCCCCCACCATCACTGCGTCGCCACGCCGCCGGAGTGAAGAAGCGCCGGGCTCGATGGGAGAAGAGATGGTGCCGGGCTGCGCGCCGGCAGCCGCGCCTTCAGGACCGTCGTCTTGTTGGCGTCCGTAGGAGGTGAATAAAGGTTGGGCTGCCCGCCGACAGCCCCGTCGCCGGCTTAGGCAGCATGGCTCGTTGAGATGGAACGTGGCGCCGAATGCACGCCGGCTGCCTTCTCGTCTCGTCTTCGGCGCCGCCGTAGTCGCAAGGTTCGATGGGGGAAGAGATGGCGTCGCTACGGCCCGCTGGCAGTCGCGAGACTGCCGTCTTTGGCGCGCCACACCAGAGCGGAGATGGCGATGGCGTCGGGCTGCACGCCGGCAGCCTCACGTTCTCGAGGCCGTGCTCTTGGTGGCGGAAGAGATGGAGGTGGCGCCGGGACGTACGCCGGTAGCCTCACGCCCTCGGGCCGTCATCTTGGTGGCGCCGGAGATGGCGCCGGGCTGCACGCCGGCAGCCGCGCCGTCGAGGCCGTCCTCTCGGTGGTGTTGGAGATGGCGGCAGGCTGCACGCCGGCAGCCGCGCGCCCTCGGGCCGTCATCTTGGTGGCGTTGGAGATGGCGCCAGGCTACACGCCGGCCGCCGCGTCGTCGAGGCGTCCTCTTGGTAGCGTTGGAGATGGCGCCGGGCTGCACGCCGGCGGCCGCGCCATCAAGGGCCGTCGTCTTGGTGGCGCCGGATGCACGCTGGCAGCAGCATGCCCTCGGGGCCGTCGTCTTGGTAGCGGCGGAGATGGAGGCGTTGCCGGGCTGCACGCCGGCAGCCGCGCGCGTCCTCGGGGCCGTCGTCTCGGCACCGGTCGGGCTACCCGCCGGCAGCCGTCGGTGCCGCCGTGCTGTGCACGTATCCGCCTCACAGTGCGGCGCCGTGCGCATGTGTACGTGTATGCTGGTTGGATAGCTGCATGTGGGCCAAACACTTGGTCTTCGCTTGATATTTCATGTCAAACCGAGGCATATCTCCTGATCGTGGTGTAGTTGGTTATGTACCGGCCGGTATCGGAGATTTGCATACGCGTGCCTATGATCCGGCTGGCCACTTCATCCGTATTGAGAACACCGGACGCTAGCTTGCTAGGATTGGATACGTCCCTCTGGACTCCATCGGTTGTACGAGACGTATGGCTGCAGCCTCACGTATAAGTAGCTAACGTTTTTATAGCTGTATAACAAACAAAGACATATCCACATGCACGTATATGCAAGTGGTATTTGCACCTATGACCTTTAAATACAATAATGCAGTGTTTGAAATATTATTTGGTATAAAATCGCGTCGAACAAATGCCCCCTCACCAAGTGGAGTTCAAGCGCAAAGCGAATCGAAGTCTACTTGGTGAGAAAACCATTTCGGCGCAAATATTTCATTGCAGCCTTGGTTCATCATGTAGAGGTGATGCGGTAAATCCTCGCACGTTTGTATATGTCTTGGAAGAAAATTTGTTGGGCCATGTAGCAGCTATGGCGCCAACCAACAAAACGTCCTCAATTTGCCTCCGTTGCGCAGCGAAGTACCATGCTACGTCTTGGAAGAAAATTTATCAACCTAGTCGTGACCGCGTCGCTGCAGCGGTGCCAGCCGACTAGATCGAAGGGTTTCACAGATTCGCCGTGACCGCACTGCACTGCTCCCGTATCTTGATGTGTTGGTGTAGATCAGACGCCAGAAAGACTTCAGCGTCGACACCATCCCGGTATCGTCGGTGAGGTTGGTGGAGCCACTTGACGTGGAAGGCACTCAGAGTATTGCAAATGCCCAATTGCCATTCCGCTTGTAAAAGCATATGGCCGAGTATTTGCTTGAGAAATAAAGCACACAAAAGCCAGAAAACACGCAATCGAGAGAAAAACATGGTTTTGGTTTTGGATTTTTTAAAATGTTGGCTTTTCCGTTATACACTAGCTATATGTGTGATATTGGAAAAGACCACCGAAGGACTTGTCTTCGAGAATCGTCGCAAGACCATGACGATTACAACTTCGTCCTTCCGTGTACGTGTGTGGAGACGCCGTCTTCGGAGATGCTTCCAAGAGGCAGTAGAGAATCATACTCTAGCCCATCCTGGTACCGAGGAGCCCCACGGCTCAGCCATGCCCCCTACACGATACCCCGCGAACCCAGAGACTTGGGCATGGTAAAACGAGGGAGTAAGGCTTTGGGACAACAGCTCTGAAACTTCCGCGCCTTATTGAGGGATGGTGAACAGCTACCTTCCGCCTTCCTTCGAATGGTTCCCTTATGCTTGGGACGGTTTAGACTTGCTTCTTGGAGTTTATCTATTTTTGCCCTCCTACGGGACTGCTTGCGAAGTCCACTTGGGTGACCATGGACTTCATGAGATTGCTTGCACTCTTGGAGATATTTTTTTTTGTGTTTTTTTTTGCTTCACCTTCTGAGGTTCTCTTCTTCTTTCTTCGCTTGGGGAACCATCTTGGGAACTTGGAAGGCACCGTTCACCTTGGTGGACTAAGGAACCCTCTTGGCACTTTATCTGGAGCTTTTTGTGGCACACCCCAGGGTTGTCACGCGGCTACGCACCGAGTCGGGCAGCCTTTTCATGATCTTTTCCTATGGTCTTCCCCAGGGTGTGAGCCTCTACGAACGCGAGGCACGCCGGGGAGCATGAGGGGCGTGGAGTCTCGGTACGCTGAAGTGCCCAAGTGATCTTCTCCACTGCCTCTAGAAGCATGCACTTGGTACGTGTCGTGCTTTGTGGGTGTAGGTATCGCTCCACTTGCAATTTGGCGCCTCGTGTCGCCCTCCGACAAGTCCTAAGGCGGCCAAATCTTCAATCACCAGCACAATATGTTTAGGGAAAGCCAGTTTTTTTTTGTTATTGGGGGAAAACAGACGATCCACACTATGCAAAGGGGAATGCATCATGGACTTGAGCCGACTGAAGGACTCCCCATAGAAAAAAAACGGAAAAAGAAAGGCAACGGAAGAAGCAAACATTTAGCAGAAATATTTTTTAAGAAACCTTCCGTTGATTGGAGGCATGGGCCGGGCTCCTTGAGGATCGACCAGCTGGTATGCACCCCCGTCGTAGGCTTGCTCGATGGCGTAGGGTCCTTCCCACTTTGGCTCGAACTTCCCCTTCGTCTTGTGCGTGACGACGATGGGGCGCCTGAGGACAAGCACTAGCTCGCCCTTCCGAAAGACGCGTTGCCTCACGAGCTTGCCGTAAGCTCTCACCATGTTTTGACGGTAAAGCTCCAAGTTCTGCAGGGCTTGGAGACGCTCCTCCTCCAGGGCGTCAAGCTCCTGGAATCGCAGTTGTACCTGTTCATCTTTGGTGAGTTCATCTTGGATGGCGACACGAAGAGAGGGTAGCTGGACCTCCAATGGAAGTACCGCCTCACTCCCATAGACGAGGGAATAGGGTGTAGACTGAGTTGGGGTACGGACTGTAACGCGGTACGCCCATAGAGACTCGAAGAGACGGTCGGGCCAGTCCCTTCTATGTCTTGTTACCGTCTTCTTGAGTATCTTGCCGAGCGTCTTGTTGAAGGCCTCGATTGCTCCATTGGCTTGAGGGTAGTAGCCGGTGGAGTAGTTCCACTTGATCTTGTACTTTGCCATGAACCTGTACATCTTGTTGGATTTGAATGCCTTGCCGTTGTCGGAGGTGATACGGTGTGGTATCCCAAAGCGATGTATGATATTTCGCTCTAGGAAGTTGATGACGTTGTCGCTCTTCACCTCCCGCAGCGGGACAGCCTCCGCCCACTTGGAGAAGTAGTCCGTCGCTGCAAGGATGAAACGATGGCCCCTGGATGATGGCGGGTCGATGGGTCCGATGACGTCAATCCCCCAGGCGTCGAATGGCCATGAGGGAATGGTGGGGTGTAGAGGAACTGGCGGCTGATGCTTGAAGTCGCCATGGATTTGGCAACCATGGCATGACCTGGCCACCTGGAGGCAGTCCTTCATGATGCCGGGCCAATAGTACCCAGCCAGGCGTATGGCATGGTACATCTTGGCTCCACCTTGGTGTCCACCGCAGACCCCGTGGTGCACCTCTTGTAAGATCTTTTTGGCTTCATCTTGGTTGACGCACCGAAGTAGAATCTCTTGCCCGTGAGACCGTCTGTACAAGACGCCGGCCTTATATACATAGGAGGGAAGTCGCCGTTGGAGTTGGCGCCTCTCGACGGGGTCGTCAGGGAGGCCGTGCTTGAAGTAGTTGAGGAAGGGTTGTAGCCACTCGTCCTCCTCCACGACGTTCGTCGTGATGGTGTTGACTTCCTCTTCCTCCGGGATGAGCTCTAGGACAGCGGGAAGAAGCCACCTTTCTTCCACCGTCACTTGCGTGGATTTATCACCTGGGAGCACCAAGGTGACGCCTTGATTTGCTAAGGCATCGGCAGGTGCATTCCTGCTTCGCGGGACATGGAGAACTTCAATATGTTGGAATTTCTCCATAAGCTTCCGGGCCGCACCGTAGTATGGCACCAGTCCCAGATTGCGTACCTCGTAGATGTTGTTGACTTGCCGAACGATGAGCTGGGAATCACCATAGGCCCGTAAAGAACGGACCTCCATAGAGAGTGCTAGGAGGAGGCCAAAGATGAGCGCCTCGTACTCCCTCGTTGTTGGAGCATTCTTCCTTGAGAAGGGAGAATGAGTGATACATCACCCTCCTTGTGGAGTCTTGAACACCAATCCTGCTCCTGCTCGCTTGGGTGTGCCATCGTGGTCGGCCTCCGTCGTGAAGCACCATCAAGTAGAGCTCCCATGGAGCCTCGACCTCATGTGAAAACCTCCTCGTCGGGGAGGTTGGTAATGCGGAGAGTCGTCGAGGGGATGCGCCGCAAGGAACTCCGCTAAGGCTTGGCCCTTGATCGCTTTCTGAGACACAAAGGTGATGTCGAACTCCATCATGAGCAATGCCCATTTTCCGAGTCGCCCCATTAGTGCGGGCTGACTTAGAACGTACCTTATAGGATCCGCTCTAGCGACGAGCTGGATTTGGAGTGCTAGCATGTAGTGCCTCAACTTCTTCAACGCGAATATAAGCGCCAAGCATAACTTCTCTATTGGAGAGTAGTTTCGCTCAGCGCCCACCATGGTGCGGCTCAGGTAGTAGCAAGCCACCTCCTTCCCTTCATCATTGTGCTGAGCGAGAAGAGCACCTATTGAAGTAGGCTGCACTGCAATGTATAGAATAAGAGGGCGCTCTTTTACAGGAGCTGCCAAAACAGGTGGGTTAAGTAAGTACTTCTTGATGTCGTCGAATCCTCTTTGACACCCTTCATCCCATACGAACGGAGCTCCTTTCTTCATGAGACTTGAGAAGGGTTGGATGCGTCTCGAGAGGTTGGAGATGAAGCGACGGATGTATGCCAACTTCCCTTGTAAACCTCTCAATTCCTTGAGATTACAAGGTGGTGGCATGTTGAGGATGGCCTTGATCTTCTTTGGTTCGATCTCTATACCTCGATGATGGACAACGAAGCCTAGGAAGAGGCCCGATTGAACGGCGAAGGCACATTTCAACGGGTTCATCTTGAGCTGGTGTCGACGTAGGCGCTCAAAGATGACCCGGAGGTCCTCCTGATGATCCCGGCGGTCCTTGGTCTTCACCACCATGTCATCAACGTAGCACTCCACCGAATGGTGGATCAGGTCGCCGAGGATGTATGTCATGGCCCGCTGGTACGTCGCACCAGCATTCTTCAAGCCGAATGGCATGACGGTGTAGTAGAAGTTGCCCTTCGGGGTCCTGAACGCGGTGTTGATGGCGTCGTCCGGATCCATCTTGATTTGGTTGTAGCCTGACGAACCATCCATGAAGGATAGCGCACCATGGCCCGTGGTGGAGTCGACGACCATTTCCGTGATTGGCAGGGGAAAGTCATCTTTGGGGCATGCTCGATTTAGGTCGCGGAAGTCTTGGCACACCCGTACCTGGCCATTCTTCTTCTCCACGGGGACGATGTTTGCGAGCCACTCGGTATATTTCGCCTCTTTGATGAAATCTGCAATGATTAATTTATCGACCTCGGCGATGACTTGGTCTTGAAACTCCGGACGCAAGCGCCGCGGAGGCTGCTTGACGGGGCGGTGTTGCGGGTCAATCGCCAGCTTGTGTGTAGCGACACGAGGGTCGAGCCCCGGCATCTCTTTGTAGCTCCAAGCGAAGCAATCTCGATACTCCATCAAGAAGCATCGATAGCTTTCCCGTTCCTCTTCCGTGGGAGCGAAAGTGGGGATGGATCCTCGGTTCCGAGGTTGACTTCGACAAGTTCATCGATGGTGGGCTGACCACCGTCTTCCATCTCCTGTGGAGCCAGCGTGGGTTTGACCTCTTCTTCTTCCTTGACCGGCGCGTCGTCGATAGAGTTTTGGCGGTGAAGGCCATGACGTGGCAGTTCCATGTCGTCTCGTGAAGAGACAGACGTAGCATGGCACGTGACTTGTGCGACGCCGTTGAGTCCTCCTTCTTCTTCATCGTCGTGGCCACCCGGGTGGGTGTACCCAAGCCCGAACTTGGTCCGAGTCTTGCCCTTCTGCTTGATGAGGTCCTCGGCTTGCCTCCACCATGCCTCGCAAACCGCGGGTGGCGGCGGTATTCTACTGTTTTGCCGAAGCGTGAACCCCGCCTTCTCCAGCAAGCGAGCCATCTTGGGCTCGGCCTTCATTGTGGATAGCGCTATACGTATCACCGCGAGGTTGGGGAAGCTCAAATATGGAGTCACAATGTTGTACCTGTGGAACTTTATAGAAAATGGTTTGGGTTCTAGACCCAGATGAACTTGGGATAGCCCAAACCTCCAATGGAGAAGCCGTGGATATGTAGAGGGATGGGGGCTGCATGACATGAGCTCCCCGCGCAGCTTCCTCTATCTCCTTTATTCTCCTCCTAACCACCCCCAGATGAGTGGGTGCACCTTCCTCTTTTGGAGTGTTGCGCACCCGCAGTGTGATCGTAGGGGGCGCATCACTGCTGCCGATCAATGCCTTCGGTCCTTCCTGGGCACCTGCAGAGCCGCCAAGTGTTAAACAACTAGGCTCTTGGTGCGCCGAAGTCGATGAAGATGTAGGAGCCTCTTGTAGAGGCGTCATTGCCGACCTCAACGTGATTGGCGTGGGCTTCTGGTACCTTGCCTTCAATAGCAACGGGGCTACCGGGGCAGGCGTAGAAGAGCTTGCCCCCAGCAAGATCGGGGTAGAGCTCCCCATCCCGTCCTGGTGGAAGGTCTTGTAGTCGTGTTGCACAGTCGAGGAAGATCGTCTACGCCCAGGGTTCCTTCGGCTGCGAGAGGAGGAACCCCGTGCGTCCGCGGGGGAGCATGGTATGATGAGCTGTCGTGCTTGACGACGGCGCAACACCGGTTTGATTAAGACATCAACCGGTGTTGTCCGCCCGACATGTTGGTCGCTGTCTTCGACGGGGAAGTAGTACTTCGCATCTGCATGATGCGACTCTTGCACGGTGTAGGGGTTGGTGTTGCCGATGATGCGTTGTTGTGTGCCGTTGCCGTCGAGGAACTTTAGGCATTGGTGAAGGGTAGAAGGCACCACGCGATATTTGTGGATCCAAGGCCTCCCTAAGAGAGCCGAGTAGGAGGTGTTCGCTTCGATGACGAAGAACCGCACCTTGAAGCTGAATGTAGACATCTGGATCTTCACCGTGATGGCCCCCAGTGTTGGCTTCCCTTGGTTGTCGAAGCCGCATATCATCACGTCGGTGGACTCCAGTCGTCCATCGCGGAAACCTGCCCGCTTCAAACTCCGGACGGGCGGTATGTTCCAGACCACTGGTCGATGAGGATCCGACGAAGATGCGCGGCCCCAATGTTTCCCTCCACGTAAAGTGGGCGGTTATGGGCACCATACTCTATGAGATTGTCCTCTTCGAACGTGATCTCATTCACGAATAAGGGATTGGCAAAGAGACGATGCTTCGCCATGCACACTTCATAGATCTCTGGAGCCTGGAGCGCCTTGATGAGGGCTTCACGCAGGTTTGGCACCAGCATGAGCGCATCGTGCACACTCAAGAGCGCTGGAATTCGCTTGAGGTGGGCGATGATGTTGTAGTCGATGTCCTGTGGTTTCGCCTTCCCACCATCATGCGCTTCTGGTGCCTCTTCATGCGGTGTTGCCTCCTTATGGGCCGCCGGCTTGTCCACTCTCGTTTGCTTGGCCTTCAGGGGGTCGGGTAAGACCTTTCCCCCACGCAGGTTCATGTTCACCTCTTCCACCTGCGGGTTCTTTGTGGCACTTTCGGCGTGGAACGCCTCGTGCTCTTCAGGAGTGAACATGTCGTCCGACTCGGAGCCGATGCGTCCTTGTAGTCGAGGACGGCGCTGCAACTCGCCATGTTTCGTGCTTGAGAGGATCGAGCCTCATCTTGTACTCCTTCGACACCCTCCGTTGGCCCTTGGTCCCAACCATGGGGTAGGAACTGCGCCAAAGTGCGTAGTCCCCGCCCTGGTCGGGGGAATGACTCATCTCCCTCGGACTTGGGGACGAACCTCGGTGGGGGACGGCGTTGACTTGGATCAACTCGCCTTAGAATTGTTGGGGGAGCGCGTGTTGATGATGTCGGACGAGGAGGTCGAGTTGGAAGGTCCCTCGGGTATGGCTTCCGACGGACCGTGCTCCAAGGCTTCTCCATGGACATGGTTGGTGTAGAATCCTGTTGAAGGAGAGGTGTTGATGCTGTCGCCAGGACGAGGTTGGATAGTTGGCCCTCAACTTGTGAGAGGGGCGCCCATCCATCTTCATATTCATCGCATTGCCTTGATGAAGAGGGCACAACTACGCTCACCATGTTCACAGCTTGGTAATCTGGATTGATAGCTTCCGGGTCCAAGTTGATCCTCTTTTCATTGATGGCTCTCTGGAGCCATTCCTTGAAGGCGACGCAGTCCTCGATGACATGTCCCACGTACCTATGATATGGGCAAAACAAAGCATTATCTGTCATCCCCAGTTGATCGGGTCTTCGAGCTTCTGGAAGGTTCAAAGCTCGATGTTCCATCAGCTGGTTGAACATGTCCTTGACCAGCTCTCTGCGGAAGATATATTGCTTCTTGAGGAGCTCTTGCATCGTGGGTCGTTGCCTTACTCCAGCTTGCTCGCCTCTTGCGCCCAACATTGGCACATTGCCTTGGGGCGTGGAGGAGAAGACCCTAGTGGCGTTTGCCTCCGCCGGTGCCTTCATCTTGGCCCCATTATTGGTTGGCTTGGATGTTGATGCGGCGCTTGACGGGTCGAATATAGTGGCGTTCTTGTAGAGCTCCATGATTTGTGGTGATTTCTCGAACTCTAGCCGTTGCCGCCACCGTGCTAAAACCGAAGGTCCTAGGCTCGCGCCGAGAGACCTCGAGTGACCAATGTTGTTGCATCCCGTGGACACACATCTCGATGGCGTCCTCAAGGTGCATCTCTCGGGCGAGCCGCACATAGCTGTTGCGGAAGCGAATGACGTACTCGTCGATGGACTCATCTCGTCGTTGACGAACTTGTGCAAGCTCGACTGCAGAAGTCCTTCTTCATGGCGACGGTGCTTCTTGAAGACCTCCTTCATGCACGACCAACTTTCGATGGATCCGACCGCCCGGCCTGTACGATGGAAGGGCGGGGCGTTAACGACCACGAAAATTGTCGAAGGAGAAGTGACGCGTTGTTTGCGGTGTCCCGCCGCCGCGCCTCGAAAGTGCTCCCTTGCATCACCCGTCCGTCGAATTGTGAAACTTTGGTGGGTGCCACCTCAGGAATGACACCAGGTCGTGCCATGATTCGTAGGGCTTCTCCACTCGCTCCCCATGGTGCGAGGAGCATTATCGACCTTCAATTGCTCGAATCTTTTGTCTACCATGTCTTTAAGCATGTCGTGGTAGCCTTCGGCATGCTTTGTTGTGGCGTTGTGTCGGCTGGACGGAGGGTCTAGCCCATTGGCGCATGTGTGCTTGTTCCTTCGTGTTGGCGCTCATGATGGGGTGGCGCACTTGTTAGAGCGCCCGCAACTCCTCCACTTGTGGGTCTACCACTCTGGTGGTACGCTTTGTGGCGGCCACCGTTGTTGTTGCTGTTGTTCATCATGAGCTCGATGAACTGGTCGAGTTTTGATGTCAATTGATCAATCTTCTGGCGCTGCTCCTTCATCTCTTCTTCCAGTGCAGCTTCTCTCCCCGCCGATGCACTAGCCTGCGCGGATGCAGAGCCGTCGTTCTTTCCACCGTCTACCGCCATGTGGGCTGGTGCGGTATGGAGGTCTTCAAGGCCATCTTCACAGTCCGATAGGACCGAAGGGGCGAGCTCGTGGTATGGAGGGGAGTTTGTAAGTTTCTCCAACGAAGAGGTGGAAGAAGAGTCGGAGAAGCTCTCTTCATCGTCGGCGTAGTCGTCAATCCCTTCCTCTCTGGTTGATCTGTCCGTCACACTCTGAAGTGCGACAGACCTTAGCCGTGTCTTGGCTCCAGGTCGACTTGCAACCTGCAACAACTCGTCGGGATCTCGTGGGAGTCTTGAGGTGATGTCGGTGTAGAGTCGCGGCGAAATGTTCGGGTGATATCCTGAGTCTCCATCGAGTGAGCCTTTCCCTGCCATGATGGGAAGGCATGGGGCGATGGATCTTGCTCCTCTTCCCTTGTAGAAGCGTTGGCCTTGGCCTCCGCTGTCTTTGAACCATGAACGACATGGCGGCGTGGCAAGAAAGCCTTCTTGAAGTCAGCTTTGGGGTTCGGCACGATCTCCTCATCCGAGGGATAGCCAAACTCGTGGGTGACTTGAGGAGGTTGCCAACCGTCGTTTGGCTCAAGCCTTGGGCGCACTGCAACAGTGCCGCACAAAGCAAGGTTCTTCTTTGTTGCCTCCTTTTCCTTTCCATCCCCCTGCTGAAGGGCATCATCTCCGATCTTCTCGTCCCTTGGAGAGGTAAGCGGAGGTTTTGTGGGAGGCATCTCTTCTTTTCCCGGGGCAACGGAGGTTGAAGCCCCAAGATCCGCCTCGGGGTTGGAGGCAGTTGCGGCTGGAGTCTCCTCGACGCCCTCCATTGGCGTGGCTGTCGGTGTTGGTGTCTTTTGCCTCCGAGGAGGCGAAGATGACGATGTGTCCATCGCCTGTTCATCGCCTTGTTGAGGATTTGCTGAAGGAAGCGGTGGTGGAACCGCTTCGCCCTTTTGTTCGACACCCCCTAAGGGCATCTTGCGTGGTTTTGGAGCGAGGCGGCTGAGCAGGTAATTGTACCGCTCGTGCCGCTCCAGGTTTGGAGAGATGCGGAAGCCGATCCTATCACTTTCTTGAATGACCCCACCATCGGGTCGTACCCGAACTTGGGTATGGCGGAGCACCAGGTCTTCGAGTTCTTTGTATAGAACTTGGCGATTCCTTCGGCGCCTCTCGCGCTTGCGTTGGTTCTCTGTGAGGACCTGCCGGGTTCTTGAGGGTGCTAGTGGCGTTGGTAGAAGAGGCGGTGCAGCTCGTGGTGTTGATGTGGTAGGCACGTCCCTTGCAGGGCGCACTTGAAGTCGCTCTCCACGCCTAGGCGGGGATGAAGGCCGTGGTGGAAGTGCATCTCGTGGAGGATCCCTAGGTCGCCACTGTTGAGTGGGACGAGGGTCCCTCTCGTCATCTTGATGTCGTGACCAACGGTTCCAACGTGGGGGCATGTTAGGATGCCCCCGGTGTGCATGTCTGATGGGTGAAGGTTGGCGTCGGGGCGCCAAGGTATGGCGCTCATGTTGAGGACGATGACTAGGGGCCTGGTGCCTAATCCTGCCCCCAGCTGGTGCTGATGAAGAACTTGGCGCTCCTTGCTCATGGAGCCGCCTCTGGATGCTATTCATTTGATCTTGCAAGCGGCGGAACTCCTGCCGTAGATCTTCTCCGTGTGGTGCAGGTACCTCGTTCCGAAGAACGGCGAACCTGTTGTCGTTGGGGATGGGGCGACCATTGATCGCCGAAGTGTGGCAGCATGGTGCACACATGCTTCTTCGAGGATCTTCAAGGTTGATGGAGAGCGTTGGGCCTGGCAAGACGGACTCTTTTCGGGAGTACCGCTTCGAACTCCTTCATGATGGCTCTTCTCACCAACTTGACCTCTGATGGTTCAGTGCTAGTACATGTGAACACCTTGTCCGCGAGGTCCCTTGCGCCGAGGGACCAATCTTCCGCAAGAACCGTGCTCCTGGTGATGCGAGAGCTTAATAGCTGGTGAAGGCGTTGTACCTTACGGCACTTCCTCCTGTAGTTCCTTAGTGGATGCGGGCTTTCTGACAAACGGGCATTTGCCACGAGTCTCCGCAGGTCATCAGAGGCGGCTTCCAAGCCTCCAAGAAGCTCCACTCCGGTGCGCCTAGGTGTTGGCGTCGGCAGCTCCGGGTGCGAAGGCGGGGTAGGGGCGCGAAGTGACACCGCTCCCGCCCGCTTGTCGGCGACGTTGGAAGAGAGGCGTTGGGGCGCCCCCACGTCCCCTTTGACGTCATATCCCGTTGACTCCTTCAACAGGGCGCGCGCCTCGAGCATCAACTCGCGGCGCTCCTTCTTGGCCATGGCGGATGCCCGCCTTTGCGCCTTCTTGGATCGCGCAGTTTGGAATTGCGCTGGCTCCTGGGCTTGGTGCATGAACATCTTGGTGCCGACCTCGACGACCACCATGGGCGGAAAGGATGATCCAAAGTGGATCACCCAGGGCTCCGCGTTGATGGCGTGGGGGATTCCTCCTGCATGAAGATGACCTTTGATCAGCGGAGGTCCTCGCCGTTGGCTTGTCATGCAGGATGCTGTGTGGGTTGAGTGAACGGGCGAAGACGATTCTGACGACCACAGCGGAGCAAAGATGGGAGGAGAACCAGGTCCCACCGGGCGTGCCAATTTGTTTGACACGAGAAAAACGTTCTGGAAAAGTAGAACGTAGGGCTACTCAAGGGGAGAAGGATGGTAGCGTGTTTTTCTCATGCGCCGGGGTAAAGAAAAAGAAATGCGGGCGTGCCAGTGTACCGTAGTACACAAGAAAAAAAAGTAGGGAAGATGCATTTCATTAATCTCTCATGGAGAAATAAAGTACAAATCCCTAATACAGTGCGCTTCGTGGCCTGCTTGCGCCGCCAGCCTGACTATGGCGATTGCGATCTCATGGTTCCCGGGGCCTCGGAAGGCACCCGGTTAATTACTCCCGCGGGTTACGCCGCGAGACACCTCCGATTAAGCCGTGTGGTCGTCTTCGTCGTCTTCGCTTCGCGTTCTCCATGCATGATGTGGTGGTGGTGTGTGTGTGGGCGGCGGCAGAGCCCGTGTCCTCGTCGGTACACGTGCCGCGAGTAGCATGGCCTTTACTCCGGCCATGCCCGCCCTCGCCATCGTGCCTCGTCGGCCTTGACGGCGTCGATGTAGTTGGAGTAGCATGGGTCCGCTCAGCTGGGACTTCTCGACGACCAGCAGCCTTGTCGGGGTGCGCAAGGGGTATGCCTCGCAGGAGTAAGCGTTGGTGGAGATCGACGTCGGTGCAAAACCGTCACGCGCCTACAAGTCGGTGCAGCCAACGTGGTCGACACCTCGTCTCGGTCCGACGCCGAGTTCACGGCTGTCGTCCTAGACAAGAGCGTCGTCTCACGGGCTCGTGGAGATGGAGGTGGCTATGACGCCGGATTGTAAGTCGGCAGCACTTTCGCCTATGCTCGCCGGCTTCACGGAGATGGAGCTAGCACCGGGTTGTACGATGGACACCCCGATGCTATCGCCTATGGCTCGCGGAGGCGGAGATGGCGACGACTTGCATACTAGCGGCCCCGCCATCACTCGTCTTCGTCACGCCTCGCCGGAGTGAAGAAGGCGCCGGGCTCGATGGGAGAAGAGATGGTGCCGGGCTGCGCGCCGGCAGCCGCGCGCCTTCAGGGCCGTCGTCTTGTTGGCGTCCGTAGGAGGTGAATAAAGGTTGGGCTGCCCGCCGACAGCCCCGTCGCCGGCTTAGGCAGCATGGCTCGTTGAGATGGAACGTGGCGCCGAATGCACGCCGGCTGCCTTCTCGTCTCGTCTTCGGCGCCGCCGTAGTCGCAAGGTTCGATGGGGGAAGAGATGGCGTCGCTACGGCCCGCTGGCAGTCGCGAGACTGCCGTCTTTGGCGCGCCACACCAGAGCGGAGATGGCGATGGCGTCGGGCTGCACGCCGGCAGCCTCACGTTCTCGAGGCCGTGCTCTTGGTGGCGGAAGAGATGGAGGTGGCGCCGGGACGTACGCCGGTAGCCTCACGCCCTCGGGCCGTCATCTTGGTGGCGCCGGAGATGGCGCCGGGCTGCACGCCGGCAGCCGCGCCGTCGAGGCCGTCCTCTCGGTGGTGTTGGAGATGGCGGCAGGCTGCACGCCGGCAGCCGCGCGCCCTCGGGCCGTCATCTTGGTGGCGTTGGAGATGGCGCCAGGCTACACGCCGGCCGCCGCGTCGTCGAGGCGTCCTCTTGGTAGCGTTGGAGATGGCGCCGGGCTGCACGCCGGCGGCCGCGCCGTCAAGGGCCGTCGTCTTGGTGGCGCCGGATGCACGCTGGCAGCAGCATGCCCTCGGGGCCGTCGTCTTGGTGGCGGCGGAGATGGAGGCTTCGCCGGGCTGCACGCCGGCAGCCGCGCGCGTCCTCGGGGCCGTCGTCTCGGCACCGGTCGGGCTACCCGCCGGCAGCCGTCGGTGCCGCCGTGCTGTGCACGTATCCGCCTCACAGTGCGGCGCCGTGCGTATGTGTACGTGTATGCTGGTTGGATAGCTGCATGTGGGCCAAACACTTGATCTTCGCTTGATATTTCATGTCAAACCGAGGCATATCTCCTGATCGTAGTGTAGTTGGTTATGTACCGGCCGGTATCGGAGATTTGCATACGCGTGCCTATGATCCGGCTGGCCACTTCATCCGTATTGAGAACACCGGACGCTAGCTTGCTAGGATTGGATACGTCCCTCTGGACTCCATCGGTTGTACGAGACGTATGGCTGCAGCCTCACGTATAAGTAGCTAACGTTTTTATAGCTGTATAACAAACAAAGACATATCCACATGCACGTATATGCAAGTGGTATTTGCACCTATGACCTTTAAATACAATAATGCAGTGTTTGAAATATTATTTGGTATAAAATCGCGTCGAACAAGCATTTTTTTGGAAAATTAAGTACATAACAAGGTAGACTTCACCGTACACTAAATGTAGACTTTTAAGTCGACGAGGCAACTTCAATTTATCCCACACTAAATCAATTTGATGTGGTCTGATAACTGAGACTATGACAAGCCTCCGCTGTCATAACGAAGAAGGTGCTAACACGGCCCGAGATATGGATGGCAGTATGAGTGCCGGTCAACATATATAAATCTGCAACAAACTTTTGTTGTCATGCATGCCTAACTATATAAGAAAATATCATTAAACTCCTACCGAAAAAGGGTAGAAAAAATGAGTTGTAACTCTTTCTAATTGTTTTGATGGAAGTAGCATAACCGGAGGAAATAAGTGATGCATATTATTCTTTGGTGCAGCCATTTGTTCTATGTATGAGAGGACTAGTTAAATTGTCACGGGTTAGAATAGACATTAGGATTGTGATATTCATGCATGGCCTTGGCAAACCATCATGCATGTAGGGATGTAATGCATGACAGTTGATTTGCAAGACGGGAGCA
Source organism: Avena longiglumis (assembly GCA_030063025.1). NCBI lineage: Eukaryota > Viridiplantae > Streptophyta > Magnoliopsida > Poales > Poaceae > Avena > Avena longiglumis. Next base: position 84,984,644 of record CP125974.1, read on the forward strand.
TGAATATTGGATGTGCTATATATCCTACCAAGGACTCGCAGTGTAGCTCCGGCGCGGGAGCTCCGTCCAGTACCAATAAGCATGTACCTGCGCTTCCCACCGGCGCGCCATCCGCCAAACGTGGGAGACCATGGAGCACCACCGTAGCAACCACCCGCATTCATGGCGCGCGGTGCCGCATCAGAGGTAGAGGCATCGTCACCCGCATTCATGACGTCAGAGTCGACCATGTCACCTGAGCTTGAGCGATACAGGGGATTTTAGTCTGGATCTCTTCGATAATACGCAAGGTACCCCTTCCGGAGGGTGTGTAACCGAGACTTATGGATCAAACAGTTGCGACACTTTCCTATTCTATGACACTTTCTTAATTTGTCGCTAACCAGCCATACATTTGTAGCACTTTAATTTTTTATAAACTGTGACCAAAAGTTTAGCGGAACTCTCAATTCTGCCTCTATTCAACCAAAATTGTTAGAAATAATGGGCCAATTCATTTAGACCCATGTGTATTTCAGATTTTTTCTAGATCTCAAAAAGCCCAAATTTGTGGCAGCTCATATGTGTTTGGGCGCATGTTTGTGGCAACTCACATGGAAGTGGAGTGAAAGCTCAAGTTTAGTCCCACATGGGAAGTTGGAGGAGAGTTGCACCACCTTATAAGGTGGAGTGTTGCACCACTTTATAAGTGAGTGGCAATAAGAGAGATACACGCGGGCGGGATCGTGGGCTACTGTAACCGATCCGAACGTGGACTTGGCCCACGTTCGCCTCCGTTAGGATTTCCTGAGCCGCTTTATATAAAGTCCTGTGCGGCTATCGCCACAACACCCACCGAAATCAATCTAGGGTTTTGCCATCCTCTCTATTTGTGTCGTCACCGATCCCGCTTGCTAGGCGTGTATCGGCGAACGGGAGAGCAGGTCTCCGGAACCACTCGCCCTTATGATCCTGTACGGGAGAGGGCGAATAAGGTTTTTGGAAAGCGCTCTGCGCAACTGCTCGAGTTCTCCATCACGGGTCGTCTTCCATCTTCGTCGCCATCTGCTTCGATCAGTCTTCTCTAAAGTTTTTACTACGACAACCGAACGATACATGCTACGTGCTCCTGTTTGGTTATTCATCATATTCTGCGAGTGCATGTTAAGCTCTTGTTTGTTTCCGATCATCCTGAGTACATCTAGTATGTTCGAGTTACATGAGCTAGTAGCTGGTTTTGTCATGATTTATATTCTGGAATTAATCGTGGAAATTATGCTTAATAATCCAACAAAAATTAGCGGCAATTTTTCTAATCACCGGTAATTAGATCATTATGTGTGGCACTAATCGCAATTTTCCACCTAAACCTACCATCTATTCTATTATATACTAAAAGTAATATAAGGATGTCTAAGGGCCAGTTCTTTTGCCAGCTTAAAAAATAAGCTGCCCCCTCCCCAGCTTCTCTCATAAGCCATATGGCTTATTAGTCGAAACTTCACAATTAGTTATGAGATAATTAGTTTGGAAGCCTAAACCGATAAGCTGAGCGGCTTATGAGACAAGCTGGGAAGGGGCAGCTTATTTTTTAAGCTGCCAAAAGAACTGGGCCTAATAGAGCCACCACGTTAAGCCACGTCATCCAAATTATTTTAGTTTGTAGATCTAAAATTGTGTGGCTGGGATTTAAAAAGAAATTAATAGTTACGTGACTAAAATTGTGTGGCTGGGATTTTTGCAACAGACATACTTTCCCCCAATAAAAAAAATGTGAGCAAGTAAAATCTATGAAATAATAGGTAAGAGGAAATAGTCTACTGTTTTGAGAATAGGGACCAGGAATTATATGGCCTTCATATTTATTGCATGGAGAAAAGAAATTCCACTCCACGAATATGGCAGTAACTCAAGAAAAGAAATTATGGTAGCTAGGCAAGTTTACTTTATATTTTACTAAAAATTGGTAAGTACATGCACAAAAAATACAGCCATAATAACTCAGAGTCCATAACTAAGATAAATCATGTTTGCATTGCACAGACTTATTGAGTTGCATGTGAAGGCGACTTCAATTACTTGACACCGGCACATTACAATAATTTTTTAAATTAATAATGAATGTGTGTTTGGTTTATTTATAGATAAATGGAAGATAAGAATGTGGAGTCATGTGTTATACTAACCTATACCTAGAAATGATAAGGGTTGGGCCATTATAAATATAAATGTCATATAATTAGAAATACACACAAAGTATAGAGCCACATTACACTACATTGTCATGACTCATGGAGCTTTGAGATTGACAAAGATACCAATCGGCTAGCTATGGACAAGCATGTCGACTCCTATTCGGAGGAGTTCAGGACAACAAATTTTATGTTCATTTCGCATGCAAAAAAGAATTATAGTCAATTAAGTTATTTGTCCGCTTGTACAAGGACACCGCATGGATAATACTTGGGCAACATAAGATACGGTTCAAAACTTTTTGTGTTCCCTTCATGTGCACACTCTATGTGGTCGTTAAGTCATCCGTCCGGCTACATTATAGAAAATCACATGGAAAATACATGTTGATGGGACTATAGAAACTTATTATGCATACATCAATGAGAGTGTCATGACAACCATGCTATTGTTTGGAGTATAAAACATAAATAGAGACAAAAATTGTAAAGATGGTTTACGACTTTACAATCAAGTCTGCACGTGTTAATCTTATGAGAGGGAAAAGGAAATTTTATACTTATATAGGATTTTTAAAATTTCAAATATTAATAAATATTTTTCAAATTTAAATTAGACCTACTTTCTAAATATAACGGGACATCAATTATTTGTCTCATTGAAAAAGGTTAATACAAAGTAATACTACATAACATATTTGTTGCATCTATGTTCTCTTTAGTGAGTAATGAAATAGTGGTAAGTCGGAAGAGGCGAATGAAGATGGCTATATGGTTGTTCTATTGGAACACTATGTTGGAGATATGCCCAAGAGGCAATAATAAAGTGGTTATTATCATATCTTCATACTTATGATAAATGTTTACATATCATGCTATAATTGTATTAACAGGAAACATTAATACTTGTGTGATTTGTAAACATAAAAGAGTCCCTAGTAAAGCCTCTTGTTAAACTAGCTTGTTGGTTAATATATGATCATGGTTTCCTGATCATGAAAATAGAGATGTTATTAACAACAGGGTCATATCATTAGGAGAATGATGTGATGGACATACTCCTATAGTTAAAGTGTAGCATAAAGATCAAGTCATTTAATATAGTTCATTTGCTATAAGCTTTCTGATACATAGTAACCTAATTCCTTCGACCATGAGATCATGTTAATCACCATACCGGAAGGATGCTTTGATGACATCAAACACCACACCGTAACTGGGTGGCTATAAAGGTGGCATTGAGTGTTTGGAAAGTATGGGTTGAGGCACATGGATCAAGAGTGGGATTTGTCCATCCATATGACGGATAGATATACTCTGGGCCCTCTCGGTGGAATGTCATCCAATTAGCTTGCAAGCATGTGGTAGCTCACAAGGGATCACATATCACGGGAACGAGAAAAGAGTACTTATCGGTAACGAGGTTGAACTAGGTATGCAGAGATACCGACGATCATAACCTCGGATAAGTAAACTATCGCGAGACAAAGGGAAATTGGTATCGTATGTAAGTGGTTCATTCGATCGCAAAGTAATCGTAGAAATATGTGGGAGCCATATGAATTTCCAGATTCCTCTATTGGTTATTGATCGGAGAAGTGTCTCGATCATGTCCGCATAATTCACGAACCGTAGGGAGACACACTTAAGGATTCGATGTTGTTGAGTAGTTATGGAATGATGAGTAAGATACTGAATGTTGTTCGGAGTCTCGGATGGGATCCGGGATATCACTAGGAGATTCGGAATGGTCCGGAGAATAAGATTCATATAAGGAAAGTCCTGTTTCGGGGTTGGAGAATGGTTCCGGTGTTTTCATCGGGAATGTTCTAGAAGGTTCCGGAATGTCCGGCACTCCGGAGGGGAAGGGTACATGAATGTGGCATACCAAGTTGTAATGATTGCATCATGTACTAGGTGTCATCGCTGAACAAAATAAAGGGTTTAATCAAATCCTAGTTTGAAAAAGTCAAACGCCAATTTGAAAAGTCAAACGGCTATTTTGGAAGGTGGAGGGTAGGAAACCTACTTGGGAGGAGTTCCTCCTCCACCACCGCCCACTTGGGATCCGAGTTGGGAGGACTCCTCCCTGGCGCCTCCCTCCAGCTGTATAAGGAGGGGCAGGGCTGCCCCTCCAAGGACACAACACCTCTCTCCTCTAAACCTAAACCCTAGCCGCCGGCCTCCACCATTGTCGCCGCCGCCTCCTAGGGTTTGCCAAGTCGCCGAGTTGGGGCAATCCCCTTGCCCTAGCCGCCGGCCTAGCTCCCTCTCCTTGGTGCGTCTAAACCCTAGATCACCGAGGCTCTCTCATAGTCCACCATACTCGCTCGCTTAAGGCGAAGCCTGCGAGATCTCCTCTACTTCGGTACCATCGTTGCCGCCGTAATCGCAAGGAGAGTGCTACAACCTCCGCCTGCTTTGGAACAAGGAGAGGAAGGTCTTCATCGAAAACACGCGTGACCGATTGGAAGCGCCGAACGCAGCGCCGAAGGATCGCTACGCGATCTTGAGATCGGAAGTGTACGACTACATCATCCACGAGAATCGCTCTCGTTAACCGCTTTGGATCTTCGAGGGTTAGTACTGCTGAATCGTTGCTACAATCTAGTAGATAGATCTTGGCTTGATCATAGATTAGATCTTGATTGTGTGTTCATGCGGTAGAAATTTTTGTTTTCCATGCTACGAACCCTACAAGGGTATCGAGCCAGTCTATATGTAGATCTGTGCACGAGTAGAACACAATGGTCATTATGGGCGTTGATGCTTTTGTTGTCGATTGCTTCTTGTGTACTTTGCATCTTGCGGGATGGTGGGATGAAGCGGCCCGGGCTAACCTTACATGACATCGTTCATGAGACTTGCTCCACGCTTGACATGCAACTTGTATTGCATAAGTGGCTTTGCGGGTGCCTGTTTCTCCCAACATAGTTAACATTCAATTTACAACGGGTGATTGACAATACTAGTATGAATGTTGTGGTTCTTGTTCGTAAGTTAGAACGACACTTATTGAAAGCCCCAAACCACGTAAAACATGCAAAGAAAATTAGAGGCGTCTAACTTTGTTTTGCAGGGGTGTGCTGTGATGTGATATGGCCATGATTGTGATTATATATGATGTATGCAATGTTCCTTATTGTAAGTTGGAAACCGGCAGGAGCCATATGGTTGTCTTTAAATTCTGTTAAGACCCACGTGTCTATTCAAAGTAGTTGTAATAGTTGATGCTGGTGGAAGACAACCATGAAGCGGCGCCATTGACCTTGACGCCACACCGGTGATGATGGAGATCATGTTCGTGCTTGAAGATGGAGATCGGAAGCACAAGAAGAAAGGCCATATCATATCACATATTATGAATTGCATGTGATGTTAATCCTTTTATGCATCTTGTATTGCTTAGTTCACGACGGTAGCATTATAAGATGATCCCTCAAGCACACAATTGCAAGTTTTAAAGTGTTCATCCTTAGTAAGCACCGTTGCTAAAGCTCGTTGTTTCGAAGCACCACGTGATGGTCGGGTGTGTTAGATTCTGCGAGTGTATACAACGTCAGCAAGCCAGATTTGCTCATGCGGAAGCTAAGGTTTAATCTTGACGAGCCTAGCATGTACGAAATGGATCGTATGGGCACCTAGAGGGGGGGTGAATAGGTGCTAACCAATTTTTAATACTTTTTCAATTTTAGGCTTGACACAAAGTAAATTCTCTAGATATGCAACTACGAGAATTTCCCTATATGTAACCCTAACTACTAAGCACGTAAAACAGGAGCGAGGAAACCGTAGTGGAGCACGCGGAGACACAGGGATTTGTTTTACCGCAGTTCCTTCCTTGTTAAGGGAAGTACATCTGTGTTGGAGGGGTGGGCGGTTCTAAGACCACCACGCCACAATAGGCCTCACCCTATTCTCCGATGGATCTCGCCACGAGAGGCCTGATCCACCTTCTCCACTATTGGATCCCTTCGAGGCGGGAACCGGTGCCTTTTACAACACTAGCGGGGCACACACCCATAACCGAATTGGGGGCTCCCGAGATGACAACAAGCTGCCACAAGAACAAGGTTTATCAATATAAACAAAAACGAGGATCTAGATATTTGCAAGAAATACTAGATCGGAGGTTCTCCAAATGAATGGAGAGGAGATGAAGCGCTTGATTGCTGATGATGAAGATCGAGTTCTCCTCCTTTGATTCCCCAAGGGATGGGGCCTTTGGGTGGATCTAGGTGGAGCACTCTTGGATGAAGCTTTCAGATCTGATCTGTTCTTTTTCAAGATGAATCAAGAGTTCTGGCAGGAGGGGGATGGCTGGCTTAAATACCCCCTCCCCAGATCTGGCCGTTGCACAACTTTGGGGGCGGATTATCCGCCCCCCACTTGGGGCGGATTATTCGCCCCCTCGGAAAACTCCGCCCCAAGGGCGGATTCTCCGGGGGAAACTCCGCCCCCTCTCTGGGGCTTGCGCCTTGGCGATGAGCAGGAGGGGCGGATTATCCGCCCCCCTGAGGGGCGGATTATCCGCCCCCTGGGAAAACTCCGCCCCAACGGCGGATTCTCCGGGGGAAACTCCGCCTCTCCGGGCTTCCGCTGCTTAGTAGGAGGAGGCGGATTATCCGCCTGGTGGGGCGGATTATCCGCCCCAAAGCGATTCAGAGCTGCAACACTTCAACACACATTAAAAGATCCTTGGTATTGTTATCTAACACACAAAACACTAGGGATTAAGAAATGTTCTTTCAATCTCCCCCTTTTTGGTGTTAGATGACAATACTAGGATTTGCAATAAAACCGGCAAAATCCACCTTAAATAATGAAAGACGCTCCCCCTAGATGTGTGCATATTTATGATTAGTATTTGAATACAAATACACACACTAGGTAGAACACTACTTTAAGGTTTGGGAAAAAATGTCGTACCACCGGAATATATATCCAAGGCATACATAGATAATCCCATGAATCCACATGTCATCAAATATGCTCCATAATTTCAGAATTCCATGGGGTCCATGATAGATAAATCCAGAAATCCATGAATATCAGACATAGTACCAAACTGTGGAGTACGACATAGTCTTACACAAACAACCACAAATAGCAAACAAGTTCACACTAGAAAAGGCACAAGCAAGCAAATAAAAACGACTAAAATCGAAGAGCTTGTGCCCGACCCTTGCAAATCCATGAGACCTAATAGAACTACTTCTCCCCTTTGGCATCAAACGCCAAAAGGAAGAAGAGCGATGCTAACGCCTGAGATCACTCCGCCTCATCCTCGTCATAGTCATTCCGTCCCTTCCTCTTCACCGGAGGAGTGGGTGCCCGTGGAGGAGGAAAGAGACAAATCTCGAGCTCGCCATAGTTTATCCTCGAGGTGTTCCACGAGCATACGGATCCGGAGGCGGGTGGGAGGTGGATTGCCGTGGCACCTGAGACATGGTGGAGGATAAGCTGCTGCGTGTGATCCCTCTCATGATCCCTGCGGTACGCCTCATATTGGCCCTTGTGAATGTCAATACCCATGCAAAGAATGTTCCGCTGGAACCAATTAAGCTGCTTGACCTCATGTGCCATTGGGGACACCGTGGAACGACGGCCACTAGCCCGAGCATCACGCATGAAGGTCTCCGGGGCAGTGGAAGGGTGATGGGTCTTCTGAGCCTTGTTGTAGATTTTCTTTGGCTTATGAACACCATCCAGAGCAGTGCCAAAATCCTCATGGGGCAACATATGCTTGACGAGCATCATTATGAACGGAGCATAAGGAATAGAGAGCCTGTTGATCATAGAATCCGTCATCTCATGAAAAATATAGTCCATGACATCCAGTTTTGTAACTCGTGGCTGATCCGGTTGGTGGCACACTCGTGAGCAAACGCAAGGAGAGGAACCAGGTGACCACGGATCCTGTCATTGTTGCCACCACTAGGAGCGATGCAGTCCCTAAAAATGCCAACAAGGGCTGCATACAGGGGAGAGAGACCAGCAAAAGTACCAGCGACTCCATCAGAGGAAAGGCAAGGAGCAAGTGCAGTGTCCTTGGATGGCTTCAAGGGAGTAATGATGCGGTGACCAGCAGGAGTGTCACGACCATGGAAAGCATACCCAAGAACCTGCCCAAAAGTGCGAAAGTCTGACTGAAGCATTGTAGTCCCGGTCATCCACTTCATAGTGCGGCGCTCATCACCGCAGATCACAAGGGTGGAGAAAAACTGGCGCACCACAGAAGAGTCATAATTGCATTGAATGGTCATGAGGTGGTGCAGCCCCATCTTGTTGGTCACATCGAGTGCCTCAATGAGCCTTGTCTTGGATTGAGCCTCACCAAATTGATGGGACATGTAATCTTGAGAGTAGCATAGACATCATCATGAATAGACCGAAGTGAGCATTAAAAACATTTCGTCTCGGGGACCATCATCGCCTCATCATAATAATCAGTCTGACAAATATTGGCATACTGAAGACTGTCCATAGCCTTGTAATTGGGCCGAGACTGTTTGCCCTTGCGAGATGCGGACCTCTTAGTTTTCTTACTTGCATCTGCCATCCGTGCAGCCTCTCTTGCTGCTCTGCTGACCTCGGTCTCGTCAATGAATTTTCCGTCTGTAGTGGGCTTGAGATAACGGGAACGGGGACGACGAACGAAGGTCTTGGTCGGCTTGGAACCACCTGTGAATAGCATTAGAGGGATAGCATGGAGATAAGTATACACACAAGTCCAGAAGAAAACAACATGAAGAAAGAGTAGCAGTGCAACCCCATAACCAAGGAAGTGCATGGGCAGAAGCAACCAAAACAGAAAAGAAATTTGCTCTCCAGGCCAGATTATCCGGACCTGGCAGGGGCGGATAATCCGCCCCCCGCAGAAAATTTCTGGATTGGCTCAGATCTGCCATGGCAAACCAGATCGGGTACTAGGGTTGCAATTCTACCAATTCTAGCATGTAAGGAACAACACCAAGAACCTTCTACAACGAGATTTCCACCAAATAAAAGACATCCCATACAAAAGGAGAGAGATGAGGGAGTTACCCTCACTCATTGGAGGAAACCATGAGGAGAAGATACCCGAGGCAAGGTGAAGAAGATCCGGAGAGAACAGAGAATCCGTGGTCGAATCGACCCGAGAGAGGCGGATGCTCAAGGCTGGGGGACAGAGGTAGGGTTGGGGGAGGACTGGCTGCTCTGTTTGAGCCTGCCCTCCCCGACCCAGCCTATAAGGGAAGATTTCGCCTGGGGCGGATAATCCGCCCCCCACTTAAGGCGGATAATCCCCCCCCCCAGAAATTCTGTATAGTGCAGAATCAGGCCAGAGCAACCTAGCAAACCTCTCGATGGTGTTTTAGAGGACTTGTGTGAAAGAATAGATGGTTCAAGAAGGGAGAGAAAGGCTTGGGTTGAGAGCATCAAACTGAGATTGTACTACACACCCAAATTTGCAAGAATCAAATCAAACAAAAGCCAAATTGGAGTGTGTTTTCTATAAGAACAAAAGATATGCAAGAAAATCCAACGAGACCCATGTAAAACCAACTCTTCTTGAGGAAGAGGGCGGTGGCCGAAGCCACCATGTTGGAGCGCATGGCATGACACCGCGAAGATGTATCTTGAGTTCAAAACCAATGCTCATCGATGACCCACATATCACAAAATGATATTAAGGGAAATGATTTTACTTGCTTTCATTATGGGGGAGGGTTGGCCCAATCAATTAGGACCACACTCCCCTATGTCTATGCCCGCATCTAAACCAAATACATGAATAAGCAAGTGAGTGTGCAAGGGTAGTCAAGCCAAGCTCCTTGAATCTATGATATTTAGCTCATTCCTCAAATAACAAAATCTTGCTTCATCAAGGGCTTCGTGAAAATATCAGCCCATTGGTTCTTCGTGCTCACAAAGGATAGAGCAATATCTCCACGAGCAACATGATCCCAAATAAAGTGGTTGCGATTCTCTATATGTTTTGTTCTTGTATGTCGCACGGATTGTAAGCAATTTTGATAGCACTTTCATTGTCGCATAAAGAGGCACTTTGTCACAATTCACACCATATTCCTTTAAAGTTTGCCTCATCCATAAAAATTGAGTACAAGCACTTGCGGCGAGAACATATTCAGCTTCGGTTGAAAGTGAAATACAATTCTGTTTCTTTGATGACCAACACACTAGAGACCTGCCCAAGAATCATGCACCAGAGGTTGATTTCCTATCATCTTTGTCACCAGCCCAGTCTGAATCAGTGTAACCACATAGAGAGAAACTTGAACCCTTGGGATACCATAACCCAAAATTTGGGGAATGAACCAAATATCCGAAGATTCGCTTGACTGCCACTAAGTGGCTTTCTTTAGGAGCGGCTTGGTACCTTGCACACACTCCTACACTTAACACAATATCGGGCCTAGATGCGCAAAGGTAAAGGAGAGAGCCGATCATGGATCGGTATACCTTCTGATCCACGTCTTTACCCTTGGGATTGAGCTCAAGATGGCACTTTGTTTGCATAGGGGTAGCAACGCCATTGAGATCCGTCATCTTGAACCTTTTGAGCGTGTCTTGGATGTACTTTGCTTGATTAATAAAGGTTCCTTCTCTAAGTTGTTTGATCTCAAATCCAAGAAGGAACCTGAGCTCACCCATCATGGACATCTCAAACCTGTCAGTCATAAGCTTCGAAAATTCATCGTTAAACGCTTGGTTAGTAGAGCCAAAAATAATGTCATCTACATAAAGTTGGCATACAAAAAGCTCCCCATTAACCTTCTTAGTAAAAAGAGTGGGATCGATTTGCCCAACTTCGAATCCACGGTCTAGCAAAAGCTCTTTAAGGTGCTCATACCACGCACGTGGGGCTTATTTAAGGCCATAGAGCGCCTTATCGAGTTTGTAGACATGGTTCGGAAATTTGGGGTCCTCAAACCCCGGGGGCTGCTTGACGTATACTAACTCATGTAGAGGACCATTAAGGAAAGCGCTCTTAACATCCATTTGTTGTAATTTAAAATTGTGATGGGCTGCATATGCAAGAAGGATACGGATGGACTCAAGGCGAGCCACAGGAGCGTAGGTCTCGCCAAATCAATTCCTTCTACTTGAGAGAACCCACTAGTCGTTCTTTATTCCTCACAACAATGCCATTTTCATCCTGTTTGTTCTTGAAGATCCACTTGGTGCCGATAACATTGCGGCAATCCTTTGGCTTTTCTACGAGCTTCCAAACTTTATTGCGTTAGAACTTGTTTAATTCTTCATGCATTGCAACAACCCAATTGGGGTCTTCAAGAGCATCAAAAACCTTCTTTGGTTCAACCATGGAAATGTGAGCTTGATGATCACAGAAGCTAGCACGCTCTCTTCGAGTGGATACCCTTCGTCGTAGATCACCAAAAACCTTGTCAAGAGTGTGACCTCTTAGTTCAAGGTTGCGATCAGCACGAGCCTTGCGACGAGCCTCAATGTCCTTATTGTTTCTAGGAGGAGTGGATTCAATTGTTGTATCCTTGTCTTGATTACTTCCTTGCCCTTGATCTTGGTCACCGTTACAGTCAGAAGATTGTTGCTGAACATTTTCTTCAGGCCCAGATAATCCGCCCCTTGGAGGGGCCGGACTATCCGGCCTGGGAGGTGAAGTACCAGAACCATCTTCCTGAGAAAGCCTGACTGGAGTTGGAGACCTGTGGCGGATACTCCGCCCTAGGGGCCGGAGAATCCCCTGAGCTTCAGAGTTGATTTCTCCTTGGATCCCCGAACGAGTTGGAGTGCTGGCGGATTGTCCGCCTTGGAGGCGGATAGTCCGCCCGGGACTACCAAGCTTGTCTAGTGGACAGATGGTCTTCAGAGATTATGGTGTTGGTGCAGGATTGTCTCAACAAGAGGAGCTGTTGATCTTGTGTAGATGAGGGCTCCACATGTGTGGATCATTGTCCTTCCCGATCCGCCACAAGGGTTCCTCAATGGGGAAAATCCGCCCATTCTTCTTATGGCATCTTGGGGTATTTCAACATCGCATCACAAACATCAATTTGCCCTACAAAGGAGCCATTATTTTCATCGAACTCCACACTATTATAAGATTCTACAACAATCCCAGGAGCTTGTTGTAGACTCTATAAGTGTGGGATTCGCACCGTAACCAACAAAAATACCTTCTAAAGCCTTGGATCCAAATTTTGACAAACGGACACCTTCAATAAGAAAGAAAAACTTACACCCGAATACCCTGAAGTATGATATGTTGGGTTTGTTGCCGTTAAGTATTTCATATGGGGTCTTGTCCAAGATCTTCCGGTAGAGCCGGTTTGATGAGTGACAAGCAAAGGATAAAGCTTGTTAAAAATTATAAGGAGACTTGAATTCAGCTAGCATAGATCTTGCCATATCCATCAAAGTCCGATTCTTCCTCTCGGCTACACCATTTTGTTGAGGGGTGTACGCAGCTGAATATTGGTGTCTAATCCCTCTTGCTAAGAAACTGCTTAAAGTGTAGTTCTTGAATTCTCCGTTGTCACTTAATTGCCAAGATGGGAACATTGTGTTGACGTTGAACTTCATTGGCAAAGTCGATGACAGTTTTTTGAGTCTCACTTTTCAGCTTGAAGAAATATACCCATGTATATCTTGAGTAATCATCGACGATGACCAAGCAATATTTCTTCCCACCAAGACTTGCATGAGAAGGAGGACCAAATAAATCCACATGGAGTAATTCCAAGATCCTCTTTGATGACACAATAGTCTTCCTCTTGTGGGGAGAATCATGCATTTTTCCTTCCACACAAGCCCTGCAAACACGATCTTTGGCAAAAGAGACATTGTCTTTTAGTCCAAGTATGTGGCCACCCTTTTGGAGACTTTTCAAAGTTGTCATGTTGACATGGGATAAACGGCGATGCCATAGCCAGCCCACGTCGGCCTTTCCGAATAGACACATCGGACCCGAAGTGGTTTTCCCCGACATACAGGTCATTTTCGACGTATCCAACGAAAGCGACCTTTAGAGACTTGCTCCATAAGAGTACCACCAAATCATCATCGATAAAAACAACAAAACCCATCTTGCCAAGGGCACGAACAAAAAGAAGATTATAGCCAAGGGTCTCAACAAGCATGACGTCCACGAGAGAGATATCGTGGGCAACCACAACCTTGCCAAGACCCAATACGTGAGCTTTAGACTAATCTCCTTAGGAGACGGTTATATTATCAAGATTTGGACGCATATCCATGATGATATCCTTGCTTTCGGTCATATGACTAGTGCAGCCACTATCCAAAGACCCATTTCACCCACCTAAGCATAGCCCCGCAAGAAAATTACTTCTTGGTTTTAGGTACCCATTTTTTAATGGGTCCTTTCATGTTAGTAACAAGGGTCTTTGGGACCCAAATAGACCAAGCAATATATTCATCAAAAGGACCAACATAATAAGCATAAACATCGCCATAGTCATCACAAAAGAGTTCATAATTCGGATTGTGAGTCCCTGCAAAACCAATATCATTAGTCTTGTCTTTTGTGACAACCTTCTCAGCAGTGCTTGTCTTTAATTGCACATTCTTGGTATTGTTCTTCTTGGTTTTCTTCTTGTTGGACTTGGTGACATACCCAAGTCCCTCTTTACCATGATTTGACCTTTGCTTGCCAAGGACTTCATCAAGCACACCTTTGTCCTTTGTAGTGATGTCCTTGATCACTTCTTTTTCCACACTAGCATTTTTCTTGTTACTATATGTTGAGTTGGACGAGCTAGCAGTGTCATATTCGGCCAATCGACTTTGAAGCTGATCATGTAACTCATTGAGAATAGAGAACTCGTTTTTCAACGCCTTGTGAGCATTGTCAAGTTTCTCCAATTCCTCGGAGAGTCTATCATGAGCAGCCCCAAAGTTAATCCTTTCCTTTTTTAACTTCTTTGCCTTGGTGACAGCATTGTCACGTTCCTTAACGAGTTTAGTCACAATTTCTTCATGTGACTCTTCCATAGACTCAAGCCTCTCTTCAAGAGAGACCCGAGCTTCTTCTTCTTCTTCAAGAGCATTTTTTAGGGATGCAATTTCCATTGCATCCTCCCTTTCAATTCTGCCCTTTTCTTCGAGGAGTGCTTCATTTTGGGTCAGCTGATCCATAAGAGCCTCAAAACGTACTTTATGCTCACCTTGCAAGTTAGTATAGAAATAATCCAAAGCAATAATCTCTTCTTTAACCTTAAGACTAGCAGGATCATCCATGTCTATCATAGCCTTGGGAAAATAAGAGTTAGAAGAAGTTACCTCGGAGCTTCTTGCCATGAGGCAAGTAGCATTCTTGTTGATGATGTTTTCGCTCGAGAGTCAAGAGAGATGTTGATGTAGATGTGGTGGCTATAGCAGCCACCTCTTGAGAGCTATCGTCCTCGCCCTCATCTTGTCTCCCCGATGAATATTCTTCTTGAGCCACTAGAACAATATTTGGTTGCTTCTTGAAAGGAGCATTCTTCTTTAAACTGCTTTCTTCCGTGGAGCTTTTGATTTTTCCTTGAAAATGTTTCTTCCTCCATTATCTTCTCTACTTTGATATGGACACTCAGCTACGAAGTGCAGCCGGTCACCACAATTAAAGCATGTTCTCAGCTTTGGACCATTTTCTTTTCTTCCATAGGCTCCACTCTTGCGATCTAGTTCAGCTTTAGCCTTGGCTGGATCTTTCCAAAAGTTTCTTGCATAAAGAGCCAAGTATTGTCCGTGGATCCTTTTTATATCTTCGGGACAGTCCAGACCTTCTACCGCATATTCATCATGATCAATCACACTAGTCTTCAAAGCCATGTTGACCCTCTTTTTACATCCCCATAGCTCGAGCACGAGCATCTTCGGCATTCTTGGCAGCCACTTTGAAGGCGGCCATTTCTTGCATTACCTCATTAGATGACATGAGGTGATAATTATGCCTACCTTGGAGACTTTTCAAATCTGTGGGCTCAAATGGCATAAGAGCACTGACATACTTGCGCTTGATCCAAGCATCATCAACATGAGCTGCACCGTGGTTTCTGAAGGTTGTAGCTATTGCCTTGAGCCTCCTATACATGTCCTCGTGGTCTTCTCCATACAGCATATAAAATCCTTCAGCTTCATTGCTCAAGGCATCATATCTATTCCTTCTCATACTTTCATTTCCGATGAAGAGCTCGGTGAGAGCATCCCAAGCTTCTTTAGCTATGCTAAGATGCTGAATGTGTGGCATGTCTTTGTCACCCACACCAAGTCAGATCATGTGTAGAGTCAGAGCATTGAGTTGGCTATCGACCACTTCTCTCCTTGTGAGATTGTTAGGATTTCCAACGTGAAGACCATTTTCAATGATCTTTCACAACTCTATGGAAGAACTGCACACATGAGATTTCATCAAAAATTGCCATTGAGAGAAAGTAGATGCTGAAAGTTTGGGTGGATCACCCCTATTATGTATATGTGGGTGAGGAATAGGCGGATCAGGAGAATACACATGAGAAACCTCATTGTATCCATCCTTACCGCTATCCTTTTTCGAGGAGGAGCTCTTACTAGTATCATCACCTATCACTTTGTTATCTTTGGAAACAGTTTTACCTGCTTCCTTGATTATGGAGTGATATCCTCGAGTTAGATGGAGGTGATGTCATGGATGTGGAGATACGCATTATCAATTGACGATCTCTTCCATCCTAGCCTCCATTGAACTCACCAAGGTTGTTTCCAACGCCTTGAGATCGCTCATGGTGACTACCTCCGAGCATCACTCCCATCTCCTTGGAACCCATACTTCTCTTAAGCTGTTAAGCCGAAATAAGAGTCGAGGCTCGATACCAATTGAATGGATCGTATGGGCACCTAGAGGGGGGTGAATAGGTGCTAACCAATTTTTAATACTTTTTCAATTTTAGGCTTGACACAAAGTAAATTCTCTAGATATGCAACTTTAGAATTTCCCTATATGTAACCGTAACTACTAAGCACGTAAAAGAGGAGCGAGGAAACCGTAGTGGAGCACGCGGAGACACAGGGATTTGTTTTACCGCAGTTCCATCCTTGTTAAGGGAAGTACATCTGCGTTGGAGGGGTGGGCGGTTCTAAGACCACCACGCCACAATAGGCCTCACCCTATTCTCTGATGGATCTCGCCACGAGAGGCCTGATCCACCTTCTCCACTATTGGATCCCTTCGAGGCGGGAACCGGTGCCTTTTACAACACTAGCGGGACACACACCCACAACCGAATTGGGGGCACCCGAGATGACAACAAGCTGCCACAAGAACAAGGTTTATCAATATAAACAAAAACGAGGATCTAGATATTTGCAAGAAATACTAGATCGGAGGTTCTCCAAATGAATGGAGAGGAGATGAAGCGCTTTGTCGATGATGAAGATCGAGTTCTCCTTTGATTCCCAAGGATGGGGCCTTTGGGTGGATCTAGGTGGAGCACTCTTGGATGAAGCTTTCAGATCTGATGTTTTTTTCAAGATGAATCAAGAGTTCGGCAGAGGGGATGGCTTAAATACCCTCCCAGATCCGCTGCACAACTTTGGGAGGATTATCCGCCCACTTGGGGCGGATTATTCGCCTCGAAAATCTCCGCCCAAGGGCGGATTCTCCGGGAAACTCCGCCTCGGGCTTGCGCTTGGCGATGAGCAGAGGGGCGATTATCCGCCTCGAGAGGCGGATTATCCGCCGGGAAAACTCCGCCCAACGATTTAAT
Organism: Avena longiglumis; assembly: GCA_030063025.1. Lineage (NCBI taxonomy): Eukaryota > Viridiplantae > Streptophyta > Magnoliopsida > Poales > Poaceae > Avena > Avena longiglumis. The sequence goes on from CP125974.1 coordinate 85,001,550, forward strand.
TCTCCGGGAAACTCCGCCTCGGACTTGCGCTTGGTAGAGGGAGGCGGATTATCCTCGGTGGGCCGGATTATCCGCCTCAAAGGCAGAGTTCAGAGCTGCAACACTTCAACACACATTAAAAGATCCTTGGTATTGTTATCTAACACACAAAACACTAGGGATTAAGAAATGTTCTTTCAACAGACATGGTCTCGGAACACGGATCACCGAAAGGTAAAGCATGAGTCATATAGTAGATATGATGAACATGATGATTGTTTGCCATTGAAGCCACATCAACTCTCGTGATGATCGTTTTTGATGTGGTGGATTTGGTTCGTGTGATCACTAAAACAATGTGAGGGATATTGTTTTGAGTGGGAGTTCAACGGCAATATGATTAAAAGTTGAACACTATTTATCATAAATTAAATCAAAGTGAATTTGCATAATTGCTGTAGTCATTGGCATCCGTTTACCACCTTGCGCTTAGTTTTAATTGATATGATAGAACTACAGAATTTTGTTAGTTACTTTAACCGGTATCGTATTGTTTTGAAGTGTTAATCTAAAGTCTAAAAGTCCTATTGCAAACTTTCAAGAAGTTCAAGCATTTACTCCATGAAGTTTAATAATTGGTATTAAAACAAGAGTGACAATTCCAAGAGTTAGTGTATGAGTATCATGTTTGTCTCCATGATTCTTGATATTCAAAGGATTGTCTTAATATCAAGGTTATCTAGGATCTGAAAGAGTTGTTTCAGAAACCATGATGTGTGGAAGATATTGTGATATCTGAAACGAAGTTTTGGTTACAACATGATAGAGTATAATATGGCAAAAGTCATGTTCTCATATTTGATGAGAATTTGCAAAAGGTTGGAGACACTAGTTGTCCTAATCCACCAAAAGGTTTTGGAGAGCAACATTATACTCGCGATTCATCTATATAAGCTAAAAGTAGCTTGATCATGAATAATTCCATGATAAGGGTGAATATTTGATGTAGGTAAAATATTTACCACACCAAGAGATTACTAAAGAATGTAATTTGAAAGCACACCAAACATTTGATGATGGTGATCTACTTCAAAGTGCAAGTCCAAAGACATTGGTATTTAATTATACACGCTTTGAACTATGTGTCATATGTATGACTCCACTACTGATGTTGATAGATTCTTTTAAACAGAAAATAAATACTGAAAGAGAATCTCATAAATATATGGCAGAAAAGAAAAGACTAGAATTGTTTAGTTTAAGTATATAAATGATATACATGTTATGGCTATATTCTTTGCTTATTAAACAATGTGGTTCTTAAGTATTTGATACTGAATTTGTTGGTGTGAATCATAAAACAACACAATTCATGAACTACAATGGCCTAAGTAACTAGCAAAGAATATGTGATGATGTTCATCGAGAACAAATAAAGGGTTATTGTGTTGCTCGTTAAACATCAAAGTTTGCCTTCAAGATTTGTTTTATTAGGTATTATGAGAACAAAAGGGTTGTTCAAATAATTGTCGAATCCATAAAAGATGGATGATTCACAAATCTCTGGAGAAATCACATCCATAAAACTAGTGCTAAAAATGTCGAAGACAAACCGATTGAAAGATCGCTTAGGAAGTGACATCGCTTAAATTATATTTGAAAGAAAACATAAAGAAACTCCATGTGGATGGAATTTTGGAGTCTTTTGATTTTTGATCACATGACGCCAGAAACTTTCCTAGAGATAATTAAAACTTCGTTCATAGGCCAAAAGGAACGAATGACTAGCTTATTGAACTTGTACATATTGTTGTACGAAGTCCATTATGTGTAGTCAAGAGCGATGGATTTCAACTTCATATGCTTTCTCCGAAAATTTGAGTGAATATATGAATATTTACTTAATAAGGATGAAGTATGAAACATTTGAAAAGTTCAAGGACTTTCAAGATGAAGTGCAAAATCATTGTAACAAGAATATAAATAGTTTATGATAAGATCATAAAGGAAGATATTTGAGTTACAAGTTTAGCATAATACCTAAGATTTAAGGAATCGTTCGTGATTTGCATTTTCCTAAAACACCATAAGAGTATGGAGTGTTCGAGATATGTAATTAAACCTTGTTTGACATGGTAAGATCAAGGTGTAAATCAAAAACTGCCATTATATTTTAAAGATTAAAAGCTATAGAGACTACCATTTTCCAATCGAAAAGAGCTCCATCATAATCCATTGAAATGACACCATATAAAGTTATGGTTTAGGATAAACCCAAGTTGTCCTTTCTTAAACATTGGTATGCTATGCATAATAAAGATGTTTGCAACCAAAGTCTGATAACCTGTCTTTGTATGTTATTTCAATAATCATAAGTAATCCTCCATAACATCTGAGACAAAAGTGTTTGTCACTTAGAACGCCAAGTTTCTTTGAGAAGGAATTTTCGTGAAAAGATAAGTGGAGGACAATAGAACTTTGATAAAGTTAAAAGAACCTTAGCTATATGTGCAAAGTGCAGCGAAAAGTGTTCCGGAGGCAAAGAATAATGCTCATGGCTCACGTGCCTCAAAGGTTGTGGTTACGAAGGTCAAAGTTTCTATTGAACCAAGTAGGTCGAGTAAGCAATCAAATACCAAGATTTGAGGGTTGAATCATTATTTGAGAATAATGAACGTACTACATGCAAAGAAGCGATGATGGGCCCAGACTGAAATGGCTTGAAGCCATAAAATCCGTGATAGTTCCATACACGAAATCAAGTTTTGAACTTGAAGGACCTCAAGAAAGGTGTAAGACCTCATTGTGTTTGGATCTATAAAGAAATAGACATGGATGTTTTGCATCTATGAAATGGTCGACATGTTGGGAAAGAGTTCACAACAATGTTCAAAGGTTGACTATGACAAGATTTGATCTTTCCTAGCCATTTATTCTAGACTTGATTAATGTAGCAAACTACTTACATATAATTTTGTTATGTGTTGATAAACAAAACAAGTTCTTCTAATAGAAGGGTTACCTAGGACATGTGCATGACATGGTCCAAAGGGTTTTGTTAATTCAAAGGATGTTAAATGCATATGCAAACTTCAATGGTTGAAGTAAGTATCGGAGTTGGAATCTTCACTATGATGAAATCATAAAGGAGTTTAAATTCGCGGAGACGATGAAGATGCTTGCATTTGCAAGAAATTAAGTGGGAGCGCTTAGGACATGTTTCTAATACATTATGTGGAAGACATATTGTTGATTGGAAATGATGTATCTTTATTAACACATATTAAGAATTTCATCTCGATGAAAACTTAGGCAAAACCCAAATATTTGGCATCAATAGACGCTAATATGGTTGTAGCCGAAAGTACATAGATGATGTATTGAATGAGTTCAATATAGAAACTACAAGAAAGGTTCTTGTCACACGTAAAAGATTGAATGAGTTCAATATTGATGATATATTCAAGTGTATTGACACCGGTAAGTGAAACAAAGATTCAAGTATAGATTGATACTTGATGTATGAAATCACAAAGAGTATTTATATCAATCATACTGTGATATGTACAAATCCAGATATGTCCTATACTCTAAATGTTATGAGCATATACCAGAATGATTCATAAGTTGATCATTAAACAATAGTAAGGATATTCTTATGATCTTTTGGAAGAACTAAGAGTATATTATTTGTAGAAGTGACAAATAGATGGTTAGTTCATTGTAAAAGTACTACATTGATACTAGTTTTGTCACAAAGTACAAATTAAGTTTATCTCAATCTAAACTAAGGGTAGCACAATATAATGGAAAGTAAGTTCCATAATGGATTTGGATGAGTTCCAAAGTTAAGACATTGTGACAGATACTACAACAAAAGGCTAAGTATATGACTGCTATAATAGCAGCTAAAGAGGGCATTTGTGTCAAGTAGTTTGTTATCAAACTAGGTGTAGTTCACAGCGGGATAATACTATGAAGATATATTGTACGACAATATTATCAACATGTTTTAACCCGAAAGAACTAAAGGTCTCACCAAAGGACCAAAATTATACAAAGCCATCTCATTAGAGAATGAGTGATGCGAGACGCAAAGACATGCAATTACACACGACTGAAGTGTCGATCCGGAGATCAGTTGACCACTAGCAACGTGGTACATACAACACCGTAAAGCCATAGGTGTTGAATACACAAAGGTTTGAAACTAGATTATTGACTCTAGTGCAAGTGGGAGACTGTTGGAGATATGCCCAAAAGGCAATAATAAAGTGGTTATTATCATATCTTCATACTTATGATAAATGTTTATATACCATGTTATTAACAGAAACATTAATACTTGTGTGATTTGTAAACATAAAAGAGTCCCTAGTAAAGCCTCTTGTTAAACTAGCTTGTTGGTTAATATATGATCATGGTTTCGATCATGAAAATAGAGATGTTATTAACAATGGTCATATCATTAGGAGAATGATGTGATGGACATACTCCTATAGTTAAAGCGTAGTATAAAGATCAAGTCATTTAATATAGTTCATTTGCTATAAGCTCGATACATAGTAACCTAATTCCTTCGACCATGAGATCATGTTAATCACCATCACCTAAGGATGCTTTGATGACATCAAATACCACACCGTGAATCGGGTGGCTATAAAGGTGGCATTGAGTGTTTGGAAAGTATGGGTTGAGGCACATGGATCAAGAGTGGATTTGTCCATCCATATGATGGATAGATATACTGGCCCTCTCGTGAAATGTCATCCAATTAGCTTGCAAGCATGTGACTGGCTCACAAGGGATCACATATCACGGAACGAAAAGAGTACTTATCGGAACGAGGTTGAACTAGGTATGCGAGATACCGACGAGCATAACCCTGGATAAGTAAACTATCGCGAGACAAAGGGAAATTGGTATCGTATGTAAGTGGTTCATTCGACGCAGCAATCAGAGAAATATGTGAGCCATATGAATTTCCGATTCCTCTATTGGTTATTGATCGAGAAGTGTCTCGATCATGTCCGCATAATTCACTTAACCGTAGGGAGACACACTTAAGGATTCGATGAGTAGTTATAGAATGATGAGTAAGATATCGAATGTTGTTCGGAGGCTCGGATGGGATCCGGGATATCACTAGGAGATCCGGAATGGTCCGGAGAATAAGATTCATATAAGGAATGTCCTGCTTCGGGTTGGAGAATGGTTCCGTGTTTTCATCGGAATGTTCTAGAAGGTTCCGAATGTCCGACACTCGAGGGAAGGGTACATGAATGTGTCATACAAGTTGTAATGATTGCATCATGTACTAGGTGTCATCGCTGAACAAAATAAAGGGTTTAATCAAATCCTAGTTTGAAAAGTCAAACGCCAATTTGAAAAGTCAAACGGCTATTTTGAAGGTGGAGGGAAGGAAACCCACTTGGGGAGAAGTTCCTCCTCCACCGCCCACTTGGGATCCGAGTTGGGGAGGGACTCCCTTCCTCGGCGCCTCCCCTCCACCTATATAAGGAGGGCAGGCTGCCTCCAAGCACACAACACCTCTCCTAAACCTAAACCCAGCCGCCGGCCCACCATTGTCGCCGCCCTAGGGTTTGCTGTCGCCGAGTTGGGGCAATCCCTTGCCCTAGCCGCCGCCCAGCTACCTCTCCTTGGTGCGCCTAAACCCTAGATCACCGAGGCTCTCATAGTCCACCATACTGCCTCACGGCTTAAGGCGAAGCCTGTGAGATCTCCTCTACTTGGGCACCACGCCGTCTGCCGGAATCGCAAGGAGAGTGCTACAACCTCCACTGCCTGCTGGCATAATGGAGAGGAAGGTCTTCATCGAATATCAACGTGACCGACAGCGGAAGCGCCGAACGTTAGCTGGTAAGGATCGCCTACGCGATCTTGAGATCAAGTGCACGACTACATCATCCACGAGAATCGCTTCATTAACCGCTTTGGATCTTCGAGGGTTAGTACTATGTTGACTCGTTGCTACAATCTAGTACATAGATCTTGGCTTGATCATAGATTAGATCTTGATTGTGTGTTCATGCGGTAGAAAATTTTTGTTTTCCATGCTACGAACCCCTACACACTAAACAATCTGAAATAATATGAATGAAATTAAGTGCAATATTCGAGCTAAATGATAATAAGAGCATGTGATTTATGCTCATTTGAAGTTAATAGACTACGCTCTTGGTCCCTAGGTACATGCTGTATGCATTTACTCAAAAAATGTTTTCTAATTTTGACAAAATATATAAATTGGACTTTAAACAACTATAGTTTTAAATAACTACACTAAGAAAATATATCTTATAGTGTACTGATATTGATTTGGTATTGTAGATCTTCATATTTTGTAATGTAGAAACCATCGACTTATTAGCTAAGTCTATAAGCCATGCACTAGGGAAATGTTGGAGTACAATTTAGTAAATTATCAATTAATACTTAATTTTATTTATGTAGAACCTAAAATAAAGGTTGACTTACAAGTAAGATATCTGGCTACCCATATGTACCCATCTTCTTGAAATTAGAGGAAGTGCACTCTAATAAATTAAAACACAAACTTGGTATTTGTTATGGAACATACTGTCATGGTGCACTAGAGTTCCATAAGCCACATCAACATATAGATTGTGTTGGCTCTAAATCGACAAAAAAATGTTGAGCATAAGATCTAACCTCATATTGAGGTAACATATACTAAATACTACATCCTAGATTGCAATGTAAATTTACATGTATGTACTAATCTAATATTACCATGTATAAAATGCACACATAATCAATGATACACTCCATTGTGCCATCATAAACTATTCTCACATAAATTACGGATGATCAGATGTCTTGCAATTAACTAATTTTTATTTAGCGTAATATATGATCACTTTTGCTTCGGTATCCCCCCCCCCCTTAGGGAAGAGTTGAGGGGGAACCGGTTTTTTGGTGGGTGTCGGGTTTGATCTGGACCCAGTCTGGTTGTTTTGATCCATATGCATGAGGTTGTACTCATACATGGCTGGAGTATAATATGGAGATGATGTGTACGAGAGATCATCTCATCATGTCGAATGAAACCGATCATGACGTGAAACAAGGACATTTACCGGCATCTATTTTTTCCGGGGTCGTCCAGTATAAACCGCCTCCAATCATATATACAGATATAACATAGGAGGGTAGTACAGGCGCAAACCTTAACCGGTACTCACTCAGAACTCGTGCAAAAATCGGTTTTCCAATCAAACTTTGTCCCTAGGGGAGGACACCAAAGCAAGCCTCATATATGATAACTATAGAGCCATGTTAATGCTTATTGTACAATATAATTTCTATAGAACCATAAGAACGTATCTAGACATATACAGACGTTTCCCTCGCATTTGCAGGGTCATTAAAGAAGCGAAAATTAGAAAACTCTGACTGCAAAAGTGCCTTGATTCAGGTACGTGACATAGTGCGGATGGTAGTATATATGGAGTGCCTGGTCAAGATATATAGATCTGCAACCTTCATTTTCACGCTCATGCCTAACTAGAAGAAAATATCATTTAAACTCCTACCAACAACTGAGTAGCAAAACTGAGTTTTAAATCATTTTAATGGTTGCAATGGAAGTAACAAAACCGCGGGCGCCACCATTTTTCCAAAGAAATGGTTGCAATGGAAGTACGTGATGCAGTTTTTTCTATGGTGCGGCCCATTGTTTTATGTATGACAAAACTAGTTAAATTGTCATGCTTTAGAACACACTTTAGGCATGTGAGTTCGTGCATGGACTTGACGAACCATCATGCATGTAAGAGGGCTTGTAATGCATGACGATTGATTTGCAAAACGAAAGCATGAATACTCACCACATTGCTTGGGTCTATAAATTTGATGCGTGTTCAACACTACATCAATTCACAATATATACAAGTATGTCTGACACTATGATAGGGCCTATGTGCATACTTTGCAATCATAAGTGTACAAATGTTTTGTGTGTGCATTTGGATATTTCTATGTTTCCAAGGCATGCATATACTTAGAGCTTAGATACTAGAAGATAGCTGATAGGTTGTGTGTGAGCCGACTAGTTGGGAGGTGGGTCATGCCAGCATCAGGCGCCGTCCGCATTCAGGCCTCCACCGCTTCTAAAACGCCTCAGCGGGTTGCCGATTGTCTCAGCGATACAACCATATGTGGGAAATGCCAGATGCTAGCTTTGCATCCCTTGTAGCATTGGTGTTCACCAACAACACCCACACTTAGCAGGACATGAAACAGAACATGAAAATTGTAATGTTTCCCAGCGTTAGCAAATTGTGGACAACTCTTGCTGGTTGGGAAGTCATACTGTTGTATCGGGTACAATTCTTTGTACCTTTGTCCATGTGAACGCTAGATCCATCAATGAGCCAATATACACATCTTTGGCCGAGGCTGGGTCAAGTTACTTGATCCTCAAATTGGGATCACATATGATGGTTTTACTTATGGTCTCCACGCACCATGATCCACAACTGTCTCATGCCACGCCAGGATTGAGTCGTGATAGCATACGTAGTGGAATGCGTCTATTGGAAAAAATTGTGTCCAGTCAGAAAAAATTATATGTTCTAGCCGACTATTGCCAAATTAAGTTCGATGCACAACAAGATGCTTATGTAACCCCAACCATTTCACATCGGCTATATTTACCATCGTATATGATCTCCATATTTTGCTGATTCCAAGAATTTTCTCACATATTGATCAGTTTGCCACAACTGTACAAGTAACATTGAGTGGCCAAATTTTTTGGCTGGGTCATCTATCAGTTCTTGAACTCTTTTTGCCACAATTGTTAAATGTGTGTGGTCACGATACTTGGAAGAGGTTATTGAAGGGTGAAGAGTTAGTCAGAATTATGCATTTGTGCTAGCACTTGGGGCAAGTTCAAAACGAACTGTCATTATGTTAATTTTTCAGTTGGTTTGAAAATAATTAAAACCTAGCTATTAAGTTTATCCCGGAATTATTGGAATCTATTACGTTTAAATCCAAAATAGTCATGCTGTAAGTTAAGCAAGTTACACACTCAAACCAGAACTGAATGTCTCAGACATGAAGCAGCATAATACATGAGAACTAAGGTACAGAAACTACAAATGTAGCCGGAAATATGTCAAATGATTCTTTGAAGTCTTAAAAATCTGAAAAAATAGAATTTGGAAATGAAGTAGTCCAACATGCAAAACCTCAACTCGAACACCGTATATTATGGGCCACATAAAATGATAAATGAGACAAACTTTGTTATGGACCCCGGATTGTACGAGCGTTGCACCCATATTCACATGATCAAGTAATTTGTTAGCCTAATTGGATATAATGTATGGTATTGAACTAATCTAATCAATTGAAATTTTGATCTATGGTATTGAACTAATCAATGTACTGAAGGAATTCCATCTTTTGATCCATACCGAGTGTCACTGCTTTCAGTAGAAGAGACTGATCTGCCCATTAGCGACACGGAAATGAAGGAAAACCTAGGATAGGTGACAGCTAGTCTAACTGTTCTGATATCATGTAGAAATAAATGAAATTCTACAACTGTAGGTTGTATTGATTTGAACCTTTTGTACAGATTACATCTGGACAGAGTGAGGTTGGAATATAAGGAAAATATGGTATGGTTAAACAAAATATTATACTTCTAACCATGGCAACATGATTCCTGTTAACTTTTTAAATGTTAACATGAGAGCTGCTAAATTCATTAATTAG